>JAQJVL010000401.1:0-478738 GCA_035578905.1 Stictocephala bisonia | reverse complement strand
ACCAAGTCGTTTAGCCTTTCTCAGTTCTTTCCCCCGTGGCGCAGAGGGCGAAGTGGAAGCTGACACAGGTAACCCAAGCACTCCTCAGTTGAGTGTGGGCTCCACTGAAGACGAGAGCGGGTTCTCATCAATGAGTTCTTTCCACGAGGTTGGTTTACCTGAGGTACGGACATACCCAGAGGTGGGGCTGCCGGTTGTGGAGCCGAGTCACCGACGCTGGAGCTCCACCCCCGTGGATGGACAGTCATTCCGTTCCAATTCGTCGATTCAGGTTCTCTGGGTCTGAGTATTGTCTGGTTTCTAAATGTCGTCAGACAGAAAAGGATGTAAATGAAAGCCGGTGCTACTAACAAGAGCTTGTCATAGTGCCATGCACAATGCTTTCGTGATGCAACTGAAAAATAGGGCTGGGAAACAATGAACAGATTAAGGTTTGAACAGAACTACTCTTTATTAAATTAAGCTGTGCTCGAGCATTAGTTAAACTCGTATTGTATAGCATTAATTTTTATAGTATTTAAAAATGTTGGTTCTATGTTTTATTGATAACTTAGTTGACTCTTCTTTGGTATTTTACTAAATGTTTTAAATATTAAACTACTGGTACTATCAAAGTTACAAAACATGACTGTAATATAAAATAATCTAAGACTAATAGTTTATAATTAAATACGTTTGAATTTTTTTAATCTTCAGCTAAAAAATATTATATTAAACTTCAGATTCTTAGTGTTCATTCGATCTCATGATTAAATATAAAATATAGTAAATTGTCAGTCCCAGCCCTGGTAATTCTTTTTTATATTTTGTCATTAATTTATATTACATTAAGGCTTGTACATACATATTTGGTTAAGTTTGACATTTAAATATAAAGGATACATTAATATCTTAGGCTTGTAGATCAGTAGTACAAAGCTTATTATCTGATTCCTGCACAGTGCTTGTGCTCGTAAGTTAGTTTGAAGACTTTTCTTGTTCAGTTCCAAAATAGAGATAACTTTTTGATACCTATGAACATCAAAATATTGTTACATTTTCAAATGAACAAAATGCAATAAAATATTAAATGAAATCTGTGTTTCTCTTTTCTTTCACGCTAAAATTTTTTTTTTGTTGATTTCTTACATGGTTCAATCATCATCATCATCTGATCAGCATCTCCAGTCTCCCGGGTGTGCTCACAAGCCTCTTCCATCTGTCTCTGTCTAAGAATAATTGTCTCTCCTCCGCCTGTTGAATGCTTGTCCCTTTCAGGAATAGGTCTTCTTTTACCAAATCCATCCATCTCGTCCGTGGTCTTCCGACTTTTCTCTTCCCTACTATTTCGTTTTCGAGCCAGGTTTTTGCCACTCTTCCTTCTTCCAATCTCTTCACATGACCAAACCATCCTAGCCTTAAGCTTCTTATTTTCTCTTTTACCGTTTTTTCGCATCCAAACTGGGTTCTTATAGTTGTGTTTCTTATTCTGTCACGTCTAGTTCTCTGCACTGCCGTTCTCAAGAATTTCATTTCTGCTGCTTGTATTCTACTATCGTCTTTTTTATTTAATGTACATGTTTCTAGGCTGTAAGTTAGGATTGGTAAGAAGTATGTTTTGTACAATATTGTTTTAGTTTTTAGGGGTATATTCACATCCCACAGTAGGTTGTTTATTTGATGATAAAAAGCGGCTGCTTTACTAGTTCTATTTGAGACCTCAAGTGAGTCTGTACCATCTTTCGTAATGGTACTACCTAAGTACGAAAAATGTTCTACATTTCTAAGCACACTGTTCCCTAACTTTAATGCTACTGTGTCATCTCTATTGTTTATCGTCATTACTACAGTTTTCTCTTTGCTGACTGTTAAATTGAATTCATTGAATTTGTCGTTCCATAAGTTTAATTTATCTTGTAGTTCATCTTTGGAGTGGGCCCAAATTACTATGTCGTCTGCAAAGGCTAAAGCATTGAATTCAGTAGTTGCCAAATCCTCCTTAATTTGTTTCATTATTTCATCCATAACTAGGACGAACAGGTATGGAGATAGTGCACTCCCTTGCTGAACTCCCCTTTTCGTTTTAAACCAGGTTGAGGTATTTGTTCCCACTTGCACACAACTTTGGCATTCCTCATACAACATTTTTACTTTTCGTATCAAACTATCGGGGACTTTTCTTTGTTTTAGGCACTCCCATATTCTATTTCTTGGGACACTATCATACGCTTTTTCAATATCTAAGAATGCCATGATAACTGTTTTGCCTTTTTCTACGTGTTTTTCTATTATTCTTCTAATTGTAAATATTAAATCGGTAGTGGAACGGTTTTTTCTAAAGGCATACTGTTCTTCTTCTAACAGGTCCTCTGTTAGACATCTCAATCTTTTTTCAATAATCTTCTCCAATATTTTTAAACCATGTGAAAGTAAGGTTATACCTCTGTAGTTCCCACACTTTTTTCTGGACCCTTTTTTAAATAGGGGGATTATAATTCCTTTTCTCCAATCTTGAGGGATTTTGTTCTCTTTCCAAATAACATTGAAGACTCTTACTAGCCAATGTATACCATATAATCCAGCTGCTTTTATCATGTCTGCATTTATTTCGTCTGCTCCTGCTGATTTTCCATTTTTCATTGCTTTCAAGCTGTTTTCCACCTCTAGCCAAGTTATTGGTGGTTCTTCTCTTCCTAACGTTTCTGTATCTTCAGTTGATATATAATTACTGGACTGCTGTCCATTTAGTAAATTGTCAAAGTGCTTCTTCATAACTTCAGTGATTTCAATTTCCTTTACGACCACCTTCCCCTCGTCATTTTCAAGGCCTTTAATGGCTTCACACGGCTTTCGTTTGTTATTTATGATTTTGTAAAGCATTGATTTATTACCTATGCAGTCCTCTTCAAGCTTCTGTGTAAACTCGGTCCAAGATTTTTCTTTTTCTTCTAATACCATTCTCTTTACCATTAGCCTTTTCTCCCGGTGCACAGCACTCTTTGTAGCTATAAGTGCTTCATCTTTGTTTGTTGAGCATTGCTTTGCTTTGTCCATGTCTCTTTTTGCTATATTTCTTTCCTTGATTGCTTCTTTGATCTTTTGGCTCCACCATGGGGTCTCTTTCTCCTTGACTTTAGAGCTGGTTTTTCCACACAGTTTCTCTGCATTTACAACAAGTGCTTGTTTGAATTTATTCCATTCTATCTCACCTTCCTCTAATGCACATTTTGGTACCTCTTGTTTGATTTGGTTTTGGAATTCCAACTTTGTCTCAAGGTTTTTCAGTTTCCACACTTTGATTCTTGGTTTCTTCTTACAATTAATCTTTGGCATTGGTATTTTTACTATATCTGCTACTAGTAACTTATGGTCACTATTCAGGTCTTCACTTGGTATGACCTTTACATCTTTAACCAAGTTCCCGGCTATTGGGTCAGTAATAACATAATCTATGACAGTTTTAGATTGGCCATCCCAGCTGTACCTCGTTATTTTGTGGCTATCTTTCTTTTTAAACCAGCTATTTTCTACAGTTAAGTTGTTTCTCACACAGAAATCGAGTAGATGTTCTCCTTCCTGATTCCTGTTTCCGTATCCATGTGGCCCTAAAACCTTTTCACAGCCTATCCTCTCATTTCCTATCTGTGCATTTAAGTCTCCAATTATAATAAGGTTTTCACAGCTGCAGCAGTCTTCCAAGTCTGTCTCAAATTTTTCTTTGGTTCGCTCATCACAGCCAGTTTGAGGGGCATATACTTGTATCACAGTCAGTTTATCTTTTCCTACATTAACTACTAATTTTATTAGTCTATCATTTAAGTACTCCACTTCTGAAATGGCATCCAACTCTTTGCTTAGTACAAAGCCTACTCCATTTCTTGCTTGCCTTCTGTTTCCATTCCAGGTTAAGGTATAGTTTTTTCTCAATTGTTTTTTCCCTTTTCCTTTCCATTTGGTTTCACTCAATCCAAGAATGTGGATCTTCCGTCTTTCCATCATATCTACAATTTCTTCTATTCTGCCTGTTAGGCTCATTATGTTTAAAGTTCCTATTCTTAGGGTCTCTTTTTTCTTTAGGAGTTTCTTCTGAGCGCATTTCAGTCTTACATCGAGCTGTACGCTCATTTTTGACTGGTCTGTTTTCAGAGGTTTGTCTTGGTTGGTAGTTATTTTGGGATCCGAGGCTTGTCATATTGTTGAAAGCTGATTTTATATCCACTACCGGCTAGCTAGGCCTGTCGTAGCTTCTTTTGACTGGGGACGGGTCCCCAGCCCCCAACACAAGTCTGCTCACTGACCAGGTTTCCCGCTGGGGTTGGTTACCCGAACCTTCCACCTGGTTGCTCAGTTTAACAGGGGCACCTCTCGTAGGTTAAGTGTTGGAGTTGGAGTGAGAGAGGCTAAGAGGGCTCTCTTGAGCGAACCCTTATATTTAGCGATGTAGGTCTTCGCACCACACGCATCATCACTCCCATTCACCCCCAAATTATGGTTCAATATATAGTATTATTAGTTTTTCAAGTTCTATTTATGTCTAGTTTACACTTATTTCATATTTATATTCTACAGAATACGATGTGGTTTGTAAATAATAATATTAAAAATGCCTTAAATTATCAAGGTTCTGTGCTGCTTTTACTGAAGTAGTTTTTTTACATATCACTTGTAAGGAGGAAGATGTTTTGAAAAAAATTCTATTTAGTTAAAATTTAAAAAGGAAGTAAATTTATTCAAAATATGTTACAAGCTTCATAATAGTTTTTATCTTCTTTGCTAATGTATAAATGAAAGAATATTATTTACTTACATTATGTCCTTTATTCCATTCCTACAATATTTAAAAAAAATTTATTTTAATTAACCGAAAACATAACCTATTGTGGGACAATGACTGTTGCTGATCCTTACCAAAAATTAAAGGTAGAATCAAAATAAAGAACACCACGAAACTTGGTGAAAGGAGGGGAAATGTTGTACTGAAATCGAAAAAATTAACTGAAGGTGAACGGAGGTCTAGAACAGAGTAGGGGGAGGACTTTTAGGGGTTGAAAGTGCTTTTTCACAATTTTCTGGGAAACTTGACCTCATATAGAAGTTAAATACAAAGTTGTGAATAATTTAATAATGTATAACTTTTGTCTGAAACCTTTTTTTTCAAATAAGCTCAAATCTTCTGAAAAAATTAGGAAAACCGAATTTTAAGTTTTTAATTTTTGTTCTCTTAACAAATTATTTTTTTCACAAAATTTTGAGGAAATATATATTTTATGCTCTTAATATGCCATAATATTTTTGTAGTAAAATATCTATTCCAAAAATTTTTTCATAGAAAACAGAAAAAGTGCCTAAAACTTAAACCGAAAAGTCTGAACTTTAAAAAATAATTTTTTCTAACTTTTACCCATTTTTCTTTTTGTTGAAATGTCTACTTTCAGATAATAAAATAAAAAATGCATGATTCTATTGAAAAACTGCTCATAAAATGCAAAAAAACTGAAAAAACTTTGTTTTTAAATATCATTTTTCGAATTAATTATAGCCTGAAAGTTCTATTTATTTATGTAATTTAATCCGAATTCATTGAAAAACATAGAATTTGAAGTTACATTAATAAATAAACTCGCTAGGTTAGAACTTGAAGAGGGTGAAACAGGATGAAATTCTAGGGGGTAAAAATTGTTTTTCACAATCAAATTTCGTGGTGTTCTTAATTTTGATTTTTTTCAAAATGGATCAGCATCAGTCTAACATGATATCCATAATCGCGGAATGTGTACCGGAGGCCGAAAGACACAAACGCTGTGTCATTGGTCTTTGTTTAATACAAATTGCTTTTGATTCTTATTGATGGCAATAGAAAGTGTTTGATTGCAGTCACTTAGTTACGTTATTTGTAGAGAAGTTATATTCAAACCTGGTAGATAGCGTGTACTGTGGTTTTCGTCAGTTTTGTTTGTTTCAGTTCAGTAAACAAGAAACAGTTGCGTGTATTGTTCACTATGGGAGATAATTTATGTTCTGCAAAAATGTTTTTTAATTATGTAAAGTATCCAAGATATACATTTTAAAGCAGTGTATAAAAATACATCTCTTTTTAAAGTAATAAAGAAATGCACTGTGACAATAGCAGAACGTTAGCTATCTGCCGGTGCGTGCCAAACCGTACACAGGATTGGCTAGCGTGGCAAATAACTCTGGCCACAACGGTTAATTAAAATTAACTAAAAATATTGATAAGAACATATATACAGTATTAATTAAATAAATAAAATGTACAGATATATTTTTTGATTTCTTTAAAGAAAAACTTCACTTACTAGTTCACTTCACGAGGGGCTATAGGCCTGTGCGTGAACTTGATTTGAACCTTGAACTTGCCTTCTCAGCATGATGCCTTAACCACTGAGCTACCATAACTGCATTGTTCATTTAAAAAAGCCCACGTATCACTCTTTTGGTAATAAAATTATTATATATTTTGTAATCTTTGTAAAGCAACAAGCAATTTCTTATGAATACGCCACATACATTTATTGCTTAAGGTATATTTAAGAGGTGTTTATTCCTTGTGAAGCTATATCTTAGGGATGTTGTACATGAATGTAGAAGTGTGGCCTCTCGTGGGTAGTATATCAGCTATTAGTCACTAAACATATTGAACGAGAAAATGGAGAATCGATAAGCTTCACCTAAATGCATATAATGCAGTATAAAATATTGTGATTTACGTCCTGGTACAAGGCCAATTTACAATATAATTTACAAGCTGTTGGAAACTTACATGCAGCTAGGTGAAAGCTAAATTTATTTTGTTTGATTTTATCATTTTAATTGTACAACAAAATCTCGAAATGTCATGTCTACAAAATTTGAATCTTATGTAATGTAAATAACTTTGATGGTGAATAACTTCAACTCTAATAAATATCAATGACGTTGAAGAAATTAAAATCGATAGAAAAATTGGCAGAGAAAATCCCAAAAAATCACCATTACAATGTAATGCCAAACATGAAGGTACTGCAGAGCTCTTGGTTCATAAGGTAAGAGCTAAATAGTTTTATAAAAATTGGATGCCTTTATAGAGTTATCTATGGAAATCTCCTTATTCGCCACAGTTTTAATTAGAAGGTATTTGTTTTGTTTATAGTTGTGAGTATTTATATTTTGTATCATAAATTTGAAGAATGGCCAATTAAGACTTTTTCTTATAATAAAGGTGAAGTCCCGAGAGGACCAAATGAAGTACATAGTTTTCTGAATTAATATTTCATAAGAAGTTGCTTATCATTCAGGGGAGGGGGTCCAGTAAGTGTCAACTTACTAGCATGTAGTAACTGGAGCAATCCACCTATTGAACTAGTTTCACTTTACTGATGTAATCCATTATTTTACTACAGCAGTTAATCGTGGTAACAGTACCTTTCAACCTACTAACTGTTAATATGCTAAGAGTTGTACAGTTGAACCTCTATAAATATGAGATAGAACACGTTTATATAAGTGAAGTTGCGCTGTATTTAACCTGTCACTGTAGCAAGAATACAAAGGATGGATATTTTTTTCTTTACTTTTATATCCATACAATTACAGAATCCAAGACTTTTTACAGAATTCAGTAACCCACTCAAACACGTGCAGTGGTTATGACCCACCCGCCCACTCAAACACGTGCAGTGGCATTGACCCACCCGCTCGCCCATACACGTACAGTGGCATTGATAATAACTATAATAATAGTTCTATAACTGAATCGTTATTATGTCCCATGGAAAAACTTCCATTAGAATTACAAAATATAAAACTCAAGAATTTTATTTGCAGGATTTAAGAAATTTGTCCTGCTTCTGCAATTGAAATTCGTTAAATCTAGAATCCAAGGCTCACTCTAAAATACAAATTTAAGAGTCTGTACATTATACAATAAGAGTCTGTCAGCCATGTTGGTTTTAATCCCATTAGAACAATGTTATTTGCAAATCCATATTTGTTCCTGATTGATTGACCAAAAGTTGTGCATGAGATCTCATTTTAAACGTTATCATATTGGTCATTTGGTATGCTTTTGATATTTTAAATACATACACCTAGTTTTGAAAAAAGGTGAAACTAAGCACTTAATTAGAAATTCGCAAAGCAATTCCATTCTTGCGTAATTTCATTCTTGATCAAATGCAATTTGTTTGGAAAAAGCCTGTTTAAAAATAACTGTTTGGATACGTGTGATCATATGTCCGATTTGAAAACATTGTTCTTATGAGATTAAAACTGTAAAAAGTCATTTTATACTCAAAGAAATGATACAAAAGACATTTATTTACAAAGAGAAATATAATAGTACATAAAAAGAGTTAAACTGAGACTAAAAAATGGCTAGACATCAATAATATATTTTAACTAATTTCCCAACAATTCTAATTCACACAACAATAATTCAATAACAAAAAACATATGTTTTGTTATAATAATAGTTTCACCGAAAAATATTAGTCAACCAGCTGTTATTGATTTTAGAAAAAAAATGTTCTCCAATATTATGCTGTTTGATTTCTTACATTCTCCCACCTTTTGACTTGAAAAGTCAAAAATTGATTGATCAATTTAGGTATCTTTGTCGTGGGTAAATTGTTCTTCTACATCTATTTGTCAAAGGTTGGTCGTTCACATTCTGACACTGATTGGCTTCTCCTTCTTAATTAAATATTTCACTTTTATCATCCTTATCGGTTTGATAATTTCCAGACTTTTTGTCTTCAGAATGGATGATTTCTAGTGGATACACATGTTGTATCGGTCTTAACAATCGTCCTTTTGATATTTTTAGTTCCACCAGATGTGTATTACCATCTTTTCAAGGAACAATCTTATCAATCTTCGCTAATAGCCAATCAATTTATATTGTCGCTTACAAGTAAGACAATTTCTCCAACTTGTATTTGTTGTAATATCATTTTCTTCGAATGGAACACCTTTTGACTCAAATATTCGCTTCTAAACCTCTTCTGAAGATCTTCTTTTACTTGAAGTCTATAATTCCAACGTCTAGACAAACTAGTGTTTTCAATCTGGTCTGTCAAGAACTCCATACTCCTTCGTATCATTCAAAAACATTGCTGCTGTCAAAACCTCCATATCTTTACTGTCTTCTGAAATGTATGTTAAAGGCCTTCTATTAATAATCGATTCACAACTGCATAATATCCTCAATAATTCTTCATAGGTTAGACAAGCTCTTCCTAGTACTTTGCGAAGAAGTTGTTTTAAAAGCCGTATGAGCCTCTTCCCCACCATGGTAATGCTGGAGGGTTGAATTTCCACCTCAACCCTAGTACTGTACTCAACTAGCTTACTTCAGTCTAACTTCTTAAGTGCAATGTAAGCTCCTTAAAAGTTTGTTCCATTATCTGTAATCAAAATTGATGGACGATCACGGCTGGAAAGAATCTTCTGAAACTTTGTTAAAATGAGTCCGTAGATAGAAAAGTGACTAATTCCAAGTGCACAGCAAGATATATTGCACAAGTAAACAATGTAATCCATGATTTCTGACCTAGGACATAGGAAAACAGCTAAGTCAACTCCACAGACTTCAAAACTGAAGAATCTCGAACTCGATGTGAAGGAAGGGGCACTGGGACGGTATCTTTTGACATTGTATCTCTTGCAAATTATACATTTGTCAATAACTGTTTTTACAGTCCTCCTCCCACTGATTATCAAAACATCTCTTAAAATAGAGAGTAGACCCTGAACTCCTACATGACAATTTTCCTTGTGCTTAGATATTTGATATAACCATGAATGACAGGATGGTTATTTGGTAATACAATTGGTAAATTAAAATTTGTACTATCAGGTCTCTCAGTAAGCTTAATTTTTATTCTTAGCAAACCATCATTATCTTCAAAAGAACACAGTGAATTTATTTTTTCATCCTTGACACCAGAAAAGTGTTCCTTTTGAATAAGTTTGAACACTTAATTTTATGCTTGAACTAGCTCATCTACTGTCAACTTCCCTGAGAGTTTCTGGATCTTATTTCTCACATTGTTGCAAAATCTTAAAATCCAGCCTATTAATCTGACAATCTTATCAAATTTAGAGAAATATCTGGAGTACCAACTGTCTGATTCAACTTCTAAAGTTAACAAATTCTTTGAAATAGACATACTTTTTCACCGTTCTGAGTTTACCTCGTCCTTGTTAAATTCTCTAGAAGTTTCTTTGGGCCAAATTTCTGGTGAATCTCTCCCATTGTGTTCCCTCCCACCATTTCAACTTCACTAGCTGCTTGGGAGAACATCCATGTGAGGGCAAGTCGGCAGGATTTAAATGGCCTGGAATATGATGACAAGATTTAATTTTACTCAGTAATCTTATTTCCTTTACGCGATTCCAAACAGTGCCACTGTACGTGTATAGGTGGGCGGGTGGGTCAATGCCATTGTATGTGTGTGGGTGGGCGGGTGGGTCAATACCACTGTACGTGTATAGGTGGGTGGGTGGGTCAATACCACTGTACGAGTATGGGTGGGTTGTTCAAAAAGTATCACTGTACGTGTATGGGTGGGCGAGTGGGTCAGTATCACTGTATGTGTAGGGTGCGTGCATGCGTGTGTGTGTGTGTGTGTGTGTGTGTGATAGAGAACGCCTACCACCGGTGTTAACGCAATATGACTGTTTTTCCTCAACATCTGGATTATTATAAGATAACCCCAGTTGTCTTTGTTCTGTATCCATGACAAGACTGTGGTAGAATCTATCCAATACTACGTTGGAACATTTTTAAAACCAATAATTCTCAAAAAATTTGTTAAACGAGCGCCAATAGCAGCCGCCATCAACTCCAAACTAGGAATAGTCATTTTCTTAACAGGTTCGACTCTACTCTTAGCTTGTACCAATTGAACTGTGATACGTCTATTAGATTCACTACTTAAAAATACCGCCGAAGCGTACGCATCTTGACTCGCATTGCAGAAACAGTGAACTGTCCAGAAAACATTCCCTTCAATTTCATATCCAAAATATCTTAGAACTTTCAAAGTAGAAAAAACTTCAAGTTATTTTGTCCAATTTAGGAACAAACGTTTTAAATTCAGGTACCTCATCATCCCATCCTATTTCACTTTCCCAAGTTATTTGTAGCAATATTTTGGGCAAAATAGCAGCAGGACAAGTAATGCCAATAGAGTTGAACAATTTGTGAGCAAAAGACAAAATTAATCTCTTTGTTAAGATTTTGGGTTCTTTAAACTCTAAGTTTTCTGAATTAATTTGAATTGTATCAGTATGTCTGTCCCAATTTAAACCTAATTAACGTTAGTGTAGAATCAGGTTGAAAACTCTGAACTTCAGTGTACTCCCAACATCGTAGACAAAACTCAGCATCTTTCATTATGGAAGTAGTTTGTTCCACAAATCAATTCAACTTTGCCATACAGTTACACACATAAAAACTTTTATAAAGTGTCTCAATAACTTCTCGAGAATAGTCTGATGACCCTGAATCAATTAGATTGATAGTCCGTTCTAAGTGAAGCTTGATTACTGCACTCAGCATAAATGGACTACATGTAACTCCAAATACAAATCTAGCATGTCTGTAAATTATAAGGTTTCCTTTTTATCAACCCATAGGAAGTGTAGAAAATCTCTGTCATCAATATGCACACCGATCTGCAGGAAAGCCTTCTCAATATCTATCTGCAACTACTCCATACCTATGCAATCTGAAACGACTTAATATTGAGGGAATAAGTTCTATACGATTTTCACCTTTCTCTAAGCAAATCATTCAATGAAGGTTAATTCTTCTCTTTAGTTGGTGCGTCGAATACAGGTCTCAATTTGGTTGTAAAGCTATTTTCTTTTATCACATGTCGATGGGGTAAATAGTGACCATGCTCCAAATCTGCTTCACTAACCTTCTCTATAATTCCCATTTCCTCCCAGTCAGATAAAACCTGTTGATACTTGGTCAAGTGCTCACTGGAACTAAGTTCATGTATCAAATCAGAAATTACTTGATATAAGGTTATCAAGTCTTTTCTGTGCTACTTTTAAGTTTGTGGGTAAAGGAGGGTGATCTTCCATCCACAGCAATTTGACTTAATATCTGCCATCTTCTTCCACTGAAACAGATTAAAAAAATTATCCATTACTCTGGTTTAATCTGCAGCTTTAGTCGCGTTCTTTTCTGGATCCTTAATTCCCAACACATCTAAACTCCATAAATCTGAAATGGGTTTAGCCATCGGAGACAATAAAGATGTAACTACCATCGAATTGTGTTTGTTGTTTCCTTCAGTAAAGGTTTTTCCCATTAATGTTCAACCTAACAATGATGCATAGCAACCAATCCATTAGACAAAAATGACTCTTCTCTGTATACAATTTACCGGCTACATCTGCACCGATGAGAACTTCAATAGGTCCATTTCTATCTGTGAAACTGATTCCTAGGGCTTTGAGCTCGGTACTCCATGAGGTGTGACTGCTAAACAACACTACAGATCACTTCTTGATCTAGAACATCGAAATTGCAGAAATAACTGTTGCTTAAATCACTCAGTCTCATTTTGTAACAAGCATGTTCAATTGTTGTGTGTCTTGTACCACCAAACAAACCATGAACCAGTTTTTCCTTCCTGATTGAGTCATACTTGAATTCCTTTGCCATACTCTTCAAAATGTAAGATCTTTGTGATTCTGTGTCGAAAATAGCACATGCTGTTCGCTCTTGATTTTGACTTCTAATTTTCACTAGAAATGTTTGTAAAAAATACTTGAGTATGTGCATTGTTAGCCAAAGAATTTTCATTAGCATTCTGTTCACATTTTTTATTAAACTCTACATACGACAACAGCATGTCTATCACTGCACAAAGAAAATTTTACCTATACCCTGCAATGTCTACTTTTGTGCCCATATTTTGTACAAGTGAAACAACACCCATTTTTGCCTAGTATTTTCAGTTTCTCTTCTTCTGACATACTAACATCTTGACAATTCTCATTTAAGTGGTTTGAACCATAAAAAACACATTTTATTTCACTAGCAACCTTATTGAGCTTGCGTGGGTTAACCAAATCTGATGCTGTCGGCTGCTTCATTAAGCTTAAATCTATGTACGGTACTTTGGAAAAGTTACTTGCCTTTTAGTGAGGTTCTCTCCTCTTGGTGTTTTCAAAACTCAACGCAGCCAATGTGATGCGTTCCTCAATGGTAACTTCTTTTTGAACACATTTCATCAGTGCTTCCAGTCAATCTTTCAATTTAGCACCAATCTCATAGCTGGAGTGCCTCTGCCACGCTCTCAGAACATTC
This sequence comes from Stictocephala bisonia, assembly GCA_035578905.1. NCBI lineage: Eukaryota > Metazoa > Arthropoda > Insecta > Hemiptera > Membracidae > Stictocephala > Stictocephala bisonia. Next base: position 465,429 of record JAQJVL010000401.1, on the reverse strand, counting down.
TCAGGCAAACAAGACTCGTAGTAGTTCTAACAGCTGCAGATTTACTTGTTATAGATCCATTCACCGACTCAGATGAACTAGGCCTAATCAATCTACTCTGTACAATAAAATTGACTTAATTATACTTCTCTATATATGTATCAGCTAGCTTAACTTCTTCATCTAACTCCTTCTCTTCAGCATCAGAATTCAGTAGAAAATCTAATATTTCTGTTTCTAAGGTATTAAGTTTGTCAGCCTTACCTTCAAGACAGCTTAACTTAACAGAACTTCATTTATATTGCACTCATCTTTGTCTAGTTCTAAACAAATTTCATTATGAATTCTTGTGAAAGCTGTTCTCAATGTCTTCCTCAATTTCTTGTTTCTTTCAAAAGTGACATTATCTGGTTGTATTCTCCTAATGTGCTGTCACGGTCGCCAAAATGTAAAAAGTCAGATTATACTCAAAGAAACAATACAAAAGACATTTATCCACAAAGAGAAATATATTAGTACAAACAAACAAAAAATGGCTAGACATCAAAAATACATTTTAACTTATTTCTCAACAATTCTAATTCACATCAAAATAATTCAATAACAAAAAACATATGTTTTGTTAAAATAATAGTTTCATTGAAAAATATTAGTCAACCAGCTGTTATTGATTTTAGAAAAAAATGTCCTCCAATATTATGCTGTTTGATTTCTTACAAAAACCAACATGGCCGACAGCCTCTGTAGACTCTTAAATAATTCTGACCTCAGTAATTAAAAACCAATCTATTTATAATTTCAGTCCTGAATGTAATGAGGACTGATAACATTTCACTTTACTGCCGTTGTAGTATAGTAATCATGTAACTTTAAAATGTATTTATAGCAAACCTGACCAACAAGCAGCGAAACTTATAATAGGTATAGAATTGTTAAATGAAACAATTTCAAACCAATATATAAAAATTTATTTGCAAGGCCTTTCGATAGCGAGGCTATCCTCAGACCCTTCACAAATATTTAACATAATAAGTAAATTTATATAATTTAAACTTATAAAAACATATGTTTCAACATTTTAATTTTAATGGCTAAATATATATATTCTTCTAAATGTTAATTTAATGTGATTTTGAATATGTTGTAAATTAAATTTAAGTTAATTTTGTGTGTAGTTTTCAAAGTAAAACAGAATTTTGAATTAGTCCACCTTCTTGGTGTAAGTTCTCGGAATGTGCTTTATTAACCCATTGCGGATCGTGAAGTTTGGCAGGGTGCAACACAGCGCATACAAATTGGTTGACCGCCCAAGCCTGGCGTGCGACATTTAATGCGAAGCCGCGATGTTTGAAAACGTTGAATAACCCTTATAACTTAAGGTAATTTATGTTTTGTAGATTCATACGGATTAACTTTTAAATCTATATTTAAAAAAGAGGATGTTTGTATATATATATATATATATATATATATATATATATATATATATATATATATATATGTTTGAAGTTTATGCGCTGCCAAACTATCCAACCAATCGACATGAAACTTTAGGATGTTGTCCTGTATACTCCCGAGATGGTTTCTGTGAAGTTTGATGCAGATCCGTCCACAGGGTCCCGCCCCACGGGCTCCTAAAGATCCCATGTTATTCAAATGGAGAATCTGAATTGTTTACAAAAAACATATGACTGTGTGGTTTAATGTAGTTTCACATGCCATAAGCAGATTGAAGTTCTCACAACAACAGTACTGTATATGTTTTGATTTATTGTAGTTCTACATTAATTCACCTTGAGAGTGTAGCACACACTACTTTTACTTGATCAGGTGATCTGTATTTGGTGTTAACCTTTTTTCCTCGGTAATTAAAACATGTGGTGAAACGTGAAAATAAAAAATAAATAATTATTTGTTTTGCAGTTTACTTTTTATGACATGCCTCCTAAAAAATCTAATATTGGTAGAAGAAGCAAAAATGCTCGAATTCTTTCAGCTATTAGGTACTAAATCAAACTCAATATTATGACCGGTGAAGCGGGCGGGTACAGTAGTATGTTCATATTTTAATTTTACATTAAATACAGTCCAAATATATAGATAACTAAAAATAATTAATGATGTATAAATAAACGTAAAAATACCTCCAATAAATATCAGTCCAACTCAGATGAACGTAAATTTTCCTTTTTGTACTCTGCACTAAATCACTCCTATCATCTGAACACAAAAACTGACAATTGAAACTGAAATTACAGTAAATCTATTGAAACTTTGATTGCTTGGACAGTCTCTCTACTTAGTGAGCATTACGTGAAACATTTAGTAAAACAGCGCTACACAAACCCGGTAAACGAAGGATGTTGTCAACTTATTTAGATTGTTGAAGAACATGCTCACTACATCTAGCGGATGGAATTAAAAACATTTAGTAACAAAACAAAGTACAGAACACAATGACGAGCTCACCTCGTCAGTGTGCTGTTAGGCCTGTGCAGTGCATAACAAGCTATAACGTTAGTGATCTGCAATGGGTTAATGTCCCGTGGTGCCCACACATTTAAATAATGTGGTGTTGTTACATGTTTTAATAATTTTAAATTGTATTTTGAATTACTGTGTCCAGTGTTAATACAGTGGTTGGCAATTGCAAATTTTTCTTCACAATAACATTTTATATGTGAAAAATGTTCTTTAAGTCATTTTTAAATTTTCCTTCTTTGTCCTATATATTTACTGTTACAGTTATTGAATTTACTTTCATATATTCTTGATTTACTTTCATCATCTTTTTATAATTTAAATTTTATTTACTTTTTGTATTACACATTCGTGGACAGTCTGATAATGATAAACTTGCTATCGAAAAGCCTTACAAATAAAATTTTATATGTTGGTTTGAATTTGTGTTTCATTTAATAATTCTAATATAAAAACCAATACAGCTCCATCATCATCATCATTATTATTAGTGTTTGACTAAACAAGAGAAGTCTTGAAGTTTTCTGCTGTAGTGAAGAAATACAAGATAGTCGTGATATACAGAAAATTTTATTAATGAAGATAATCCAAAATATAAGAGTTAAGTTAGGTGAGTACGAATTAAGTGATTAGTAGTGATGTGATTGTGCAATAGTTATATCACGGAGATTAAAGAAACAGAGATTGTTCTTGTAAGGCCATAGTGAGTTAGAATTTAGACTGGTAGTCAGCGTTGGTACATAAAAACTCACGCTGCTTGAGAGAGGATGGAAGTAGTTGCAGAATGGCAGATACATTTTGTCCACCAGAGTCTGCTGTTGATGTTTGAAGTGAATGTAATTTTACATTGTTGATTTGGTTCTACTGTTATTGCATTTACTTTCATGTATTCCTGATTTACTTTCATCATTTTTTTATAATTTAAATTATATTTTAATCATTTGTATATTAAATGATTATATACAAAAGCACACGCTCTACTGTTATATCCCCATACTGAGATCTGATAGGACTACCTCTTCTTATCTCAGAATAAATATTTATTATATCCTTTAGTACGCAGATTACAAGTTCAGTTTTTATTTGAGTATTAATTTGTCAGAATCTGGTTGGTAATTATATTGAAATCCCTCCTCAAACAATGCTTATAAGTTGTTTTAGGAAATGGCTAAAGAATCCTTATTCCCAAATAACTTTCCCAATGGAAAATTGGGGGAAATAAGGAAACTGATACAAATTGACAGAGCATGAATAATAACTTTTTAATAAATATGGTGTTTTAGTTACTGAAATTGTTTGTAATTTCGTCTAAATGACGAAGACTACTAAGTTTTAAAAATTTATTTTTATTAAATATTTAGTCAGTAACCTGCGGAAAATTTGATTGTACATTTTTTTCTTAGCCCTAAGAGAAGATGTTATGACTGTCAGGGAGTCATTCGTCTATAGGGTTGGTGTGTGTTTCTGAAAATCAACATAAAATAACGGGAGTATATTTTTTATTCATTTATCACAAAAAATTTTAAAATGTAAAGAAAGGAATACTCAAATCCATTATTCATTACTAATTAATTAGTATACTTAATGGTGCTGAAGAACTCCCTCTCAACCGTGATAGCCCTCCTCCAATCATTGATACTCAATAACTGACAATCTCGACCTCAAAAAATGTTGCTATTTATATATTAAGAACACATAACTTGTATTTTATCTGACTCATAGTATCTATGTAAATGATGTTAAACTAATCTAACATCCCATATAATCTAACATTTTTTTTTAAGGAGAGGCCAACCTCCTTCTTTACCTTACTCTGCCCATTCCTCATAGACTATTGATCTGTGCGAGGAACTAAATCAGACAGAGTAAGGGGGCGAACCAGTACAGTAGAAGGTGAATATTACTGATAAATTTTCCGGTCTAGGCCGGATTCGAACCAGCGCTATCTCTAACCCAAGCTCAAAGTCCTGACGCCTTAGACCACTCGGCCACCGGCTCGCCCAATTACCCAATGGAACCTAAAATAAATACTGCACAAAGTAGATAACTAAAAACTTTTAAATAATATACTGACACAGACATGATTTGAAATATATGAGTAAAAATTGAACTTTGGGTAAATCTTTGCTCTGATGTTGTGGGACTCATGAGAACAACAAGTAACGTAAGTGTTTTGTATATTTTGTGCAATCAAATGGTCTAAATTAACGTACATTTACTATACAAGTAAAAAGAAGAAAGGCTTGCAGAACAAGCCTTGTGACGATTACTTTTTACATACTAACAAAAACCTATTAGATAGTTCTAACTTAAAAAATACACACCAAAAATGAAATTCCAATAACTAATCCTGAAATTCATGAATCCGTATCAAAAGAAACAAGAAAGATTACAAATCACTTAAAATCTTAGATGTACGCTGCACCTTCCTCCATTAAGAGAGATAGGGGCTGACCTTCCCTTACATCAATGAATACAGATCTGTAACTACAAGAAGCGAAAAGAGATAGGAAAATAGAAAATAGACGAAAGGAACTTAGCGTGGCTGTTGATACGCAGCACTAGTTTGCTCTCTCTCTCATTGTCATGGCAATTTACAATCTTCCCTCTCACTCTAGGCTGCAGCGCAACAAGCTCAACGTAGTGGCGGCCGTGCCAAGATAGCAAATTTAGAAAAAAACAGTCTGACTTTTTAACATTGGCTTTTATGCTTCTTATAGATGTGTACTCATTGCTTACAAGAGAAACACCACTACTGATCTGCCATTACAATCAGGCAGTTCAGTGGAAGGTGAGGTGTTTGGTAACGTTTGAACAGTATATCTCTTAACATAAATGTAACTATTCAAAAAGATAGAACACTAGCATTTCTGGATATCAGATTATCTAAAATATCTAAAAAACTTTATAATTACAACAACATTTCTAAAGGGCAGGAAAACCCTTCAGTATCCCATAGGTAACTGAAATCTAAAAAGAAAAAAGTAGTATTGCCAGATAGTAAAATCAATACATGTTTTAACAGAAAAAACATACTAGACAGTATTTGGTAAAAAAACTAACTGAAAAATGAACAATAAGTCTAAAAAAATTGTTTTTATAGCATAAAGTGTGAGTGCAAAAGAGCAACATAGGTAAAAATAAACGTTCTTTGTTAGTACATCTAAATGAACACAAAACAAAACCTTAAGAAAGATGATACAAATAGCTTTAAATTAGCACAGCATGCAACGGGAAAAGGGCATAAATTATAAAGGGATGAAACAAAAACAATTCATAAATAATTTTCCACAGAAGAAAATTTGTTGAAGGTGCCTTGATAAAATTAAACAACAATCTGGTTAATCAAAGTAGTATTGTAGTTGGACCTCTCTGATTACCTTTTCTTAAAAAAACATTTTGAAAAATTAAAATCCCACAGCACAATAAATTTAGTGCCAAACATTCCCACTGAAAAAACTAACTTTATGAGGCTGCCAACGAACAATTGTTTATTTTGGTATTTTTTTTTTAATTTCTGGAATTGTTGATGGCATTTTCTTTTTTGGCATGTGTGTCCTTTAATTTAGAATTATGTAATGCCTGTAAGTCTGTAAAAAGTAATTGTGACAAGACCTTACTCCTTTTTATTTGTAAATAGTTTTTTAATTATCATAATATGTGTTAGTACATATACAAGTACACGTAAACGTCACATAACACAAATTTTATTACAATACAAGCACAAAATGCACAAATTATACCGTACTACTTTTATTACTTGTACTGTACTACTTTTTGTGTAATAAATTTAAGTTAATTTAGGCAACTTACGAGAGGAGTTTCTTACCTCTCGAAACATCATGTAGTTAAAGATACTGACTCATCGGAAAAGTTCACTTAATTTAAGATAAGGCAGAGTGATATTATTAATATATTCACTTAAGAACTGGTTCTTTTGCTTACACTGCCTAATAAGTTCATTACACAAATCAATAGTCTATGGGGAATGGGTAGACTAAGGTTGAAAAGGAGATTAGTCTCTCCTTTTTATCTAAAATAATGTAAAACTGTTTGTAAGAAATGTATCGGAAACATTTGAGTGCTTTTATATCAACATGAAAAACTGGTCAGCAGTGAACATGCTAAGAAAAAAATTATAGTTTAGTACAATAATTGTTGATGAAGATTCTTAGTTAAAACACTTTTAGAAAAACTATGTTTTAAATAAACCTGTTTACCACAATCAATTTACTTTGTTTTTAATTCTATTATTCTTTCCACGCATTTGTTCTTAATGTTAATAGATTGCAATATTTTTTTCTCTATTTATAATTTTTGATATAGGTTGGAAATGTTTTTTATATCTGGAAGTGACCCTGATTATTGCTTATTCAATAAATACATACCTACATTGGTTGCTACAGAAGTCATAGAGACGCAATATAACTCACAAAGCAAGTTAACACTAATGAATTCGCAAGGGCCTTAACAAGATTATACCCCATACTGGTAGATCTACGAGGTATAGTCAAAAAGTTCCCGGAATTGGAGGAAATATATTTATTGGATAAAGAAACAAACTTACAAACCTACATCCCTTAAAAATACTTTTTGACTGAACCTCGTATAAGTTGATATACTTGCCCTCCACAGCTGGCAATACATCTGGTTAAACGTTTGGTTATAGTACATATAGCCAAGGTGTTACAATGTATATTATGAGATATCGACAATATATAAGTTGATATACTTGCCCTCCACAGCTGGCAATACATCTGGTTCAACGCTTGGTTATAGTACATATAGCCAAGGTGTTACAATGTATATTATGAGATATCGACAATATATAAGTTGATATACTTGCCCTCCACACCTGGCAATATATCTGGTTCAACGCTTGGTTATAGTACATATAGCCAAGGTGTTACAATGTATATTATGAGATATCGACAATATATAAGTTGATATACTTGCCCTCCACAGCTGGCAATATACTGTATCTGGTTCAACGCTTGGTTATAGTACATATAGCCAAGGTGTTACAATGTATATTATGAGATATCGACAATATATAAGCCCTCAGTGGTGAGAATATCTCTAGTAGTTGCAGCATCTCTCACAAAAAGTGATGAAAGTGGCAGAATCTATGAAGGTTTGGAAATAACAACCTTTTCCTAAATGTTGACCAAAAATATTCCACCACATTACATTCACCTCAGCGTCTCTCGATTTGTCCTTCTGAGCCATCAATCTTTAATATTAACATCGGTTGGTAGTTCTGAATGCCTCTTTCTTCTCCCAGCAAAGATCAACTCTGTTTTCTTTAAATAAAGTTCACTTAATTTAATCTTTCCTTCATTAATCCAGTATGAATCTTCCTAAGTGCTGGCTTAAACAATTCAAGAACCACTCCTTTCATCTAGCCAAATTTTCCAGCTATATTTCCTTTCTCTCCAATTGTTTGGCCCTAGAAGCTAAGTCAGTCTCTCTCTACTCACCTGAAGAAAGTGGCAGTGGTACAGAACATTAGTGTAAATGTGATTCGTTTGTATTTGCTTACTGCTACTGTGGTGTTAGTGGACTTGTCTTCTAAGGTAAGTTTGCTGATGTCATTTTTCTCCATTATACAAGAATAGCCGAGTCAGTAAACTTTAGTTTGGTACAAGGTGAAAAATATATTTTGTAAAAGTTGAATCCAGAATGGTTCAAGGAATAATTTTTTACATGTACACCACATGTATAAACTTGAAAAGTTGACTTTTCAAGCTATACATTGATCTATACGTATGAAAACTTACTTGAACCTGTCTAAATATGTATCCTGCAAGATACAAGACTACTGGCTGCCCTCTAGTAATCCTTCAGAGAAACTACAAAACTACTAAATACCCTCCTTCAGAATGACAATACTACAGACTCTCTCAAACATTCTGTGGAAGTACAAGACTAATAATTATACCACCCCATCCCCACATCCCCATATTCGGAGGTATAAGACTACTGACTACCCTCTCACAAATCCTTCGAAGATACTGACTGTCCTCCAACACATCCATCGGACATTAAAGACTTCTTACTGCCCTCTCACACATCCTTCCGAGGTACAAGAATATTGACTGACTTCCTCCACATCCTTCATAGAGGTAAAAGGCTACCAATTCTACACCCCCACATCTTTCGGATACACAAGATTACTGACAGCACTCCTATAGATCCCTCGGAGGTAGAAGACTAATAACAGCCCTTCCATACATTCTTCAGAGATACAAGACTCCAGACTGTCCACCTTCACATTCCTCGGATGTACAAGACTACTGACTGTCCTTCCACACATTCTTCGAATGCACAAGAATACTGACTCCCCTACCATTCATTCTCCAGAGATACAAAACTACTTACTGTCCTTCCACACATCCTTCTAATGGACAAGATTACTGACTCCCCTACCATTCATTCTCCAGAGATACAAAACTACTTACTGTCCTTCCACACATCCTTCTAATGCACAAGACTACTGACTACCCTACCATTCATCCTCCAGAGATACAAAACTACTTACTGTCCTTCCACACATCCTTCTAATGCACAAAAGACTACTGACTCCCCTACCATTCATCCTCCAGATATACATAACTACTTACTGTCCTTCCCAAATCCTTCTAATGCACAAGACTACTGACTCCTCTACCATTCATCCTCCAGAAATTCAAAACTACTTACTGTCCTTCCACAAATCCTTCTAATGCACAAGACTACTGACTCCCCTACCATTCATCCTCCAGAGGTACAAAACTACTTAATGTCCACCCCAACATCCTTCGGGTGTACAAGGCTACTGACAGCACTCCTATACATCCTTCGGAGGTAAAAGACTAATAAATGCCCTTCCGCACATCCTTCGGGAGTGGCGGATCTAGAAAATTATTGGGGTGGGGGGCTAATCAGAGAATATGGGGATCGTGGGTACATTATTGGGGAAACTCATTCCTGAGCTTGAGGTTAAATTTAAGAATTAATTTTAACCCAGCCATGCTTGAACCTAGCTCTGCAGAAAACACATTTTTACACGACTAAACACTAATTTAACATTAAATTCATGTTTCATTATAAAAACATGTCATTCCTGCTTAACCATTTACACCTATATTTTTGTATTTAAGTCTTTATTGCCGATTTGCTTGCTACAATATTTTAAACATTCTCGAATTTTATAACAGACTATAAATCTTGCCAAAACACATAAATTTTTAACTTTTAGTTTTATTTTGATGTTTACAGCATATATTTTTTTTTCTAATTTTCTTGAGTGCCAAATCTCAGAGGGTTTAAATGAGAGTTTGAAATTTAAGGGGAGCAGGCCTCCCTATACTTTTACATGTTAACCTAAGTACATTTTTCTCAGAAACCCATTAAGATAGAAGGCTGAAAGTTTGTATACATAATCTTGAGGCCTTTATCAAAATTGTGTCCAGCCAGAATTTTGAAATATTTTTCGGATTGAAAATTATAAATTAAACAAATATATTTAAAATTCTTTTTTTTATTTTTGCATAAAATATGATATAAAATTGATAAAAATGGCTTAATTTAAAAATCAACAGGACATAAGAATTAAAATAGTATTTTGTACATGTGTTCAAAAAAACAGCTGTCTAGCTCAAACCGTTTATGAGAAAAATGTACCTAAATGTTTAAAATGTGTGTTTTCGGAAAACGGACAAAAACAGTAAAAAATAAATGAAAACTCACTTTAGTAATGTCCTGGAGCGTAGGGAGGGTTGTCTGGATCTTCTTCCTGTTCAAACTGATCCTCAAGATGTTTCCTTTTTAATCTAGTTGCTTCACGGCACTTTTTTTCTATTTCTTGGATAGCTTTATTCGCTTTGGTGATGCGACGTTCATCGAGACATTTCATAGCTTTGACACAGTTGTAGCCTGGTTGTAGTCCTAAGAGTTTGAAAGTAATGCATTTGCTGACAAAACCTTTATTATATGAAGCTATGGCATCATACACACCCAGCTTCAAAGTGTGTATTCTGACAAACACTTTCTTAGGGATGCGACTCCAAATTATATTATTGAGAGACTCGCTTACATTTTGAGTCCCTCCGTGTGCACACTTAGCCAGTAATATAGGATTAGCCAAGTCTCTGAATATTGGTTTTTATCTCTTGTAACACAGCTAATGGTAAGTGTGTGTGTTCTTCATGCTTATATGGTTCCTTCTTCATTTTTGCTATTTGGTATTTACACCAGGTGTCATCTGAGGCTGGGCACAAATTATGTTGAGGATCCTGGTCGGTTGAGCCCATATGGAAGTACTCTGCCCATATAGCTTGTCTCATTGCCTGAACTCCTTTTGTAGCATTCCTCCTAATTGCTAGCCCATAGTATAGCTGGAGGGTATCTATGGCAACATTTGACAACCTTCCGATGCCACCAATCGTTTTACCATCGCTCAAAATTCTTTTTGGATTTGATTTTTTATATGATCTAAGGCGAGTTCCCATCCTTTTTTGAATGTGGCCTACACACTCCATTTTTTCAATCTTAAAATTAGGGCCATAGGGCTGATCAGCACATACACTATCATAGCCCTTACAATCACCATCACCCAGATAGTAGGCATATCGAACATCATAGTTCAGTTTGGATCTTCTAAACATTTTTCGTACGCCCTCCACTTCCATCCTACCACTAGTTCCGGAGTAGTTAGCAATGCAACTGTCATCATGGTTTTTTCTTAGCCTATCTTTACACTGACAAAATTTGGAAAAGATCTCGACGTCAATTACTTCACCTGTAGTTATACTGGTAGCTGTAACTACTCCATTTAGTGATGAGTATCCCCGCCGTTGCCAACTACCATCAAACGCTGCTGCAATATCTCTTGTACCATCATTTTGCCTTACTGCATTTTCCACAGCATCCTTCATTGATTCAGTACAAACCCTTTGAACTGCTGATAATAATAATTTATTGTAAAACATAAATTTAGATAGTTTATACAAATTCATCAATCCTGCAAATATTTCAGCAGTTTCTTGTCCGACACCGATTGAGCGCATGGCGTAAACAAATCGTACATTTACATCAAAGACTTTGCGGGTTTTATTTTCAATTGAAACATCTGTCACAGGACTGTTTGTCTTGTTAGCTGCTACATCACAATGTAAACAATTGAGGGTTAGAGTACAGGCCAAAGCTATTCTCTTAGAGGTTGATAAAGTCAATGGACCTTGACATAATTTACAAACAGCAACTTCACTAATAAGACTTTTGATTGAGTTCAAATCAACAATTTCATATTGAAAAGAGCTATCTTCAAATTCAGTGTATTCTGAGGTGTGCTTTTCAAGTTTTAGTTTTGATGTGCTAGTGATTTTAGGCATACTTACAGTCAAAGATGTTTCTAAAGTACTAGGCCTAGGGCTACTTACAGAATTGAGGTTATTTTTAGTTTTTATGTGCCAACCAAAAGCTTTCTTCTTTTTGTAAACTCTACCTACTCTTGGCATTGTTTATTTTCTAATAAATACCGTCCAAACAATAAATCAGAACTCACTTCACTTCAATACACACTATTAGCACAAACTCACAACTCAAGGAAAGATTCACACACAGTTTGTTTATGTTTGTTGCTAGAAAACATACAATAACAATACAATGACAGCACAGTGTAAATAAAAACAGAAAGAAAATAGTAACCAAAGCCTTATAAATATTGTGATTTCTAAAGCACAATGTACTATATGAAATGTTATCACACAAAACGATGCAGACTCAGCGCGTGACCAGAGAAATTAGTGAAAAACTACAGTGCATTACTGTAGTAATTATTTTTTTTCAACCACTAATATTTTTATTAAAAATAAGTGTTGTATATCGATTTATTCTGCATGAAATGAGCTATAAATTGAAACTAATATTAAAAAAAAAATTTTTTTTCAATTTTTTGAGGACTGCTCCCCTTAAGAGGTAAAACGCTATTTCTTATTCATATTATTTTTTATCTATAAAAAAGGAAAACACCTAAATAATAAATAAAACAGCCCAATATGAGCTAAGACAATTATTTAGTATGAACTTCATACATTTTCAGCTATTGCCCGAGCCTAATAATAAATAGAAATTTCAAAGGTTGTTACAATATTCAGAAATATTAGAACACACAAATTTTTACTATTTAGACCTACAACTATTCTAACTTAATTATATTAATTTAGTTGATTTTAAATATAAGCGGATGACTATTTTGAATTAATAATAAAGAAATATGAAGTATGGCTTGAGATAACTGAATAGTCGAAATGTGCTGTTTGGCGGATTGGTTGACGCCTGGCGTCCCTCGGTGGACGGACTTTGAAGTCTGATGGAATTATTATTACAATACGTAATGCAATTGTTTATTATACAGTTATAGTATTTCAACTGATTGACATTCTGGTACCGGTTACGCCAGAATCGGTCGTCTATTAAATACCATCTCGGACGTAAAAGACGCACTTTATCAAACTATATCACTATCCTCGGTGGACGGACTTTGAAGTCTGATGGAATTATTATTACAATACGTAATGCAATTGTTTATTATACGGTTATAGTATTTCAACTGATTGACATTCTGGTACCGGTTACGCCAGAATCAGTCGTCTATTAAATACAATCTCGGACGTAAAAGACAATCTTGATCATCAGTATCCTCAGTGGACAGACTGCGGCTTCATATTCATATTATTATCATACAGAAAACTACTATATTTTTTTATATTTACAGTCCCATACACGATTTTGCTTGGTGCGGACTGGTTTCTGCTGTAAGATTATTGTTTGTTAACTTTGTATTTTTTAAAATTTTTATATTGAATGTAACTGTATAACTTATATATCATTATTTTATATCGTAATGAGTAGCAACAAACTAAACGTTGTTGAAAATGTAATTTGAAAGTAATAATAAAATTTAAATATAGGGCCACAGTTCAAAATTATGCTATATTACTAAAAATAATAATAATAAAAAAAAAACAGTTTTATATTTACTGAAATAATTTTATCAAGTTATAAAATAACTTGATCGTCATGTCTGAGAATAACGTTGTATGGTTCGTTTTAATGGTCTGACGATGATATATAGTCATTTTGAAGTTGCCCTCTTCGGTATAAAGCGTGGTTTACGTTTAGGTTTGTAATCATGTGTTCAGCGCCGCTTGAGTCCGTGCTTGCCGTGTGACGTTACCGCATCAGAATCCCTCAGTCCCCACGCTTCTGTCCAATGAGAAGCTTGCTCACATATTTCACTTCTCATCATCATTAATATCGTTACATCAGTTTAACAAGTTAGTTGTGAGTTACTTATTGTGATTGTAATAGTTCATCATAAAAATGTATGTTTATGTGAGTGTTAAAAACAAATAGTTTTCACATTATCAATAATTGTTCGATATAGTTAAACATCTGTTGGTATTGTTTTATTTTTCGTAGGAATTTAAACTTTTGTTTGGTTTTGGGCGGGGGTTCCGGGGTCTTGGGCCCCCCCTAAACCCGCCACTGTCCGGAGATACAAGACTCCAGACTATCCACCTTCACATCCTTCGAATGTACAAGACTGCTGACAACCCTCCCATTCATCTTTAGGAGATACAAGACTACTGCATGGGCTTCCCCACATCCTTCGGAGCTATAAATCTTCAGACTGCCTCCCCCCTCCCCCATATAGGATTGAGCGAGGTAACGGTGGCTGAGGTCGAGAGCATGGTCAAGCGGCTGACGGACACACGAGCGGCGGGTGTCGACGAGATACCTTGTTTCCTAGTCAAGAAAACGTTTGCTCATTTCAGTAACGTGTTTACACATTTAGTAAATACCTCCTTGATGTCAGGTGTTTTTCCTGACAAGCTAAAAATTAGTAAATTAGTTCCCAAACACAAGGCCGGTAATTCCCAAACTGCAGATAACTACCGCCCTATATCAATATTACCAGCTTTTTCCAAAATATTTGAAACTGTAATTTGTGATAAATTAATAACCTTTTTTCACCGTAATAATATTCTTTCAGATAGCCAACATGGTTTCCGTAAAGGTAAGTCCACAAACACAGCAATATATTCTTTCATTAATAGGGTAATTTCTGCACTGGACAAAAAATTATCAACTCTTGGGATTTTTTGCGATCTAAGTAAAGCATTTGATTGCGTAAATCACTATTTGCTATTACAAAAACTTGAACATTACGGTGTTCGTGGTCTGCCCTTGAATCTGTTAAAATCTTATTTGTCTGACAGGAGGCAGGTAACCAGTTATAATGCAAAATCTACCACTTTCCAATCTGGTGTTCAGAATATCATGTGTGGGGTCCCGCAGGGTTCTGTCCTAGGTCCACTTTTGTTTCTTATATACATAAATGATCTTCCAATCAACATAGCAGAATGTGATGCTGTGATGTTCGCTGACGACTGTTCCCTGCGCATTGCCCGTGCCGGGGAGCAGTCGTTGGTTGTGGCAACAAACTCATGTTTGAGTTCTGCATCGAAATGGTTTACAGATAACATGCTTAAGCTTAATAGCGACAAAACTCACTGTGTTCACTTTAAAATTTCTCACCATTCTCTACAACCCCCACAACATAATAACATAAAAATAGGCAATCAAATATTAAATCAGATAAACACTGTTAAATTTCTTGGTTTATTTGTGGACAGTGACCTGTCGTGGGCCTCCCATGTCGATTATGTCTGTAAAAGGCTTCGCACCGCGTGTTTTGCTCTTGGCCGTCTGGCTCGGGTCTGTGGTGTTGAAGCCTTGCTTTCTTTTTACCATGGACATGTAGAATCAATTTTAAGATATGAAGTCATTTTTTGGGGTTTGTCAAACAAAAAAAATTTTGATAGACTTTTTATATTACAAAAATGGGCATTAAGAACCATTGGTAATCTCAGTCGGATGCAGTCGTGTGAGCCTCTCTTCCGTGAGTACGGCGTGTTGACCTTGGCGGGCCTGGTGGGGTATGAGGCGTGCATGTTTGTAAAAAAAATCCAACTTATTTCGAGACAAACGGCTCATACCACACCTATGCCACTAGAGGCAGAAATGACCTCTCTGTGGCCGGTCACAGCACGAGTGCTTTCGGGAGGGGGCCGCATCACCTCTGCATCTCGATATACAATAAGCTGCCCAGAGATCTCCGTGATGTCGGGAGGATCTCAATTTTTAAAATGAGGTTAAAAACCTATTTTATTGAAAAATGTTTTTACAATTACAATAGTTTAAGTAGCATGTAAACGTTTCTTAAATAATGTATTATAGTTGTAGCTTAGTTAATTTATTGAACTTTAGTATTACCTTTTATTAGTTAATTATTTATTGTACAACTTTGTATTTATACATTATTGTATTGTAAAGATTTGACGTGTTCTTTGTAAATGTACATTTGAATGAATAAACTGAATACTGAATACTGAATACTGAATATATCCTGACTGTCCTACCACACATCCTTCGGAGATACAAGACTACTGACTGTCCAGCCCAACATCCTTCGGGTGTACAAGGCTATTGACAGCCATCCTATTCTTCCTCCTGATGTACAAAACTACTGACTACCCTCCCATTTTTCCTTCGGAGGTAGAAGACTAATAACTGCCCTTCCATTCATCTTCCGGATGTAGAAGACTAATAGTTATCCTTCCATACATCCTTCGGAGATACAAGACTAGTGTCTTTCCACCCTCACATCCTTCGGATTTGCCGATGGCAAGACCGGAAGGTCTTGCCATCGTGGTGGCTCAGTGGCTATGGCTTTGGACTATGGAGGGTAAATTCCAAGGTTCGAATCCCCACTGAGCAAGCGATCGGTACTTCACTCGTTGAATAAAGTTCACGCACAAGCCTATAGGCCCATGTGAACTGGCGAGTGAAGTTTTGTAAAACAGAAAAAAGACTACTGACTGCCCTTCCTTAGATCCTTCAGAGGTACAAGACTATTGACTCTCCTCCCATACTTCCTTTGGAGGCACAAGATTAATGACTGACCTTCCATACATCATTCGAAGGTACAAGACTGCTAACTGCCCTTCCACTTATCCTTCGCTGATACACATACTTCAGGGGTCGAAGACTACTAATTTCCCTTCCACACATCCTTCGGGGGTTGAAAACTGCTGACTGCCCTTCAACACATCCTTGGGGGCCAAAGACTAGTTACTGTCCTTCCTCAAATCATTCGGTGAAACTAGAATACTGACCACACTTCCACACGTTTCCTAAGACTACTGATTGCTAGTTGAATTTTACCATCGATTTAATTTTTCTTATATAAATTGCTATGAGAACTTGTATGAATAGACACATACTATGTATGAGTTATTTTGATGATTATTCTTGATTATTACAATATATTTTACTTTTGGATATAATTTCAATCTTTGTTTAGTACATTTATGATTGTTTTGTTCGATTTTATTATTTTCTAGGTCCTTCATACGATCAGAGACATTTTGATAATATTGCGTTAAACATAATAAGCAACAGGTCCTTTTTTTGTCGATTGTTTTCTTTGTTTTTTTATTTTAACATTTATTTGGGGGTTTGGAACTAGGGAATAGCTGTTTCAACTCTTATTTAAAAGCACAAGTTGTCAAATTGTTATCCAATCCTTTAATTTAAAGATTCTTTAATATTTACTGCCGGTGTAGAAATTATGTGCACCCGAGTTTGAAGGTTGTTTTATAAGAAAGTAAGGGACCTATGAAAACTCTAATAATATCATTGTTTTCCTTGTTTAATTGTGCATTATAACATATGAATTAAACATTTTATTATAAATGCTAATAATTGTTATCTTAGTTGGAATAAAAAAGTATTGGAATTTTAATAAGTTTTCACTGTACATAAAATTTACACCGTTATTACTCAAAAACCCGTTCATGTAGTGCATTTATATTTTAATGCTTGGTTGATATGAATGTTTTCTATAAGTTTTATAAATTTTAGAATTTTATGTTTTCAAGAAAAACATTCTTATCAATTACATGAAACATTGTTTTCTTATAGATAAGAGGCCTATAGAGGTCGTAAAATTAATTATTTGGTCTTGTTGGTATTACATATATAGTTACGATACATCATTTTCATATGAATAAGTAAATGCAATGATTTTAAATTGATTTAAATAAATTTTAATTTATCAATTTAAAGTTATTTAATATTGATTAAAATCTATTTAAAATCAATGTATTTATTTACACATATGAAAATGAAGTATCGTAGCTATATATCCTAAATAAGAGTTTAAAAAAATCGAATGATTAATTTTACAACCTCTAGAAGCCAAGAAAACAATGTTTCATGTAATTTATAAGAACTTTTTTCTTGAAAACATAACATTATAAAATGTGTAAACTTTAAAGGAAACATTCCTATCAACCAGGTATTAAAATATAAATGCGCTACAAGAACGGGTTTTTTTAGTAATAACGGTGTATATTTGATGTGCCGGTACAGTGAAAACTAGTTAAAATTCCGATACTTTTTTTGTTCCAACTAATATAGAAATCATAAGCACTTATAAAAAGATTTTAAATTCATATGTCATAACGGACAATTAAACAAGTAAAGCATTGGTATGATTGGGGTTTTTATAGGTCTCTTATTTTCTTAGAAAATAACGGTGGCACGAAAGATGCGTACAGCGAAATATGCGTACAGAAGGAAATAGTGGTATTTGACGAGGGTAAGTATTCTCCCCGGTGGCATGAAAGATGCGTACAGTGAAATTAGGTTAGGTTAGGTTCTCCAATCCCAAGAAATTAAGCGACATTCATATTTATTTTAGAGGTAAACGCATTTATATAATTCAATTGTTGTAAAATATCCATTTGCCCAAAAAGTTGTACGCATTTTTTGTGTCTATCTAATTGTTGTGACGTCATAGGTTACCCTCGTCATCTGTCAAAACTTGATCCTGTACGCATATTTCGCAAGATTCCTGGTGTACGCATTTTTCGCTGTATGCATTTTTCGTGTATTCAAAATAACCATCAAACTCGGGTGCAAATAATTTCTGCGCCGAAAATAAATGTATATTCGGCTATCATACACTGACACAATTTGTTGCATAATTTATACCGAGTATGAATGATTACGCGAGTGTGAATGACCTTTTCGTATGTCTGATTATTAACTAAGAATGGCTTATCATAAGAAGCAGCGTCCTTGAACAGTCCCAACTTAAGTTATCAAGTTTCAAACCTTTTAATTTGCCCCATTGTAAACTATTAATGATAATTTTTAACTTTTATTTTTCAATCAATTTAATAACGGCTAAAATGATAACGATCACTTTCCAAAAAAAACGGCCATATAACAAACTAAGCAGCACAATAATGAAACTTAGAGATATATAATCAGCAAGGTATGTCACTGAATGTATTAAACACTTTGTACATGGGTACCAGCAGTGACACCATACATATCATGACGTTATAAACCTGTGACGACAACATATTTGTACTGGAAACGATTGCCTCTGAACTGAGGAATATCTAGCAAACTTCAGTATTTTATTAAAAGAAAAAAAAATGTTTAACAAACTTATCCTTTTATAGGCCTAATTACATCCAAAAACGATCAATGTTTTTAAAGTCAATAGTTATCCTAAAGTTAGAGTAGTACTTTGCTCAGAAAAACTAAAAAGTACTTATTGCAGATCTTAATCTATCATAACCTTAACAGAATTTACCATCGGTAGGTAAAGCATTGTGTATTAATTTTTATTTTGGCCTGTTCCATATATTTATATTAGTTTATTGCACACACAATTTATTGGACAAAAATGTTTTAAATTGTATAGCCCAGCAGCTTTTAATAATAATGTTAAATAATTAAAAACGCTCAAATCAACTGAGTTAAAGTGTTTTCAAAAGTTCTACAATCCTCATTAAATGCGATTTTTTTAAATATATAAAGATGTATTTAGAAATAAGTGTTTTTAATAGTTCATAACAGTAAATAATTTTCAAATAATTACGTTCCATACAACAGACGATCCAATTTACGACTTTAATTATAACTCTACTCTCCGTTCACACTTTAGTTGAGACTGTGGGCTATGGACGGTCACCTCGCTACTGTCTATCCTAAATACATCACATATAAAAAAATGACGTTTTATATCGCTCTCAGTGTAACTGTCATAGATAGTGGGAATCATAATTCATGTAAAATGAATTTAAAATTAATTTATATCGACAGCAGAGTATTTATTAGAGCTCAGTTAATATCTATTACAGTAATTGTATTTAATAAAGGCAACATAATTTGTCATTAATTTATTAAAATTGAAAACAATAAAAATAATTTAAAGAAAATAAGTTGAACGTTCTCGTAATTAATCTATTACGCATTAATTATATACATTTCTGGACATTAAATCAATTACTTAAGACATATGCCATTTTAAACATGTAAAACGGCCAGTATATCCAATACAATACAGCAGTAAATTCTCTTCTGTATGTGAGTTTATTTTCAATCGTAAAACAAAACAATCAAACGTCAACTTCGATGACGAGTGTTTACAGCTAAAAATAAACAAATAAGTTCATGTGTAACTTGAAAGGGTGGTAGGGGTAAAGAAGGAGTGAAAGTCCATGACATTGACCTTCAATACAATGCCTGAAAATAGCCGTGCCTGTTTTGCGCCCTTATACCAGTGTTTCGTTGTGGTGTTTTGATGTTTGTAACGCTGTTCTCGCTAGTGTAAATTGTAGTGGTTTTTTAGGTTTGATTTTACCTGTTTTTAAGTGTTATTTTTTTAGTGTTTGTGTTTATTATTTTGTGGTGTTTTGTGTTCGATATTTTGTTGAGTGTTTGTGTTACATTATAATTTAATTGTTTTTAATATCGATTTGTATTTAAATAATTACAGTAGCATGATAAACACTTTTTACATAGTATGTAAAATATTGTATATTCTGTGTGCTTGTGTAAAAAATATGAGCATAAAAAATCAAAACAAAACAATAGACACGTTACTAAGCGTTACGGGTTAATTTGCCCATATGTGTATGGGAGGGCAGGTGGGTTAATGCTACCTTACGTGTATGGGTGGGCGGGTGGGTCAATACCACTGTACGTGTATGGGTGGACGGGTGGGTCAATACCACTGTACGTGTATGGGTATAGCAATCCCCATTGGTATAGCAAACTTTATAATAAACGATTCCAAAAACTGTATTGTTATTTTTTTATGTTGTCAAGTATTATATAATATTCGTAAGATTTCTTTTATTTGAAAATGACGAAGATTTTTTAGAGTAAATATTTTTTGTAGTTATAATCAGCTTTGTAAATTAAAACAACATTACTGATTTATTTTATACATTTTTAATATTTGGTAATTTACTACAACACACAAATTACTAACATAAAACTACTTAAAATTAACGTAGAAGTATATTTGTCCGATTTAAATTCAGAATCTGTGAATGTTTTGTACTTGGCTAGTAGCGCGGAAGCTCCATTACAATTGCATGGGCAATTCAGCGCCCACAGTCTCAACTAAAGTGTGAACGGAGAGTAGTTCTGTCTCACAAGAAAACGGAAACAGTGTTGCCGATTCAAATTTTTTACATTCCATTCATGAACGAGAAGATCATAGTTTATTTGGACGTCTCTGAACTCTGCTCCACCGGCCTCCAAGTTACCATTGTAACCTTCGTGTTGTTGACATAAATAATACACATAAAATTTTCTGTGACGCAAATTTTTAGTCAATATTTTTGACAGTTCAAATTTAGGAATAAAGGCTACTGAAATGTAAAATTGCCTTGACACAGATCTATTTAGCCAAAATATTGATCTGACAGTGAAAGCTGGGAAGCTAATAAGGAATATGATTTTAATGTTTATATTTAAATAATAATAATCATTTTCAAAAATATCTTCCAATTGAAAAATATGTTATTTCAGAATAAAATGTCTTCAAGTTTCTAACACATATATTTTCAATTTATTTATTGGAAGATCGTATATTTTCAAGTAATTAGATAGTAATAGTTATAATAAAAATAACAGATAACAATATATTTATCTGGGGTCAGCACTGGTGGCGCAGTGCTGTAACCCAGCTACATGGCGACAAAGTGTTTGGAGATTGTAGGCGATAGGTTGGATACTCGGTCCTCTTAATACCGACATGGCGTCCGCTTAATGGTTGCTATCGGCGTGGACACTACTAGAGAAGTCTGGGGTGTCCATGTTGGGTGGTAATCATTGTGCGGATGTTGTGTGGGGGAGATAACTGACTATCAGGCTTGTCAATTAGCTGAAAATCAGACCAGCACTACGTGGTTCGGATTCCACGCAAAGCTGTAGGTCCCTTAGTTGCCCTCGCTGTTGGGC
This sequence comes from Stictocephala bisonia, assembly GCA_035578905.1. Taxonomy (NCBI): domain Eukaryota; kingdom Metazoa; phylum Arthropoda; class Insecta; order Hemiptera; family Membracidae; genus Stictocephala; species Stictocephala bisonia. The sequence goes on along the minus strand of JAQJVL010000401.1, from coordinate 443,586 downwards.
TATTAATAAATTACCCTTTCTGAGGAACAGTTGAACTCAGATAGTAACCAGACTACACTCATTCACACTCATCCTACACTTATATAACCAATCATATTCGCCTTAAAATACCAACAACGTTGTGTCGGCGTCTCATATGTACTGTAAGAATGTAAGAACATTCACTAACGAAATCTTTTAACTAACTCCACAATATTGCCCAAGTCTGTAGTACAGTAGTAATTCACACTTAATTGGATCAACTGATGATCCACGGGTTGTTCATACGGACTGATGTTTTACTTCTGACCCTTGATTATTATAGTGAAGTTTAGAGTTGGATCGTTTCAATTTGATATAGGGCCTATTCAATCGAATTTTACAGATGAATTTCAAACAAAAAGTGCTATAAACGTTTTTCCTGTATATATTTAAGCTCGGTGACAATATGCTTCCAAAAAACACGTTAATCGTTCTCGCTGTAATGGAGTAGTACAATTAAATTTTAATTTACTTAAGTTTAATTAACTATTCAGATAGGAATTCTAACTTTTTTGGCACGTCACAGCTTTTGCCTGAGTGAAAATGCATTGCTTGGAATATCTCTATACTCCACTGTTAGTATAAAACAGTGTTAGCACTGTGTACGAAAATAAATATGTAATGTTTAAACAAATCTTTTTTTAATAATAACCATATAATTATTATAAATAAAGGACTAAATGGTCACATCCTCACACACTCTCTGGAATTAAACATTCATATTTATACTACAAACTATAATATTTAGTGACAGTATACTTAGAAACAACGACTTTGTCTTTTTAATATACCCACTTTTAGCCTTTCACTGAAAATTTCACACATTTGAAATTGTTCCACCACTAGGGCCACTTAGTTTTTCTGACTAACAACTATTTTTCACAACTCACTCCATCTTTACCCATAAATATGAATTATATATTCACTCTTAAATGCCTTGACATTATAGTCCGTATAAAATAACTTTGGTACTGGTGGAACGGCCACGCGCCGCTGGCCTGAAATGACAAAACTCTGAGTTTTAATTTGCTGTCAAACTTAAAATAACTAAGCAATAATTTTAAAACTAACTGAATAGTGTCCACCATGTTATATTCGTTGAGAAAACTTATGCTGGAGATTTTGCTTGACTAATTTGCTTTTTATTGTGATATTTATGTTTAAGAACACGTTTTTATGAGTTAAATTGCGAATGAGTCGTCTTTAAACTGTCACTAGTGAGAATAACAATAATAAAATAATTTCTTGTGCATAGTGACAGTTTGAATAATTTTGATTAGTTTGGTATAAGTCTCATTTAATAATGTAAACAAGTTAATGAGAATTTTTTTTGTAAACCCTTGCAAATTCTGAAACTACAAACGATAGACAACATGTCTTTGAGCAGACGTTAACTGTGTTATTTATGTATTACTAAAATAATACTGTGGCACTAATAAAACACGCAAAAAAATAATAAAAAGTTGATGAAGTATAGGATTCAGTGCATATATAATTATCAATATTTAGTACAATTCTAATATTTATGCCCTTTCAAATTATATTAGTAATTAACAAGAAGGCCTTGTATTTGCAATGGAAGAGGCCAGAGCTGAGCCAGTGACTGTGTAATGCGCGTGTAATATGACCGCCGCCTTGTTGACAATTTAGATTTGAAAAATACTAAAACTTTCTTCCTAGTTCAAGAACATTTTGTTTAGTACGAGAGTACGATTTTAGTGTCACTTAAATAACACAGTTAATTTATGTTTAAAGACATTTTGTCTAGCATTTGTCGTTAGAAAAAAACATAAAAACTAACAAAAACATAATTTCTCATTAACTTGTTTGCGTTATCATTTAGAGTCTTATACCAAACTAATCAAAATAAATCAAACTGCCATCCATCCACAACAAATTATTTTATAATTATTATTCCCGCTATAGTGACAGGTTAAAGACAACTCACGCGCAATTTAACTCATAAAAACGTGTTCTTAAACACAAACATCACATTAAAAAATCAAATCAAATCAAAATCATTTATTTGTAGTTTGACAATTTAAAAATTGTATTACAAAAGTCATATAATTATAATAATTATGTATTCATCATATATATGTTGATAGTGTATGTTAACTCATTTTAACTGACTAATATAATCACAATATGTACTACATTAGGGTTATTATTAATATATTAAATAAATAAAAGCAAAATCAGTCACTGATAAATACTCCTCCACCGAGTAAAAGGTTCCTTGAACTAAGTATTTATTTAGGAAAGCTTTAAATTTTCTGGGGCTTTCTTCGAGTTTAATCAAATTTGGCAATTTATTAAACAATTTTGGCCCAATATTTTGAGGTAGGTAAGACGCAATTTGAAGCCGATGCTGTGCCGGTCTGTGCTGATGTCGTTGCCGCGTATTATGAGTATTCACATCTGCTCCTACTTGAAAAATACCGAATTTAAATTTATAGTATACTAACATTTCATATATGTAGAGGGACTGCAAGGGTAAAATTTGAAACAATTTGAAAAATTCCCGGCAAGATTCGCGTTTATTTAATCCAGCCATTATACGGCTTGCTCTTTTCTGTAACCGAAATCTTTTCTGTAAAAGCAAATTAGTTCAAACAAAATCTCCAGTTTTATTTTTTTATTAAATAATGTAACATGATGGACAATATACAATCGCTTTGAAAATTATTGCTTACTTATATTTATGATTATTTAACAGCAAATTAAAACTCAGAGTTTTGTCATTTCACACCAGCGGTGCGTGGTCGTTTCGCCAGTACCAAAGTTATTTTATTCCGACTTTTTTTACAGGAGTCAGTTGACGTGGAAAATCCAAATATCTTTGAGCAAGGGTTGTGGGATGGCCTGTCCCCACGGTCTGTCAACCTGACCAAGGTTTGGATATTGCCTCACCCTACATTCTATACATACTCAAAAGTTGTTGAGTGTGGATAGTAGAAATGGCTCTCAAACCATTGATCGTTTGGATACGCCTCTTGCAATACCATCGACGCCCCAAATAATTTATAGAATTGCTATTTATGGATCACCTAAATTCAGAAAAATTAATTCATCATTAACACCGTTGGAATGCTCATTATAAAAACACACTTCAATTTACTATTTTTAAATTAATTCATCATTAACACCGTTGGAATGCTCATTATAAAAACACACTTCAATTTACTATTCTTAAATTAATTCATCATTAACACCGTTGGAATGCTCATTATAAAAACAGACTTCAATTTACTATTCTTAAATTAATTCATCATTAACACCGTTGGAATGCTCATTATAAAAACACACTTCAATTTACTATTCTTAAATTAATTCATCATTAACACCGTTGGAATGCTCATTATAAAAACACACTTCAATTTACTATTCTTAAATTAATTCATCATTAACACCGTTGGAATGCTCATTATAAAAACACACTTCAATTTACTATTCTTAAATTAATTCATCATTAACACCGTTGGAATGCTCATTATAAAAACACACTTCAATTTACTATTCTTAAATTAATTCATCATTAACACCGTTGGAATGCTCATTATAAAAACAGACTTCAATTTACTATTCTTAAATTAATTCATCATTAACACCGTTGGAATGCTCATTATAAAAACACACTTCAATTTACTATTCTTAAATTAATTCATCATTAACACCGTTGGAATGCTCATTATAAAAACACACTTCAATTTACTATTCTTAAATTAATTCATCATTAACACCGTTGGAATGCTCATTATAAAAACACACTTCAATTTACTATTCTTAAATTAATTCATCATTAACACCGTTGGAATGCTCATTATAAAAACACACTTCAATTTACTATTCTTAAATTAATTCATCATTAACACCGTTGGAATGCTCATTATAAAAACAGACTTCAATTTACTATTCTTAAATTAATTCATCATTAACACCGTTGGAATGCTCATTATAAAAACACACTTCAATTTACTATTCTTAAATTAATTCATCATTAACACCGTTGGAATGCTCATTATAAAAACACACTTCAATTTACTATTCTTAAATTAATTCATCATTAACACCGTTGGAATGCTCATTATAAAAACACACTTCAATTTACTATTCTTAAATTAATTCATCATTAACACCGTTGGAATGCTCATTATAAAAACACACTTCAATTTACTATTCTTAAATTAATTCATCATTAACACCGTTGGAATGCTCATTATAAAAACAGACTTCAATTTACTATTCTTAAATTAATTCATCATTAACACCGTTGGAATGCTCATTATAAAAACACACTTCAATTTACTATTCTTAAATTAATTCATCATTAACACCGTTGGAATGCTCATTATAAAAACACACTTCAATTTACTATTCTTAAATTAATTCATCATTAACACCGTTGGAATGCTCATTATAAAAACACACTTCAATTTACTATTCTTAAATTAATTCATCATTAACACCGTTGGAATGCTCATTATAAAAACACACTTCAATTTACTATTCTTAAATTAATTTATCATTAACACCGTTGGAATGCTCATTATAAAAACACACTTCAATTTACTATTCTTAAATTAATTCATCATTAACACCGTTGGAATGCTCATTATAAAAACAGACTTCAATTTACTATTCTTAAATTAATTCGTCCTTGAGTATGATATCAATAAATGTTACTGTTAAGACTAATTTGTATCAAATACTTTTCCCCTTATGTTTTAATGTTTTATCACTATAAATAGTTGATCAACTAATAATGTCAACTCACACTAACGATGTCACTTGCTCTTCGACCTCCAGCCTCCTCGCGTGATGGTGGTATAATTCTGCGTGATGGCCAATTTCCTACTTTACCGACGCCGCTCGAGTACAGCAGTCCGCCGCTAGATAGTGCACCCATCGCCTCAGTCAAGGTCTCCCTCTCGCTTTCGTGTGTGTTGTGCGTGCGTTGTGGATTGAGGCGGGCCGCTTGCCCTTTGGTGCGCTGTCGGTGATCTGTGTCGTAATTTTTTTTTTTTAATATTTTGTGTTTTAGTGAGATGAGTGACAAGGATCCACCATCGCCCATAGAGCTCGACTGCAGTTTGAAGAGCCTTCTTGAACAACAAGTTAGCTTATTTCCATTGTTAGGTGAGTTTGGAGGTTATGTTTGTATTTACGATTTATTCAAAAAGTTCTTTTTCAAACTGGGATCATTCATGAACATTTCTAAGCTTTTGATATTTTCCTTGTAAAAATATATTTTCCATTTTTGTAAATATCACGCGTTTCAACATTTTATTTAATTTGTAAAATATATATAACTAAAATATGTTCATTTTATTTATATTATATTTGTTTTAAAAAATAATTAACTTCTGTCTTTTTTTATATATTTTTTATATTGGCTATTTCAACGTGGATGTTGTAATATGTTAGTGAATTACTTATATTCAATTTATGTTGTCCAGTAGGCCCTCAATTCCTTTTGCAAGATAGCTTAAAAGAGATGACATAGAGGCTGTTCTGCGGAGAAGGTCTCGCTGTATTTTGATCACAATTGCTGGCACAGTCCGCAGATGACTGTGCCAAAAGTAAGTTAACAGCTGAGGCCCGCCGTGGTTGCAGTTGATTGTTGTCAATTTTCGTAACTTTGTTGACACAAACGTTAAGGGTGTTTGGAATTGGCGCTTTGAGTACAGCCCCTGCGCAGGTCAACAGAGGAGGCGTGCGCAGGACTAACTTATCGCTGGGTGAAGATAAGACACCCTCAATAAATATTGATTCTGTTAGTTTTGAAGGACTCATGATAGTTTTTTTATTTTTTTTTTTACTTTTTGTAAAATATATTTATAAGTCTTCGGTCAACACGTTGATATCTACATTAAACATGGGCTTGTCCCAGAGATGCACTTAATGTAAATTCATATTACATGTATGTTACACGACCAAATCAGGTACTCGCCTTCATCGGGGCTTAAATTTTTCAAATATGTATCGTTATTTTTCCTTCAAAATGCTTTGAAATTTTCTGCAACAATGATATAACAAATATTTATATAAACAGGGTTTTACTGTTTCTGTATTTATTTTTTTAATGTTTAAAAATCACCTTTGTGAGAACCTTACATTCTTAGTGTGTAACGTTAAATGTCATCGATCTTGTTTGTACTCCATTAGAAACGGCCTAATGTTACGGATCTAATGAAATCATAACACAAGATTACTATTTTTACCCAATATGAATGTTCTTACATTTTTAAAGTGTAATTTTTTATTCATCACACCACACTATTGAACTATAGTTGTTATGAATTACTCCATTATCACGGTTTCCTATGACTTATTTCATTATAAGACTAACATAGTGCACAAATTTGTCAAAACATTTAATTTAAGTTGACAAATCTCTTGTTCAATTAATTATATGCATTTTAAAGCCAATTTCAATTAAGATCATTATTCATTATAAATTATATGGAGATGAAACTTTATAATGAATTGCCGGATAACATAAAACCTCTAATATTGTATAAAACGTTTACCAACTAATATTTAATCCGTTATGTTAAAAACCCTCTTTTGTAGTAAAAACTATTTGAATACTGGCTACAAATCAAAATAACAGAATAAAATAAGTGTACAAATCAGCTGGTGAATTGTGTAAGTAACTTTGACAACAATTTTTAAGATAGCCTATATCTTATTTAAAATCAGTTCAACAATAATTAGAACATTAATGAAATTAATGAAAATTAAATATCTTATAACGCCGACATGAATATAATTTCAATTCTGAAATGAACTATAAAAATAACTTATAAATGAAAAAAGGATTTTGATTCAAATTTGTTGCTAAGGATTCTGTGCCCTCGGAAATGAAGAGATATAATTCAGTGTTACAATATTAGTACTAAGTTCCGTTCATATTATTGAATAAATTAATTTAATCGTATAAGTTGGCGATGAAGTCCAGTACATACAAGTACATTAAAACATTTTATGCTCTAAATGCCTAATTATTAAAAGTTAGGCATGTTAGGCATGTTATTAAAAACACAGGGTGATTTTATAAAGTCTGCCACCATTGGAATCTTTTAAACGTGCACAACAAACTTTGAATGGGGAACTTCACCTACTTCATCGTAATTAATAAAAATATGCATCTAGCGATCTAATTAAGCTACCATTTTTCAAAATGGCGGACAACTTCATTTTTCTTATGAAATGCTATGTATTTATCAGATCTTGTCTGATAAAAATGTAATTTTAAGAATTTTTAAATCCTTGAATTTCCTCCGTAATATTAGCCGTTTATAATCTATGAACACTCAAACAATTAAAATCTGTAACTTTTGTTATTGCAAAACTGATATGTTTTATGCAGTACCTAATATTATATTGCAATCTTGAATTCATACACTTTAATTGTCATAAGGGTTGAATATCTTAGACATAATACATAAAATCAGGCCAAAATTATTTTTTTAACTACCCAGTTTCTACTAATATATAGTAGTTATTTCATTTTAGAATATAGTTTCACAAGTAGTTATTTTTGTAAAATATAACATTTAGTACATCATAATTAAATTATTATGATAGTTATGTTATCGCAACACAGTATAATTTTGAATATTTTATGCCCTGGCTCGCGAAAAAGTAACTACATTATTGAAATGAAATGTTTGAAGAAAACCTTGCATAATACTGACTGGTCTGTCAGCTGTTCATTAAATACCAGCTGCTGCATTGTTGTCAAAATTATATTTATTACAATTGCCCTAACCTACAATTTTGACTGGGTTAACTGGGCAGCCAAGCATATCATGTATACAAATTAATAAATGATTAAAAAATATAAAAAAAACATTAATTGAATTAAAAAACAATTAATTGAGAGTGATATTTTCAAATGGTACTGAACAAAAACTAAACTATTGTATGGTAATACAGTCGTAGCACACGTAAGCACGCCGTTGTAGGCGTTGTAGGTTAGAGCAATCGTAATAAACATGTGTCTTTTTCGCGAGCCAGGGCATAAAATGTTCAAAATTATACTGTGTTGCGATAACACAACTATCATAATAATTTAATTATGGTGTACTAAATGCTATTTTATTTTATAAGATATATTTGATTGTGAAACCATATTCTAAAAAGAAAAAAACAAAAGTTTTAAAAATTATTAGTAAAAACTGGGTAGTTGAAAAATAGTCTTGGGCTTATTTTATTTATTAAGTCTAAGATATTCAGTCCTTATGATGACTGAAGTTCATGCCATTTTTAATATTTGAGTATCCATAGATTATAAACGGCTAATATTACGGGAATCATTCAAGGATTTAAAAAGTTTTAAAATCTCATTTTCTATCAGAAAAGATCTTTAAATACAAGGTGTTTCACAAGAAAAAATTAAGTTGTCGGCCATTTTGTAAAATAACGGCTTTTTTGAAAATTGCCTAACGCATATGTTTATTAATTACGATAAAGTAGGTGAATTTCCCCATTTAAAGTTTGTTGTATCTCAACAGTTTTAAAAGATCAAAGTGGTGTCAGATTTAAAAAAATCGCCCTTTTTATATATTAAAATTATAAATAATGAATGCTTTGAATAAAGTAAAAAAGGATAAATATTAATTAAATAATATACATTTAATTAATTAATCAGTATGTGTATTTCAATATGTTATTGAAAAGAATTAATGCAATACAGCTAAAATGGAGTTGATCTTGGAAGTTCAAACGTGGTACGTATAAATGCATAGCTACAACTAAATGTAGAGAACAATTATTATACATAGAAATCGGCTGATTCCAAATATGGTGTTAAAAAGAAATCTTTTTCTTAACTAAAATATTGATATAGGCTAGATCGGATTCAAACTTTTACGATAGGTGTTTTATTATTACTATTTACTAAATGTGCAATATCTATATCTATAAAATCCAATGTATGTTTGTCTGTCCTTTATGCGCTACCAAACCGTCCAGCCGATCGCCATGAAACTTGGGGAGGTTGTTCTATATACCCCAGGGAAGGTTTCTGTCCTATTCCCGTTTCTTTAATCCCTCAGGGCTCCATCCCTTGGACTTCTAGAGTTTCAATGTTAATCAAATAGCAGGATGCATGAAGGTATAATAAGTCAAATATAAAAAGAATATCAGCTGTGGGTTTTAAATATATCAAAATTAAATTAAACCATGTGTTAATTTTTAAAACTGTTTATATTTTTATGTTTTGATTTCTTGTGAAGCTATATTAATTGATTGATTTATTTGATTAACAGCTGTTAAATAAAAACAAATAGAATAAAATTGTGGTAGGCAAAATTTTCAAAATTAAAAATAATTGAGTACAGTAGTAAACTACACAAAACATCATCTGTTGTAAATTGGATACTGTGTAAACTGAAAGGTTGCTGCATATTTAAAATGATACAATCAAAACTCAATATTATGACCGGTGAAGCGGGCGGGTACAGCTAGTAATTTATAAAAACTATACAATGTGAGAAATATTTAACTTCCGAAAAATGGAGACTGTTTCGTTTAGAGTTTTGTAAGTTTAGAAAAAAATGAAATATACATCCCAGCTGTCTCCCTAAATTGCAGGCAATATATATTACACAGATAGCTTTTTATTCGGGATTATATCGTTTCCAATACTAACAACAGATAGTTTGCATAAATGTATTTAGGTTACTATGTATTTGACAATATTGAGCTAATTTGCAATATATGTAGGCCTAAGATTACTTTATTTTATAATCTGAAGCTAAAGCCATTTCTTTTTTCAGTGAACAACAAGGAATGAGTTATTTTAAACTTTCCCAGTCTCACCTCTTTATATGAAGTTGCTTTGAAAATACCTGATCCAAGTCAAGTAAATTTTGTTTCATTATTAAATAACGACAAGAAAGACTTATGTGAGAAGCATAAGTTACCTTAACCACCTTTGGCTCCTTTGTAAAACTTTACGAACATTCACAGTATTGGAACCTTCATTTATATTGTTTAACTATACAGAAAAACTAATTTTAGAGAAGGTTGAAATAAAACTTGAAATCCATAAAATAAAAAAATTAACTGACGATCCCTAATTCAAATTTGCTACAAGTAGAAAATCGTTTATTTACATAAGGCAAAGTATAACACTAGTTTTGACATGTAACACAAACTTGCTCAGAATTGTCAATACTGTTTTAAAAACTTAGTCAGTATTAGTTTTAAAAAGCCCATTTTACTTTATTATTCATATTTCTAACAATATTCTTGGAACCGAAACAAAAGTGATAATTGTTTGTTTTGTGTCGGTTATGTTTTTTTATTTCTATTTAGTACTTGTACCATATAAGGTGTCTGTAACTATAGAAATAACTATTATGTACATGTGTTTTAACTCTCACTGATATATAATTTGTGAATTTTAACCCTCGCTTATGTATAATTTGTGAATTGTAACTCATGCTGATGTATAATTTGTGAGTTGTAACTCTCGCCGATGTATGATTTGTGAATTGTAACTCACGCCGATGTATAATTTGTGAATCGTAACTCTCACCGATGTATAATATGTGAATTATAACTCACGCCGATGTATAATTTGTGAGTTGTAACACACGCCGATGTATAATTTGTAGTTGTAACTCTCGCCTAAGTATAATTTTTGAATTGTAAATCTCGCCGATGTATAATTTGTGAATTGTAACTCACGCCGATGTATAATTTGTGAGTTGTAACTCACGCCGACGTATAATTTGTGAGTTGTAACTCTCGCCGATGTATAATTTGTGAATTGTAACTCTCGCCTATGTATAATTTTTGAATTGTAACTCACGCCGATGTATAATTTGTGAATTGTAACTCTCGCCGATGTATAATTTGTGAATTGTAACTCTCGCCGGTGTATAATTTGTGAATTGTAACTCATGCCGATGTATAATTTGTGAATTGTACCTCTCGCCTATGTATAATTTGTGAATTGTAACTCTCGCCGATGTATAATTTGTGAATTGTAACTCACGCCGATGTATAATTTGTGAATTATACCTCTCGCCGATGTATAATTTGTGAGTTGTAACACATGCCGATGTATAATTTGTTAGTCGCAACTCACGCCGATGTATAATTTGTGAATTGTAACTCTCGCCGATGTATAATTTTTGAATTGTAACTCTCGCCGATGCTTAGTTTGTGTATTGATTGATGAAAAATAAACGTATTCATAGTTAATCTCAAACTATAATAGCGATTATTTATTAATTCTTCAAAATCTTTCTCAAAATAATGTTATCTTAAACTCACATCTCATTGACATCAGTTTGTCGGCTATTTAAAGTATCTTCCAATCACTCTCCCGATCTGCTAGTGTTATGTTAAACTCACATCTCATTGACATCAGTTTGTTAGCTATTTAAAGTTTCTAAATAACATACAAGCACAGTGGTATTGAGTCTCCCACCCAACCATACACGCACAGTGGTATTGACCCTCCCCACCCAACCATACACACACAGTGGTATTGATAACTTTATATACATCAACATATAAAGTTTGTGACACTTCTCTTCCTCACCATGCAATTATGTTATAATTATGTTAAATGCAGGTGAGGACTGTCCTTAAGGAGTGAGAAGATTGTCTATGTCTAAAGTGGGGGAGTTCTAGCTTACGCAGCTGTGCTTGCACTGACAACTATTTTACTCTTTTAATAAGGACAGTAGAGTCCACTATCTGAAATAATTGGTGCAGAGGGGTGTTCGTATAATCGATTTTTCGGAGACACTAGTTAAGAGACATAGTGTACTTAACTAGACTATACTTGTGACACAAATGTAGACTTAACTAGAACATATATTCTAGTTAATATGTATGTATGTAACAAACTTGATATATGCTACCGACTCACGAATCAGGACTCGAGACTCACGACTCCGACTCACGCCTCACGAATCACGAAGCACAGAGCCCAGTAATTAAAATATCAAACTTAAAGTTTGTGTTACAATAATCTCAACTTCATATATTTCCTAGAAAAACACACACACACACTTGTCCCACCCGCCCACCCATACACGTACAGTGGTATTGACACTTTATATGTTGATGTTACTCACTCAGTTTTCAATAAACTTGTGAAACTAGGAATATTATTAGGATAAGAAACCAACGTGGGATTTGAAAGTAACATAGATTAATGTTTTCTTACCAGTCTATTTTACTTCAGCATAAATTACACCAGTTTTTAGCGATGCGGTGGTGTTAGTTCGTTTGCTTCTCTAATGGGCAGCCATTTTGAATAGCAAGAGGATTTGTGTTGGTCATTCAGGTAACATATTTATTCAATAAACCAAACAAATTGCCCCCTCTTGAATTATCAAGTTTTAGTTCTACTCGCTCGGGAGCAAATTTACGATTCGTATAAACAAATTTCCTGAAGGTATTTGTTTTCAACAAACACTTTTATTGGAAAATGTTTGGTCATATATAAAGTAGCAAAATTAAATGTTATTTCTCTAAATGAAACATATACAGTAAGTTGTAATAATTATTATTGTCAAGTGTTTGGCCACTCTGAAATACTCCCACAAAGACTTACTGTTGGGCTGCCAAAAGGCGGCGATCTTTATCCGGGCTAATATTAGACTGAGTACTGGACTGACTCATAGCTTTCACATACCTATTTAGTCTTAATATGTTTACACACTATTCTGTGGGGAACTTTAGAGACACCATGCGGTTGTCTCACACTTAGTGTAAGACAATATTCCTTACACAATTGCACAAATTGTGTAAGGAATATTGAGAGAAATATATAAATTAGTATTTTCATCATTAGTAGGGGAACATATGCCCTTTTATTCCTCCACTTATCGTCGGGAAGTTGTGAAAATATTGAACGTATTCGTTTGGAGTAACATTATTATGTTATTTTAACATGGCCAAAGAGGAATACAACGTGTAAACATTTCAATGTTTCTCTTAGAAGTTTGTACATATTACGTAAGTGTTAAAGTTAACACAATTTTAGTACATGCCAGGATTGAGATCGCACATTTTAGTACATGCCAGGATTGAGATCGCACATTTTAGTACATGCCAGGATTGAGATCGCACATTTTAGTACATGCCAGGATTGAGATCGCACATTTTATCTCATTCCTGGTGAGAAAAAAATGTACATTTCATTTGTACGTTTAATAATTACTTACAATAATTTATTAAATTCCCTAAAACAAATAACTAATAAAGATTTTATCTAAAAATAATCAGTCCATTGAAACGTCATAAGTAAAATATGTTTTTTACCCAAAATATGGTAATTTAGTTTATCGATTGACTATTGTTACCATCGATGTTAATTGCTAATTCAGTGTTGTGGACTGTATTATTTTAAGAATGTTGTGAATTATTCATAAAATGAATAATGAATGATTGAAATAAAAATTTTTAACATCCTCTCAGGCTGTCACTTAATTTAATGTTTCTGTATTTAGGACTTCATTAAATATCCTGTGGGAATTAGGCATGCGTCATTAAATTAATTGTGTCGTAAATACTCCTGATATTAATTCTTGGCAGCCGTTTTTTAACTATTTAAATAAATTTTAAATTTAATTTTATTTAATCAATACACCATGAATCTTGTGAGATTTATATATCACATACATGTTTACGATATTAATTATTTATACAGTGTGTATTATTTATTTCAACTATTTCCATAGAATTGATTAATTTAATTTTTTCATTTGTATTTTTAATTAGTATATATATATAGTGTATATTTGATAAATATAAATTTCATATTGTATTTTGTATTCCTGAACAGTTTTCTTATTTTGTTTTAACTTGTTTAATATTTGTATTGATAATTGTTAATTTCAGCTATTTAGTGCACGAAAAGATGATTATAATTTAGTTATGTGAATATTAACAAAAAATGTCATATTTAGAGACGAATAGTGGATTTATCATTGTAATTTACAGTAGGTTCCGATTGTGTAGATTTTAAACTCCCTAAACCATCAAATCTCTACACACAAAATGTCATATTTAGAGACGAATAGTGGATTTATCATTGTAATTTACAGTTGGTTCCGGTTTTGTAGATTTTAAACTCCCTAAACCATCAAATCTCTACACACAAAATGTCATATTTAGAGACGAATAGTGGATTTATCATTGTAATTTACAGTAGGTTCCGATTGTGTAGATTTTAAACTCCCTAAACCATCAAATCTCTACACACAAAATGTCATATTTAGAGACGAATAGTGGATTTATCATTGTAATTTACAGTAGGTTCCGATTGTGTAGATTTTAAACTCCCTAAACCATCAAATCTCTACACACAAAATGTCATATTTAGAGACGAATAGTGGATTTATCATTGTAATTTACAGTTGGTTCCGATTGTGTAGATTTTAAACTCCCTAAACCATCAAATCTCTACACACAAAATGTCATATTTAGAGACGAATAGTGGATTTATCATTGTAATTTACAGTAGGTTCCGATTGTGTAGATTTTAAACGCCCTAAACCATCAAATCTCTACACACAAAATGTCATATTTAGAGACGAATAGTGGATTTATCATTGTAAATTACAGTAGGTTCCGATTGTGTAGATTTTAAACTCCCTAAACCATCAAATCTCTACACACAAAATGTCATATTTAGAGACGAATAGTGGATTTATCATTGTAATTTACAGTTGGTTCCGGTTTTGTAGATTTTAAACTCCCTAAACCATCAAATCTCTACACACAAAATGTCATATTTAGAGACGAATAGTGGATTTATCATTGTAATTTACAGTTGGTTCCGGTTTTGTAGATTTTAAACTCCCTAAACCATCAAATCTCTACACACAAAATGTCATATTTAGAGACGAATAGTGGATTTATCATTGTAATTTACAGTAGGTTCCGATTGTGTAGATTTTAAACTCCCTAAACCATCAAATCTCTACACACAAAATGTCATATTTAGAGACGAATAGTGGATTTATCATTGCAATTTACAGTAGGTTCCGATTGTGTAGATTTTAAACTCCCTAAACCATCAAATCTCTACACACAAAATGTCCTTAATATGCATTTGTGGTGTTTAGGCAAACTTAAAACATGCATTTTTGTGAAAAAGGATTAAAATTCTATGCAGTTTATTTTGTTTAAAAAATATATATATATATCATGGCACTAACAATGTTCCCGGCGTAAATTGATAAAGCCCAGTTGATGGTTCACATCTAATGGACTGTTACTTAACGACAAGAGCAAATTTAGCAAACTTAAATACAAACATATTGAAGGATGACCAAATGTTGACTATAACGTCACTAATTCTTGCATTTTATTTAATTATTTATTTCCCAAGAATTAAAAAACACAATGTTACATTATTACATATCAAAAGAATTATTCAAGCAAAAATACACTTAAAATTATTCACAATAAATCTACTTAAGATTTATTATCAACATGGCCGACAGGCTCCGACAGACTCGGTATACTTAGTACCGAGTCTGTCGGAGCCTGTCGGCCATGTTTGTTTTAATCCCATAAGAACAATGTTATCTGCGAATCAGACTCTGCAGACGCTTAATCTAAATTATTAAGATGTGAACTAAGAAGAAGAATATAAGAATTCATTTATTTTCTTGAATTTTAAATTTAAATTTACATTCTTTTGTACAAGAATTAATTGTGCATACTATCTTTTAATATTAAAATAAAACATCACTAATTGTTTTAGACTATTACAAAATAAAAGTCTTTACCTGTCAGGTCTGACCAAGAGAACTAAATGTGTAACTTTAAGATTAACATCAACAAACAATATATTTCAGTTATGTTACTATATACATTAACAACAACAAACAATTTAATAACAATAGCCTAGTAAACCATAACATTTTAAAACTGATTACAACAATTTTTTCATAAATGATCCTCAATCTTTGGCCCCCAAAGCGAACCCCACTCTAGCCTTTGATAGGCTCCGCCATCGCTGCACTCCAGTTTCATCATCCATTTTCCTGGCTCCAACTAGTATAAAAGAGGTATCTGATGTGATTGCATCCTTAAAATCGAAGAACTCATTCGGTTGGGATGATATTTCACCGAATCTTCTTAAATTCTGTTCTCATGAATTAGCTTTGCCTCTAACTTTTCTTATAAATCAATCATTTTTATCTGGCGAATTCCCCTCAAAATTAAAATATTCAATCATCAAACCCCTTCATAAAAAAGACAATAGATCAATTATCAGCAATTACAGGCCAATTGCTTTGGTCCCAACAATTTCTAAAGTGTTCGAGAAAACCATTCTTACCCGACTAAGTTCTCATTTATCAAAGTTTTCTGTAATTTCCAAAAATCAACATGGGTTTCAACAGAGTAAGTCCACACTATCAGCTTTATATGATTTTACAAATCATGTACTTAGCGCCTTGGATGGGTCACGGAAGACTCTGGGTGTTTTCTGTGACCTGTCAAAGGCCTTTGATTGTATTGATCACACAGTTTTGTTCTTAAAACTCAACCATTATGGAATTAGGGGTGTAGCCTTGAATTGGTACAAATCTTTCCTGTCCGGCAGAAAACAGTGCACCTTTGTTAATGTGGCAACATTATTCAATGTATGCTTAAATATATATTTTGAGTGTTCAAAGTTACAATTATTTCATACATTCGACTACCTCACATGTCTGTAGTACAAGATTATTAAATATTAATTAATACAGTATTATATTAGTAGTAGTTATAGTTAATTTGACAAGACACAAAATTTGTACAAATAACATTTATAATTGTAACAAATATTATGTGTTAATAAAGGATTTGATTTGATTTGACAACTCCATAACTATTTACATAAATCCAAGAAAATTTAGGGCCTCTAAGGTAATCCTGTTTAGAGGTTCCTACAAGATCAATTAAATAATAATTTCCAGCGATCGGAGAAAATTGTAAATTAAAATAAGATCGGCTTTCAATAGCGTGCCTATCATTTTAATATGTAATAAACAATATCCAAATAACATATTTATACACAGCCTAAACTGTACATAATTTAAAAAAGAGTAGCTGTATATATATATATATATATATACACATACACACACACACACACATACATGAGCATGAACTTGCTCTTGTGCCCTTATTTAACACATTTTTAGGTGAAACTAAAAAGAAAACATCAAATATACACAAAATATACTTCTGTAAATTTACTTCTGTAAAATATATAAATAAACTACTTTTGTATTAAAAGTAAAAAACTTATGTCTTCCCTTTCCAACAACCACTTTTTTAATCTAGACTGAAAAATTTGCTTGCTATTGGTAAATTTAATTAAATCAGGTATTTTATTGAACATTCTTGGAGCAATAAAATTGAATGTTCTTGTAAAATGAGCTAAATTAGGTTTTGGAACAAAAAAACTTCTATTTGATCTAAGTTTTTCTCTGTAGGCATTATCATTGAGAGGTTTACTTCCACTCTCAGAATAGAACAGCTGTAATACCTTATAAACATAAATATATTTAAGAGGTAGAACTTTTAAATCAACAAAAAGAGGATGTGAATGTTCAAATTTATTTTTGTTCAAAATTAGCCTCACCGCGTATTTTTGTAGAATAAAAATTGGATTTAAAACAGTGTCATAAGTATTTCCCCACACTACTATCCCATACTCAATCCTACTATGAATTAATGCAAAATACAAGGTACGGAACAGGTCCTTATCAATTAAATCTTTCAAAAAATAAAAATATCTTAAGGCACTATTCAGTTTATTTTTCAACTTGATCAAATGAGTTTTCCATGAAACCTCACTATCCAAAAAGACACCTAAATACTTCAATTCATCGGTTCTTCCTATTAAAGTGCACTTATTTGTTACACATACACTATCCTGTTCCAGACAGTCAGCACATGTGTATTTGACTTGATCAAACTTATACTGAATTTTTTTAAGATTGAAAGCTATTAAGGTCAAGGTATTAAGGTCATACTAAAGATCAAGGTATTATTTACTTAAAAATTGTCAAATGTTTACTTTACCTTGTCTTTATATTTTTCAATTACCCACTTTGTTACGTAAATTCCTACCGATTTTCAGGTACAATGGAGGGAGCTATTTCTCTAGTCCTTGAAGCATAGCCTGATGTAAAGTTATCGCACTTATAAATTTAAGTTCCAAGGAAAGGCTCCATGCTGTAATTTGGAATATCTTAGTCCTATATTATTACCTGAGTTACGGAAATATTTTCCCTGTAAATGTAATACATTTGAAACAATTCATAACGTGTCCATGTAGTGTAGCAATTATAATAGTAAGACGTTAATATTGAAGTTTTTATATCGCAGCATTATTGATTATAAAATTTTGTGTTTATATTAAGTTTATATATTGAATTTATAAAGCCATGACAATTTACCTGTTGAAGACTGTATAAAATGCATGTAGTTTGTTTGTATTTTTCCACAAAATAAATTCTGTGAATCGGATATTTGTAAGAGAATGTTAAAACGCAGAATGATCAAAGAAAATAACTATATCCACAAATATGCCTTCCTACCCTATCGATATTCATTGCAATTAGTTATAGTGTATTTTAGCCTATACAAACCAAACTGAATAAATAATTCCAATTTTTTAAAAGATAGTTCACATAAATTTGAATAAAACCTCTAAAAAAATATTATTTTAGTTATTTACATTTTTAAATAACATACATGTTAAACAATAATTTAAAAAATATGAGATAAATTTAATAAATGAATTTATATTTATACAATATATAACAAATTGTAATTTATCATATATAAACACAATATTACAACATTAGTATCAATAGCATGAACATTAGTATCAATTAGTACATGTAGTGATGTAATATTCAGCACGCAGTTATGACTTTTAATAAAAATAAGCAATTATAAAACAAACAATAATCAAATCAAATAATAGAAACGTAGAAAACGTTGATGTAGATTTTTATAAAGGCGAAAACATACTCAAAATTGTAGCATAATATAAAATATACTCACAAACATATCCACCAGTAAATGAATAATAAACGACTCTGCATATCGGATAGACTTTTCTTATCAGCCACTAAGAAGAGAGAATTAGTACTCCTAGTAATTCAATACCACTGTACGTGTATGGGCTATCGGGTGGGTCAATACCACTGTACGTGTATGGGCTATCGGGTGGGTCAATACCACTGTACGTGTATGGGCGGGCGGGTGGGTCAATACCACTGTACGTGTATGGGCTATCGGGTGGGTCAATACTACAGTACGTGTATGGGCTATCGGGTGGGTCAATACTACAGTACGTGTATGGGCTATCGGGTGGGTCAATACCACTGTTCGTGTATGGGCGGGCGGGTGGGTCAATACCACTGTACGTGTATGGGCTATCGGGTGGGTCAATACCACTGTTCGTGTATGGGCGGGCGGGTGGGTCAATACCACTGTACATGTATGGGCGGGCGGGTGGGTTAATACCACTGTACGTGTATGGGTGAGTGGGTGGTTCAATACCACTGTACGTGTATGGGTGGGCGGGTAGGCCAATACCACTGTTCGTGTATGGGCGGGCGGGTGGGTCAATACCACTGTACATGTATGGGCGGGCGGGTAGGTCAATACCACTGTTCGTGTATGGGCGGGCGGGTGGGTTAATACCACTGTTCGTGTATGGGCGGGCGGGTGGGTCAATACCACTGTACATGTATGGGCGGGCGGGTGGGTTAATACCACTGTACGTGTATGGGCTATCGGGTGGGTCAATACCACTGTTCGTGTATGGGCGGGCGGGTGGGTCAATACCACTGTACATGTATGGGCGGGCGGGTGGGTTAATACCACTGTACGTGTATGGGCTATCGGGTGGGTCAATACCACTGTTCGTGTATGGGCGGGCGGGTGGGTCAATACCACTGTACATGTATGGGCGGGCGGGTGGGTCAATACCACTGTACGTGTATGGGTGAGTGGGTGGTTCAATACCACTGTAAGTGTATGGGTGGGGGGTCAGGGTGAATGTGATGAACCGTGATTAACATCTCTCATCTTCATTTAGATGAGAGATGTTAAAACAGAACTTATACATTTGAAATTTTGGTGGCTCTTGGACGGAATTTTGGCTGGTCGCTGACATAGTTGACCGTCCAGTTCCTACTGTTGTTTAGCACCTCCCAGGAGACACTTACAGCAACAGCATTGCTGCGAACTACACCATTCGCCATTTATGGTTTTTACAATATTTGCAATAGCTTACATATATCCCAGTTTTTCAAATAAAGTGAATGTTTGAACATACACAGAGAAATTTCCTAGTAATTCAACAAAATAAATTTTTAAATTCAATTGCGTTTCCTATCATCAAGACACCTCTGTTTGTGTATATGTGATAGCTGCCATAGTTGGGAGATCACAAATACGTGACGGTTCAGCTACCAGACTTGTTGCTCGTTTATAACTATCCAGGGAACCGTTCATCTTTAAAGAAATTCTGTGGACGTGAACATCTGAACATCACCCCCTCCCCCCCCCCCCAACAAAGGCTTAAATGATCTTAATAGCTCGATGGATTGGATTTAGCTTTGCGACAGGAGATCACTTTATATTTTTATTAATGTAACATGACTTTTGGAACCTTTCCAAATATACAAATTGTAGCTTTTATATTTTCTAACATTAGTGGATTGTTGCTAAGAAAGCCCTATTATATTAAGACATCAAAGTCAAGTAATGGATGTGATGAAGTAAAGTGGATGGACCCTTAGTTGGTACAGGTTACTAAAGCCAGGACTGTTAAGGAACAGTTTATTTTGCAACCTTAACCAACTGATATTATTTTCGACAAACCTGATAGACCCCTAGAGAACGTCACCTCTCAGATTGTCGGCAGCCATTGATCGGTCGCTGCATCAAAGTATATTTCACATTCATTTGAATACTCTACCCGTACATTAAAGTAGTTTTTTTACAGTCGGTTGGAGTGGTAATTGGTAGGCCACTGGTTTTATCTTCAAAGTTTCGTAGTATTAAATAAGCAATCCTAAAGTGATTACAAAAGTATATTATGTTTTAAAATATACACTATAGTTTCAATATTTCAGTAATAAAATCATATTTAGTCATGAAACTATATTTTATAATTGTATATGATTTTACGATTGGTTTCTAAACATTAGCAATTAAAATGTTCGCAATTACAAGCGGTAGAATACACGCACAAAGGAATTACAAATATGGAAACTGAGTTCGTTGTATTATTGATAATGCGATCGGAAAAGAAAGGAGTCTGGCGCGTGGAAGTGTCTGGAGTCAATGTAAAACCGGTCCCTAGTGGAATAGAACCAGCAGAGTCTGTAGGGTCCCACAAGATTATCGCGATTTTATTTAACTAGCCAATATCTACCCCTCAAACACGAATCCATAGAACTCTTTCGGCGGGAATACCAAGTTTGTAAAAAAATATTGAAACAATAAAAACATTTTTACACCAAAAAACGATGTATAAAACAACTACGTTTGTTAACTAAACTAGTAGGGGCTTTAATGGTTACAGCTGAACATGTTCTACGATAACAAGGATACCTGTCGACCGTGATAAGCCTGCGATTTAATGGTTACAAGCCGAACATGTTCTACGATAACAAGGATACCTGTCGACCGTGATAAGCCTGCGATTTAATGGTTACAAGCCGAACATGTTCTACGATAACAAGGATACTTGTCGACCGTGATAAGCCTGCGATTTAATGGTTACAAGCCGAACTTGTTCTACGAAAACAAGGATACCTGTCAACCGTGATAAGCCCGCGATTTAATGGTTACCAGCCGAACATGTTCTACGATAACAAGGATACCTGTCGACCGTAATAAGCCTGCGATTTAATGGTTACCAGCCGAAAATGTTCTACGAAAACAAGGATACCTGTCGACCCTGAAAAGCCCGCGATTTAATGGTTACCAGCCGAACACGTTCTACGAAAACAAGGATACCTGTCGACCGTGACCACCCTACGATTTAAGCATACCATGACTTTTTAAATTTCAATTTCTTTATTGTGTACAGACAATGAATACACTACATCACAATCGTCAACTACATAACCTTGTAATGGGTATTCATGCTCACAATAACCCTTACATACATACATTTTGCCATTCACACTCCTTCCACACCAGATCAGGTCCGAAGTTTTAATTTTTTAAATGGAGCTATAAGTTTGGCAAATCATCCCAGCGCTCCATCATAAACTCGTCAAGAGAGTAAAATGCTTTTGACACCAACAGGGTTTTCAACTGAGCTTTGAGATTTTTTCCGTTTTGTTGTTTGATACCTTCAGGGAGATGATTAATTAATCTGACATTTACTTGGGAAGGCAAATCTCTGAATGCATTTGTTCTGTGCTGTTGGACGTGTAAGTTGTCCCTGCCTCTCGTCTCATATTGATGAATATCCCCACCTCGGACCGAAGAGCAACTTGACCCAGAGTATAAGATCACATCGAGAATATAGAGACAGGGCAAAGTCAGATATCCCACCTGTCTAAAGGCATCTCTGTACGACTCTCTACTTTTCAAATTTAGGATCACCCTCACGGCTTTTTTTTTTTTTTTTTTTTTTTTTGAAGCCTGTAGACACGGTCCAACCTGTACTTTGCACAGCTGCCCCAGAGTCTTATTCCATATACCAGATGGGGATAAACTAGACCATAATAGGCCATTTTCAGAACATTGACGGGACAATGCCTAGCCACACTGCGAAAGGCAAAGATACCTGATGCAACCCTGGCACAAACACTATCCACATGATCGTCCCAAGTTAGTCCCCGATCCAGGTACAGTCCTAGGAATTTTGTTGACTCCATTTCATCAAGTGGAAGATCATCCACAAAAACCATATTGATGATGTCAAAACCTTAAATTAACGTAGCCACCTGACTAAATAAGAGCCTTCGAAAAATCCAGTCTCCAAAGGTGTTACCTCTCGTAGTCTTAAACTGAAACATAGTACGAAAGGGACATTAAAACAACAGTTTATATTTATGGACATTTAAGTAGTAGTAAAATAAATTAACGTAGCCACAGGACTAAATAAGAGCCTTCGTAAGATCCAGTCTCCAAAGGTGTTACCTCTCGTAGTCTTAAACTGAAACATAGTACGAAAGGGACATTAAAACAACAGTTTATATTTATGGACATTTAAGTAGTAGTAAAATAAATTAACGTAGCCACAGGACTAAATAAGAGCCTTCGTAAGATCCAGTCTCCAAAGGTGTTACCTCTCGTAGTCTTAAAGTGAAACAACGTACGAAAGGGACATTAAAACAACAGTTTATATTTATGGACATTTAAGTAGTAGTAAAATAAATTAACGTAGCCACAGGACTAAATATGAGCCTTCGTAAGATCCAGTCTCCAAAGGTGTTACCTCTCGTAGTCTTAAAGTGAAACAACGTACGAAAGGGACATTAAAACAACAGTTTATATTTATGGACATTTAAGTAGTAGTAAAATAAATTAACGTAGCCACAGGACTAAATAAGAGCCTTCGTAAGATCCAGTCTCCAAAGATGTTACCTCTCGTAGTCTTAAAGTGAAACAACGTACGAAAGGGACATTAAAACAACAGTTTATATTTATGGACATTTAAGTAGTATTAAAATAAATTAACGTAGCCACAGGACTAAATAAGAGCCTTCGTAAGATCCAGTCTCCAAAGATGTTACCTCTCGTAGTCTTAAACTGAAACATAATACGAAAGGGACATTAAAACCAATGAATGTTTCATAATCTTGCCTCTTCAATGTAAATTTCATGAAGTTTGGTTTTGAGTTGTTCGTTTGCAGACTGATTTCGGAAAAAAATTGAATGCAATAATTCAGTTCTAATAATGTGATTGTTTCCAAGTCTTGGAGAGTTGGCTTTGACGCAGAGAGTCGTGTCGTCCCCATACTGAACTATCTTTCCATTCTGGATTGATTGGTTCAGATCATTTAAGAAAGAGAAATTGGTGCAAGGATAGATTCCTGTGGGACTCCTTGGGTAGTCTTTCTTTTTGAAGACAAGGTGCCCGAGATCTCCACACACTGGTCACGGCCATTTAGATACGACCTGAGCCATTTTAGTGGTGACTCTTAGCATATTTCATTAAGTTTAGTCATTTTGGAACACCAACAATCAGTATAGATGTATCCTCCGAAATATGTAATTAGGTGTTCAAAGTCGTAAGTCCCATTAAATTGTTGAGTTGAACAATTAATAAATAATAATAAAATACAACATCGTTATACTATAAAACAGCTTTCTTTTTAAAATATTTTAATTTTATTCTTTGAAGAAGAATTTATTTTTAGCAATATATAAACTATGATTCCTAAAAACATCATAAGTTCATAAAAGTGAATAATATTCCGGTAATTGATATTTACTGTAGTTATAATTCATTGGCCCATGTATTTAGTAATGAGCGTACGCTGGCGTCCAAACAATGCGGGAAGGTAGTGGACACAATTAGTGTTGGCAGACATCCCTGTGTGTTGTGAGAATCTACCTGTCCAGGTATTGTTTGACACTACAAAGGCACTATGCAACCATAAATAGTTATTGGCTGTGTAATTAGGGACTCAGAAGGAATGGGAACAGATGAAAACATTTAAAGGAAGAATCTTCTTTACTGGGCGATCTCATGTCTTGAGATGAAAGTTTTAGGAAGCTCGACAAAAGTCTTGTATATTTGAGAAATTTCAAAAGTATGACTAAAAGATTGGAAATAATTAAATCGGTTGTATTTAAAATTAAACAAGATATGATTATGTTTACTTGATGGTAACATTTGAATTTATATAAGAAAAGTGCCATAATCATAAGATATTTAAGTAACAGGACTAGAGAGTCCTTACAAACAGTATCATAATTAATTTGTATCTTAAACATAAAAAATGTGTTTTCTTAAGAAAGAAGATCTATATATTTGTAGTAAACAAACATCGCATTGTTTTTCATCAGAGTAATTAAAGAAAATAATTTACTAACATTACTTTATTTACATAAAGCGTAATTTTCAAATACTTTTTAACACAACAAAATTGTATTTTTCATAAGCAGAGTCCATTAAAGTACCAAGTGTCAAGTTAATAATAAATAATAAGGTAACATAACTGTTATTTATAATTATTTCATAAATTCATGGCAAATGAAGATAGTGTTAAGCAGCGAGTTACCTCTTTGTCGGACAGAACAGTTTAACGACGTCGACAGTCAAATAATTGAGGAAATGGATCGGTCCAATATTCATGACTCATAGACAGTTTAAACTGTCAATGTCACAAAGCCATGATGGTATCGCCACTTGTTAAAGACAGTTACATTTAGTAGGCAACAAACTAAACTAAAGTAAACTACATCGCCTCAGCGAAAACCCGTCACACGTTCGGAATCGTTATTATTTTACCAGTTAAGGTAGTTAAAATGTTGCTTGTGATGTACTACATTTTTTGTTTACTAAAACATATAGTTATTTTTAATATTCTTGTGATAAAAACTACCGTCTATACTGTTAAATATTCAATACAAAAGTACTTAAAACTAAAGATACTCGTACATTCTGTTAACACTAAGAACCAAGTGTACATTTTAATTTTGGTATATTAGGTGGCTGGTGTAGCTGAAAATTCATTGAAATACTCATCTATTATATCATATTATCCAAAGTATATCTTGATGTACGTCTTGAGTTGCCATTCCCCCGCCCAAAGTATATCTTGATGTACGTTTGAGTTGCCATTCCACCCACCCAAAGGATATTTTGATGTATGTCGTGATTTGCCATTCCGCCAACCCAAAGTATACCTTGATGTACGTTTGAGTTGCCATTCCACCCACCCAAAGGATATTTTTATGTATGTCGTCAGTTGCCATTCCACCAACACAAAGTACATCTTGATGTAAGTCGTGAGTTGCCGTTCCACCTACACAAAGTATATCTTGATGTACGTTTGAGTTGCCATTCCACCCACCCAAAGGATATTTTGATGTATGTCGTGATTTGCCATTCCGCCAACCCAAAGTATACCTTGATGTACGTTTGAGTTGCCATTCCACCCACCCAAAGTACATCTTGATGTACGTCGTGAGTTGCCGTTCCACCTACACAAATTACATCTTGATGTACGTCGTGAGTTGCCATTCCACCAACACAAAGTACATCTTTATGTAAGTCGTGAGTTGTGTACCGGGTCTTGGACCGGTACAGTTTCGTTTTTTTTTTGTTGTCTGCCAGGCTGCCTGAGATTCGTTTTTGCCCTGCGTTTTGCGTACTTTGGTAGCCGTTGGCCCAGTTCCGTTTCGTTCCGTGTTCCAGCTTCGGTCAGGTTGACCGGCTTCTAGATTGTTCGAGTAGTTCTAGTTTCTCTGGAGCCTTCGTCTTTCAGGTTGGCCGTCATTTTGTCTTTGGCTCTGCCTGCTGAGATTACTATGTTCGGCTGAGAGACTCCAAAACTCCAGGGTCCTCGAGTGGGACGTTCAGCCCTCGGCCTGCCGTCCGGGGATTGTCGACCATCTGCTCTGCTAGCCTGGCCTGAGGACCATGCTGGAGCCTGTTTCGCCCGCTACCCTCTCTACAGCTTTGGGTAGAGTTCTTCAGTCCTCAGGTCAGTTCTGTCCATTTTTTTCCCGGCGGCTGAGCTGAGGGGTTCTGGTGATATTAAAGAAAAAAAAGAAATAAAAAGAAAAAATCATGAAATATAAAAGAAGAAAAAAAACAAATGTTTATGGAACTGTTTAATTTGTGGCCTAGGCCTAAACGGGAACAGTGATTGATGAAACAGCCATGGGGACTTAATTTTTTTTTATTAAAGAGGGAAAAACTTTTAAAATACCCAAAGATTTTTTTTTGATGTTAATATTTATTTATATCTATATTTATTGTTATTTAGTTTACTTAGTATTTGGTTGTTATATTTTTTTAGATTTTATATTGGTTAGGTCCCCATTGTTAAGTTATGTTATTTATTTATTTAAATGTTTAGGCCTAGTGATCGTTATTTATTTTTGTTGTGGTTAATTGTATTATAGATGTTTTGAAGTGAATTTTTACTCGAACGGTACCGTGTTATATTTTCTTTTAAATTATTTAATTTTTAAACTTTCACCAAAAGGGGATTATTGTTCTTTTGCTTAACTTTTAATTCGGAGCTGCCCAGGGATTCCGGCTTACTCCCTGGCCCGGTGGAATCAAGGGATGCGGGCCAAATTGCCGGTGTAATTGGTGATACCAAAAATTTTATAATTTTCTTCACTTTTAGTCGGGGCCTATTAAATTTTTCTTACGTTTTGGGGTGTCTCAGGCTAGGCTGCAGATAGGCCATGTAGTTGTTAATTTGTTAATTTTGGTATTCGTTGAGTTTGTTGTTCTTGTAGCTTTTGTGTGTTTTGTTATTTATTTAAGTGCAAATTTTATATTGTGGCCTTCTGCCTAATTTTGTTTTGGCCTTCTGCCTGCCAAGTTTTGCTTATTTGTTGTTTTTTTGGTAATAAACTAGTTTTGCTCAGCTGCCGAGTGTTATTTTGACCCTCCAACTGCCACCCGTGATCCCATCGCTCGACTTGTTTTGAGCCATCCCCCGGTTGGCACGCTTACCAGCTTTGGTGGGGGGATGGGTCTCAGTTGCCGTTCCACCTACACAAAGTATATCTTGATGTACGTCGTGAGTTGCCATTCCACCCATTCAAAATATATATTGATGTATGTCTTGAAATGCAATTCCCCCGCCCAAACTACATCTACACAGGCTCTCCAGCAACGTACGTCTTGAGTAGAGGAGAAACGAAATAAACCCATTCAAATCTGTGTGTTAATATTCAACTCTAACAGTCGATTGGCCTACACTAGCGGCTTAAATAGCGGCGCTTCATCCCATCCCACCAGATGCATTTTGATATATTGCATATACAACAAAGCTACTGTTGAAAAACATCTAATTCCAAAGAGTTATTTAAAAAATGTACCTAAATAAATTAAAAAATTGGGTGTGCGTCGGACCACACGGTGGAAGTTATACTTCTTTGGCCATTCTCATACACCCACTCACGCACACAAACAGACAGGATATATAAATGAAATATAAGACATTTTTCAATATTATTCAATATATTTATCTTCAATATATTATACGTGACTTCATTATTATATTATTCACCTATATTATCATTATCAGTAATTTCTTCGATTAAATTTCTTCGATTAACAATCGATTAATCGATAGTTCTTAAAAATTTGTTCTTACTTTTCAGCGTGACGCGGTTTCTCGACCAACATCCCATCCCAAAGTGTCTAACGGGCGCAAAGAAGTATAACTTCAAAAAAAAAAAAAAAAAAAAAAAAAAAAAAAAAAAAAAAAAAACAAAATTAAATATATAACAGAAAATCTCTTAATAGTTTTTTTATAAGGCTTACTTTAAATTAATGTCAACAGTTTAAATATGAAGCTAAAGTTGTTTATCCATTTTTGACATGCTTCTGTATGGATATCATCATCAGGTGAATTACAAAACATTAATTTACTTTCTGAATACCTGTACAGTCATTTAAAACTGTACCCATAACGTAAAAACTCATGTATTAAGAAAGAAAGTAAACGTTTTGTAATTCTCTTGATAATGGTATATTCAAAGCGAAACATGTCGTGAACATATAAACAACTAATACTTCATATTTTAATTTTGACAGATTCGTAATGATTAATCTTAATATTTACAGATAACCGGTAATAAACTACGAATTTATATTAATTTTTAAAAATTAATTTATGAAATAGTTATTTATAATTTCATTTTAATTTTTTTTAAATTAATTGTGACATATTTGATAGTGTTTCATAAAATTGTTAATTTTGATTAATTTTATGTAAATAAATCCTTTACTTTGTTTTCATTATGTCAACAAGATTTATAGTTAATAATTGTCTTGAAGTTAGTTAATTTATATTGATTGGATGTAGACATATTGAATAAAAATTAAAAAAGGTTTTCGGTAAAATAAAAATTTGTATCCGTTATTATTTTCAGTCCAAATACTGTATGGTCGTAGAAGACAATGTTTTCACTCTTTAGTAGGTTAATGGAGTCAGTTTTTCGCCGTGTTGTAGATTAATGGAGTCAGCTTTTCACCGATTAGTAGGGTAATGGAGTTAGTTTTCCACCATATCTAGGGTAATAGAGTCAGTTTTTCGCCGTGTAGTAGTGTAATGAAGTCAGTTTTTCACCGTGTAGTAGGTTAATGGAGTCAGTTTTCCACCTTGTGTAGGGCAATGTAGTCAGTATTTCACCGTAGGTTAATAGAGTGCGTTTTCCACATTGTCTAGGGTAATGGAGTCAGTTTTTCGCCGTGTAGTAGGATAATGAAGTCAGTTTTCCACATTGTGTAGGGTAATGGAGTCAGTTTTCC
Source organism: Stictocephala bisonia (assembly GCA_035578905.1). NCBI lineage: Eukaryota > Metazoa > Arthropoda > Insecta > Hemiptera > Membracidae > Stictocephala > Stictocephala bisonia. The sequence continues at coordinate 414,086 of JAQJVL010000401.1, read as the reverse complement.
ACCGTGTGTAGGGTAATAGAGTCAGTTTTTCGCCGTGTAGTAGGATAACGGAGGCAAGTTTTGACGTGTAGTAAGCCAATGGAGTAAGTTATTTTTTGCTTCTAGTGTACCATCGGTTGATTATATAGTCCCACCTGGGTTTATTGAAGATTCTTAAAACATTCATATTATGTTGTGCACTTTATTTCTATCAAAATTTTGAAATTTCTATATATGTAAATGTTTTAAATAATATGTTTAGTCTAAAGCTGGAGCAAGACAATCAGATATCGATAACGTGTTTTTAGTAGTAATATTATGACCAAGACTTAATAACAGTTTGTGGTTTACGGCTTTATTTAGTAGGCATATTTTGTCATCAAGCTAGACAGTACAAGGTAATAAAAAGACAAGTTTTCCGTTTTACTAACAACGTTATGATTACGGCTAAATCATCTGTTTTGTGATTGGGCTTTACGATTCTAATTAGCAGACATATTTTGTCATCAGGCTAGCACAAATCCAATAAAAAGTTAACCTTGTAGTCGTTTTAATAGCTAAGTTATGTTTGTTGAGGCTATGAATTTAATTGGTAGTATGTTTTGCAGTATGTAAGAGAATATGCATATTATTTATATAAAATATTGCAAATTAGTTACGTTTGTTTTATAACAAAATATTCTGTATGGTAAATAAACAGTAATTGAAAAGCTTAGTATGTATAATAAGCACTTCATAACTCGTTTAGTCCACTGTCTAACATGTGTTAGTGATTACACCACAAGTGAGACAAGTTGAGCACGAGTGAGAAGTTGAGTATGAGTGAGACAAATTGAACACGAGTGAGACAAGTTGAGCACGAATGAGAAGTTGAGTATGAGTGAGACATGTTGAACACGAGTGAGAATATTTGAGTAAGAGTGAGAAAGGTTGGGCTCGAGTGAGACGAGTTGAACACGAGTGAGAATTTTTGAGTATGAGTGAGAAAAGTTGGGCACGAGTGAGAAGAATTGGGCTCGACTGAGACAAGTTGAGCATGAGTAAGTCAAACTGAACACAATTAAGTTGAGAACCGATTAAGCTCGTGATTCTAGTTGAACACGAGTGAGATAAGTTGAACAAGTGAAGCAAGACGAATAAAACAGACGCGTTAAATACATGTGAGACAGGTTAAGCACGAATGTGACAAGCTGAACACAAGTGAGACAGGTTTTATACACGTAAGACATGTCGAAAGATAGTGAGACAAGTTCCACACAAGTAAGATATGTTTCAATATTTTCTACTAGCAAGATTTGATCCGCCGTCAGATATTGTCGATAATATTGTTGCATTGGATGTTAGTGTTGTAGAATATTTTACAAGAGCTACGTTCCTATGTACGACATTCACGACTGTACACTTTTGTTTGGTCGGATTGTAAAAAGGTCGTTAAAATCTTCACAATATATATGATATGGATCAATAGACTATAGTTAAAATCATAAAAACCGTACCATGTTAGTGGATAGAACGTTTAAAAACACTAATATTAATGTTTTCGGTTTTTATTTATGTATATACTGTTTTTATTTATGTATGAATTTAATCATTGCGTATGGACAAATCTTCAAATACACAAGATTTATAATTAGCCTCTCTAGTTTAAAATGTTCAATTTTATAAAATTTAATTTATTACTATAAGTCATTTTGAAACATTTTTAAATCTTGACCTTTAATATCTGCTATCTTCTTCATTAGAGATTAGAAACCATCGTCATTTTGATACATCCTCAACAGGACGTTGACTTTCGTGGAAACATCAATTTACAACCTTAAAAACATGTCGAAGTTAATTATATAAGAATTCTGTTTATACTTGAATGTGTATAGTTAGGAAAACTGTGAGTTACATAAACTAATTCAACACATCGAGAAAGATTAACGAGGAAAAGGTAGGCTAGATTGTCTATCCTCTGAACGGCCTGGACCCCTGCCTCAGAGGTGTGTTTTTTGTATCCTTCGGATGATTATAGTATTTACACGGCGAGTTTGGTAATGACATCACCCTAGTACTTTGGCGTCCTTTATTACATATAAGTGGGGGTACTAGATAGGGACAAGCTTTCTTGGACTTACTATTTACAATTTAAATCAGTTTTTTCGACATTAGATCATTAAGGTAGACAAGGATGAATGAGCGTGAGCAATAATGTACCTTTGAGTAATTTTCGAAAGTGAAATTCGACCCGTGAAGGGTGAATTGTTACTTTGTTTTGCTACTTTTACTACTTAAAGGTCCATAAATATAAACTGTTGTTTTAATGTCCCTTTCGTACGTTGTTTCACTTTAAGACTACGAGAGGTAACACCTTTGGAGACTGGACCTTACGAAGGCTCTTATTTAGTCCTGTGGCTGCGTTAATTTATTTTACTACTACTTAAATGTCCATAAATATAAACTGTTGTTTTAATGTCCCTTTCGTACGTTGTTTCACTTTAAGACTACGAGAGGTAACACCTTTGGAGACTGGACCTTACGAAGGCTCTTATTTAGTCCTGTGGCTGCGTTAATTTATTTTACTACTACTTAAATGTCCATAAATATAAACTGTTGTTTTAATGTCCCTTTCGTACGTTGTTTCACTTTAAGACTACGAGAGGTAACACCTTTGGAGACTGGACCTTACGAAGGCTCTTATTTAGTCCTGTGGCTACGTTAATTTATTTTACTACTACTTAAATGTCCATAAATATAAACTGTTGTTTTAATGTCCCTTTCGTACGTTGTTTCACTTTAAGACTACGAGAGGTAACACCTTTGGAGACTGGATCTTACGAAGGCTCATATTTAGTCCTGTGGCTGCGTTAATTTATTTTACTACTACTTAAATGTCCATAAATATAACCTGTTGTTTTAATGTCCCTTTCGTACGTTGTTTCACTTTAAGACTACGAGAGGTAACACCTTTGGAGACTGGATCTTACGAAGGCTCTTATTTAGTCCTGTGGCTACGTTAATTTATTTTGCTACTACTTAAATGTCCATAAATATAAACTGTTGTTTTAATGTCCCTTTCGTACGTTGTTTCACTTTAAGACTACGAGAGGTAACACCTTTGGAGACTGGATCTTACGAAGGCTCTTATTTAGTCCTGTGGCTACGTTAATTTAAGGTTTTGACATCATCAGTATGTTGTTATTATTTCTTTCATTACTCTGTTGGTGAGCACTGCTTATTGTGGACTCAACAGAATAGTCATTAAATTTTGTTCGACAAATCTTTTATTTACTGTCTGTTCAGTGTAAGAGAACAATAAATTACAATGAAACCATACGTGTCAGATGCACACCACTGTGAGCACCAACTTAAAATCAAAATAAAACAATTATGATTTATGGATATTGGAAGTATTCAAAGTGATGACTGAGTATCCAGGAAACTGTGTCGCTGTAGAATCAATTTTATCCGACAGACTTGCAGTAAGATAATTTGATTAATTGATCTTCTAATTTGTTATGATACTAATTTTTTCTTTTACAGTTCAAATTTTAGTGTAATTATGGGGTCTTTTGTGTAAAACATGTCAATATGTTAGAATAGAATAGTTTATTTATTCGTATAATTTTTCGCAGAATTTTTGGTAGAAATTTCATACGATATTTATGTTAAAGTTGGACAAATCTAGCTGTTCCTCAGAGCTACACACTTCATCATCTGCTGATGTAGTTAAGAATGCACATAGTCATAAGTCCACTGATAATTGATCAGGTAAAACTGCTCATGATTTTATGAAAAATGATAATGTTATTATTACCATAACGAAGTTTTGGAGAGATTTTAAAATCTATATGTAACAGTCAAAATAAATAGTTGCATTACTTGACCTAATAGCCTAGCCAGAAACTGTTCTTGAAGCTCGCCTAATGATTAGTTCCGTAAAAATAGCTCTATGAATTCTAATGATTTGGCAAATCACTGTCAAGAAAATAAACTATTTACTGTTCAACACATTTTGGATAACCTTTTAATATCTGTAACCCGTTTTACTTGTTTAAACTTTTTTAGAATTCCTAAATTCGTCATGAACAATTCCAATCACCATGACAACACAGCTCATGCTGCTTGTGCACCTAAGTAAAAAGTAAAGAAAAAATAAAAGTAATATCAGACATTACGAGTTTGAATTGTTTTAACATGACTATTATATGTTAAAACAATTCAGTACCTTTGCGTCGTGGAAGACTGGTCATGCCCACTCGTTTATAGTGCTGTTTATTTCCCACCCAGACAACTTATTAACTATTCAACGAATTCTTTGCCCACTAGGCTGTAGATTTTTTTCTGCTGGTGATTAAAATGCCAAACACCATATGTGTGGTTCAACATTGGCAAATTCTAGAGGTCGTCAGTTGTCATTACAATTAACAAACATTATTGGATGTCATATTTATTACTTAATCTCTTGTTGCCTTAAGGGTAGTTAAGTTTTATGACTTTTGCCGACAAGTCATAAGCAGCGTAACTTGTCCAATGAATTGCTCTACACACAAAAAGCAAACCTTACCATGAATAGAATCATATAATAATCCACAAATGGTCTAAAATAAATTGTATATCACTGTCTATTTCGTAATGGCTTGGAAGATCCATTAGGCTCCAACGATAAGAACGAAATCATCGGACACTACTAAATAAAATGAGTCAAAAAAGTGAAATGATGTATTACTTAAACTACATAAGCAATAACATTAGGATAATCAAACCATTTCTACACGAGCCGTTTTTTACACAAGAAATCTTTCAACTGTATAAACAGGTTTAAGGTCGAAAAGGGGTTCAAACTTGCCAAAACCTGACAACATCGATGAAAATGTTGATTTAGATAACGTCTAAACTAAATTCAGTAAAGGAATATTCTTGTCTTTGATAGTGATTTCTAAAATATATACTGTTTGCAAAACACTACTTTAACAAAGGCCACCAAGCAAATTATACAAATTCCTTTAGTTCTATCAAATTTGCATGAAATAACATTTGCAAATATGCAAATGTTATTTCATGCAACATTCAATAGAAGACTCGTCAATATGGAAATGTGTGCGAGACATGATCTGAGAAGAGATTTAAGCCACGACAGGAAAGATTGAGTGAGAGATATCTGGAGCCAGTAGGAAGGGAGTTCTCTGGGCGATCTGGTGCTAATGAGACTTGATGGTTTGTCAACAACATACGAACTAGACCACCTCCATCAACTGTTTGTCAAGATTTATTCCTGATTTCCTGGACTATAATTAGCCATGATGTAATTCCCGTATTAAGTTAAAAATTCAAATACTGTAAAAAGAATCAATTATTTGTAGTCAGATTTGTTACGTAACTCCAACAAAAATGTTATATAACAAATATTAAAAATGCTTCAAAATCTATTATTACAAACTTATTAATTCTGTATATTAAATTTGATATGAATACTTCTCAAAAAGTTTGTGAGAATTATGTAAGACACTTATTTTTATGAAGTGATTTAAATGTAATTAATTGTAAGTACTACTAAAATTATAAACAAGGAAATCACTTTAAAAACCACATAGCACTTATCATATTTGTTATAATGTTCAAGGCATTGTTTTAAAACCAAACCACCCAAACATTTGTCAGATGATTAGTACATTATGTTAACAATCAAATCTTAGTACATGATGATTAATCACAGAGGTACATGAGTGGTTAACTAATTGAGACATGCAGGACCTTACATGCCAGGCTGCTGTGTATAAATCACGGATCTCACGCATGCCGGGCCCATGCCAAACGGCAGGAAGAGATATGTGACCATCGATGTATATGGTAATATAGGGTGTTTTATACATCGGTGGTTGAAACGAGTTTTAGTAAGCTCGCACCGTTCTAGAGAGGAGTTTAAGATTTGAAACTCTTGAAATAGTCAAACTACAATTATATGTACTGTATTATGTATATTCAGTAAGAATCCAGTTGCTTTAGTGATACCGAGCAGAATTTCTTTTTATAGATAAAACCACGTTGATTGGTGAATTTATATTTCAACCCGTGTTACTATAGTTGGAGGCAACATAAAAGCAACTCTCTCTTCAAAATGAATCTAAGTTACTGTAGGCTTGAAAATGTATTTCAAAAGCATAATTGCTTAAGTTTGCTAGTATCGGTGTATTGTTTAAAGCACTAGAATGTTTTTTGGAATAGGTATAAAATTTTTGTCAGTAAAAGCTACTTGATAGGCCTAATACGAACATTAGATACAGCACAACCAAATGACCAATAAGATATTGATATGTCTTTACACCCAAATGTTTTACGATAGGAAAATATGTAACGTAACCTGAAAAATTTGGTTATAGTCAAGAGTCAATAGTCATTTATTAGGCCACAAATAACAAAATACATTGCATTGGCTAAGTCAAATGTGCTATGTAAATATATCGAAATAACAAACACAAACAAAAATAAACTAAACAACAAACAAAAAAAAATAAACAAAAAATAACTTAAATAAAATAAATGAAATTAAGCAACAATTTACTAGGCTCAAGCTCACTAACTTGATTTCAATAACTTTACTAAACGATTTAACTTAAGTTTAAATTAAGTTACAGTCCGCCAGCTAAAAACTCCCGGACGCTGTAGTAGCATCCCTCCTGCAGAGTTACCTTTAACCTTTTTCTGAATTTTAAAAGGTTTGTTTCCAGCTTAAGGTCATCGGGGATTTTATTGTATAAAATTATGCCATTATAAAAAAGATGTTTTTTGAAAAATGAAGTAGATTGAGCAGGAATTTGAAGGTTATTATTGTGTCTGAATTGAAATCGGTGGTTAACAGGAGTTGAAAATTTAGAAAGATTCTTTTTTTACAAAATACAAGGTTTCAAGAATGTATATCGATGGGAATGTCAGTAATATAGAGGACTGGAAGGTATTTTTGCAAGATTTGTTCCTGTCCAAAGAAAAAATTATCCTGATAGCTTTTTTCTGGAGTCTAAACAAGTACTGTGTATGCCGAGTCTCACCACCCCATACAGATTGTGATGATAATATGAAAATGGCCATGATAATTTCTTATGACTACGTTCTTATGGTGTTTTTGAGTACCGATTCTCTCTCTCTCTCTCTCTCTCTCTCTCTCTCTCTCTCTCTCTCTCTCTCCTCCGTCTCTCCCCCTCCCTCCCTCCCTCCTGGGGGGCTCTCTCCCCCTGGAGCACTTGAGTTTCGTAGAAATTGTATGTCTTGAATCCACAAATGCCTAGGCTTTTTGTGGCCTTTGACCACAGGATCTACATCTCCTTTTGGTCCCTGAAACCCCAAAGTCCAAGTTTCAGTGTGGCCCTTGATCCATTGAGTTCACAGAGCTTTACCTCCACGGACATTATGTATTCTTTGCGTACTGACGCTTCACCTCTTTTTTGACACTTGGATCCCAAATAACCAATTGCACTTTGGTAACTGTAGCTATCTACTTGAAGCAGGATATAGATGCGAGAGTTACAAAGTTTTTATCTTTTATTCATTTCTGCTCTATTTGTAAGATACTAATCGTAAATATATGGACTGCAAATAGGAATGATGAATGTTGATGAGCGAATGTAGTCTTTAACGCATACATTTGTTAAAAGCTATAAGAAAATAAATGAACAACTGCAGAATCGTCAAACTAACCCCTTTGATTTTTTCCTATTGTTATTTCGATTGGAATCGGGTTACTTGAAGGTATTCTTTAACTACGATTAGGCTCAAAGGAATTGTCTATGTGCCTAGATAGTCACTCCAGGCTTTACAATTCATGACTTATCAGTGCCTTAGATTAACAGTTTCCTTGAGCCGCAGACTCATTTTTAAATCTGAATCCACAAGACTGTGTGGTTGTTATGTATATCAACGAGACAAGATCATAATATTGACGATAACATTTTGTGTTGCTAGTAACTTTATATTTAGTTCATCATCGAAGCTCAAAATTGCATATTTCAAGAAGGATACTGTGATGTTTCTTTGCCAATATTCTTGCAAAATGTCAGATTGGTCAGTTTTGTGAGACTGCTGGTTCTAAACCAGTTTCCCTAACAAGCTCCACCCACAATCGAGCAATTAGTTGGACCTGGTCTCTGTATTTTTAATGATAATGGAGTGTGCTAATTTCCATTGATGAAATGCAAAGTTTTGCAGTTCACATAGACGTGAATTAATCTTCTTTTTTTATAGCCCAGTGTGGTATTTTCCTATTCATAAACTTCATTATAACACTCAAGTAATTTATTGATTTGTTAAAGTAATTTGAATTTAAATTGACTTGCAAAAAGTACTGTGATCCAAATAATCGTTTTGGCAGTGAGCTGAGAACTTATTTGAACACACATTGCAGATTCTGTTATGTAACATACAGTTCGATTGTCTGGAATTTATTTTGTTCAATTTATTTTGTTCCAGATTGATCTCCATTTTCATTCATGAAACGTTATGCCCTTAACTTCCTAAAATAAACCTAGGGCTTTTTGAAGTATTTCTATTATTTTATTACCTGCAGTAAGAAAAACTATATGAAGAATCACTTTTTACATAGAGTATTTGAAATTTTACATAGTAGTATTTGTACATTTATGTATCCTTCCTTATTAAAATACAAGCGAAACTAAAGCGAGTTGGTTAACACTACTCATACTAAATTTGATAAAATAAATACATACATGTTTAAAGTTATAAAAAACAGTAAATTTTAATGGCCTACTTAGTAGTTTCCAATGTTTGGTAGGCGTACAATTATTCCCTTCTTGGGTTTAGCTCTAGAATTAATTGCCTTTTTGGGACTTGTACTAAGACATTTTTTAAAATTCACTATCACTCATTATATGACCATTGCCGTATCTGATGATTGATAATTTTTTTGTAACTTAAATAGTATTATCATAAATTAACTCATTACAGACAACTTTGCGAGCAGAATTATGTACCCACGGTATGTTTCCTCAAACTTATGTTTGAGCCAGAATTATGTTTCCTCAAACTTCTTAGTGCATACTTAAGTTTTGACTAATCTTTCCTGTCAACCAATTAATTGTCGTTTTTAAGAACCAGCATATTTTCTCTTGAATTAAATCCTTTGAGTTTCTTTTCCGATTTGTCATTGTAAAATGCTAACCTGCCCCTGTGTAGTGTGTAATACTCGTTTGCCAACCTCACGTTATTCATTATTCAGTTGTACCCTGCAGTTTAAAGTACTGTAATTAATAGCTTCTTGAAGAATGGTTTGCTTTAAGTTATTTATGTAACTTGTTACCATATTTCCTTCTAGAACGATTTACCGTAGTTCTGCGCTAATAATGCGAGTTGCAAAAGAGTTGTTTGTAGCCAGGAAATCTTGTGATCTGGCTGATAAATCCTATTGCCTGTCGTGCGTGCTGAGAGTACACTTGTCATTCCAGATCAATATGCATCTATTACCTATGCTGGTATAAATCACGAGAATTATGTTCCAATATTTCAGGAGAATGTAAACTATTAGTTTAGCGGAAGTGAGTGGGAAGTATCGACGTAGGAGCTGACAAATGTTCAATTCATGAAGCCACACTGTTGTCACTACTAAATAGATTGCAACCAACGTGTGGGAGGCATCTTTATAAAGCTTGCTAACTACTGACGAGCTGGTTACTGCTGGTTACTTCTGGCCTGATTTCGGCCAGTCCGAATGAATCCATTCTCCGTAAAGTAATATTTCATTTTCTCAAAAAAAAAAAAAAAAAAAACATAGCTACACTGTTAGTTCTTTAAAATGTTTGTTCATCAGCAGATTTCAATGTTTAAATCGAAGTATTTGAATAAAGATTGATGCTGAGTGCTTTAAGTGTTTTCCTATTTTTGTGTGTTTCATGTCACCTAATTTTTTTAATTAAGTAAAACCGTTTTAAGTAAGTGATTACAAATATTAAAATTAACTTTTCGCTAAGCAATCAAACATTTCCATAACGATACTACACAATTTCACATAATATATAATTTTTTCAGAAAAATACGTAAATTATCGGTATAACCGTGAACCCTTTGTCTTATTGAGACTATTCTCTGTCTATACAGACCCCACGCCACCTCCTCCCATCAAGAGTCTGCAGACAGTAGCCATATTGGATTTATATCCCATAAGATCAATAATAATACAGTACAGCTCTGTGACTAAACCATTTGTCAGACAATTATAATTTATGCATAATTTGAAATAGGGTACTCACGTTAAAAAATTAGATTTTTCGTTTAATTTTTAATAAACATTTAAAACTAGTAAACTAAAACACAATATATATATTTTTTTATTGGATCCACAAATAACTTTTACGCTCATTCAAACTATGTAAAAACTATAATTTTCCGACAAACGTTAAGTCGGAGTGCTATACCGCATTTAGCATTGATCTTAAATCCAGCATGGCGACTACCTCTGCAGACTTAAATGTTATGAGTGTGTAGCTGAACAATTTTGAGGTAAGTTAAAAGAGGATTCATTTCCTGATATTATGGAGCAAACTGTTTTTATTTATTCAATTTTTCGTTTCGAGTATCATAAAACAATGCCAATAAGAAGCCAACCTCTGTTTTTTGGTTAATTTTCTTCTTCGATAAATCTTTTGAATATTGTTTAGTTTGATAATAAAGTAAAATATAAAATTAGAAGTAAGTTTCAGCTTAAATAATTGTTTTTAATGGTTTTATTCGTAATTAACCGCGTTGTTTTCTTGCTTCTTAATAGTATTCAACATTTAATAATGGTTCGTGTAATAATAATGGGGATACACGAACTAGGCAACTCTAAGTAGCATAAAAAATGTTGTAAAAAGAGTCAGTCACGACGGAGGGGGTATTTTGGTGGTGGTTAGCTTGGACAAACTCTTCCAGGCGACCTTCAGCCATACAGTTGTGGCAAATACTGGATATGCAACATAATGAACAAATAGATACGTACATCAGAATAAACACTGTAGATAATGACAGTCGAATACAAACTGACCCTACCACAAAAAGAAGGCATCATGTTCATTCAAAACAAAGTTAACCAGCTGATACAAAACCAGAGTTTGTTAGGTGTGTGTTCGGCAATACAGCGGCAGTATTTATGAACAGCTGCAGTATTGATGAACATGTGCAGTATCGATGAACAGCGGCAGAATTGATGAACAGCTGCAGTATTGATGAACAGCTGCAGTATTGATGAACAGCTGCAGTATTGATGAACAGTGGCAGTATTGATGAACATGTGCAGTATCGATGAACAGCTGCAGTATTGATGAACAGCTGCAGTATTGATGAACAGCTGCAGTATTGATGAACATGTGCAGTATCGATGAACAGCGGCAGTATTGATGAACATGTGCAGTATCGATGAACAGCGGCAGTATTGATGAACAGCTGCAGTATTGATGAACATGTGCAGTATCGATGAACATCTGCAGTATTGATGAACATCTGCAGTATTGATGAACATCTGCAGTATTGATGAACATCTGCAGTATCGATGAACATCTGCAGTATTGATGAACATCTGCAGTATTGATGAACATCTGCAGTATTGATGAACATCTGCAGTATTGATGAACATCTGCAGTATCGATGAACAGCTGCAGTATTGATGAACAGCTGCATTATTGATGTTTTCATTAGCTTTTTTCTATTACGTAATATACTTCTTTAAGCGCTGAAATTTCAACATTGTTTAGAAGAGTAACGTTTCTCCTTTAAGAACTAGGTATACAAAATATTCTCAATAATTTTAATTTTGAAATTTGTTTTATTGGTAATTTATTTGTGATTTTATTACATTGAGAATAACGTTATATAATTGAGTTGCCTCTTGTTAAATTTTATGTAGGTTAAATGCGCGTTCAAATTATAATTTCTTTATTATTAGTTTTATAAATATTTGATCATGTGTGTTTTTAGTATGCGTTTACATTATTCTGCTTCCACTTATAAATGTGATATATTTATTTTTTATATAAACGTTTTGGGTATGAACTGATTACCAAACAAAACTGTTTTGAATATTAATTAAATAAGCTTAAGATCACATTTTACTTTAACTTAAACATCATAACGAACCGAAAGTGAACTTATGAAGCACTATTATTTAGTACAACAATGTAATATACACAGTACGTAAAAGAAAGTAAACGTGTATAGTTGTTAGGGTTGTACTGAATCTTATTTTTATTGACTTTGATAAAAATTAGATTTTATTCTTTATTTCTTTGATTGTTGGTTCAAATCAATTTTAATGAAAGGTGCTTTTATTAACTGCTAAAATAATTTGTTTCATTTTATAGCTTTCAGCTCTCACAATATCTTTTAATTTGTATATTACTGATATAGTTTTGTGAAATATTTAGATATTTTAATTTAGACAAATTCTTTTGGCTTGTGGTAAACGAAATTTAAAACAAAAATAACTGATATGGGGTATTTCTGTACATTTGTTCTACAATTACTCACTGATAGAATTGCGCTGTCTTGAACGCGGGTGTTCCTCACTGCCACTCTTCTTTATCACAGTTGCCGAGTTCGTGCCTGTCTGTTGGGTCAGTTTTAAGGCAGTTGCCGAATTCATACTCCCCCTTCCACAGGAGTAGGTAAAATGCCGAACTCGTGCATTTTTATAGGAATGTAATTTGTCACTTCATTTCAAGTATGACTCCGATCTTGTGTATAACAATTTCTGTATGACTTTTCACTTGACCATGAATTTACTGATCTTATAACAATGTTATTTCCTTATGTTTTATTATTAATGAGATTTTAACTGGCAGAACTCCCGGTTTGCGTGTCCACAACGTCGTGAAACATTTCCTCAGTAAACAACCGAGAAGTAGCGGCCAGTATTTCCAACTCAACGCAATGTATCATGTTCATACAACATTCCGTCAAAACCGAATTTATTATTAAGGTTCTTGAAGGCGCTTAATGCATTCAGAGTCAATACATTTTGAGAAGGATCAGCTGATAACCACCGGCTGTTCATTTGTCATTGGGCTATTAATTAATGACACTTTCTAAGGAATAAGTCGGCCTTAGTTTGTAACAATGACTACATTCGCTCATCTACACTCATCACACTCATTCGAAATCCATATTCGCCCATATCTTGACGATCGGCGTCTTACGAATAAATAAAAAAAATAAAAAATTGGCGTGAAAGTTATTTTACATTTCACATGGTTAATATCAGTAATCTATTTTGCATCAGTTTTACCGTAGTAACCCTATTCATTCATGAACCAAAGTCAATACAACTTAAAGGATGTAAAAATATTGTATTCAAGAAGGTTTCGTCTTGCCATTGAGACCCACTGCAATAGGCTCATCTGAAAATACATATTTGCTTAACAGGTTTTGGATACAGATTTAAGGTTTGACTAGAGTTTCCGATCAGTAATACCATCGGCGATGCCACAAGGAGCCCTCTAAACTTCTTACCTCTGTGATATTGAAGGTGCTTATTTCCATCGAAACAGCACAAGTCTTTAGTGTACATTATTAATTACTAATTATGATATATACCTACATGACTTGAGCTGTTTCGATGGAAATAAGCGCCTTCAATATCACAGAGGTAAGAGGACTTCTTGTGACTAGTCGACTATATTAGACTTTAGACACGTTTCATTTTATCAAGCCTGTAATTAAATATTCCTATTTTAATTTATTTCCCAAAAGTGCAAAATCGAGTCTTTTGAAAAAAATTTGTCCCGGCGTTGGGACTTCTTGTGCAATTATTATTTATAAGGTTTATTAGTTAATTGGTTGATTTAAACTAATTTGAATAATACATGAGACTAATTGCATGTAGTATAATCCGTTAAAATAAATAAAGTTTGATTTGATTACCATATAATTAATTGATACAGTATTATTTTGCACTGTGTACTGGCTTCGAAATATTTGGTGAAACTTATAATGTAGTACCCCGTTGATTATCTGCTCCAGACAGGTAATTATTTCTCACTTTTAGGAGACTAATTGTATATTATTAATATAAAGCTAAATAATGTGATTCTGGAAAAAAAATGCAAATTAATAACTTATCCTTTTTGAACACTGAACCGTAAACCCGACGAGACGGAACGGTGGGAATCCGACGCCCTAACACTATTAGTGTGCTGTCGGTGTTCTGGGGGAATGTCTGGTCCTCAAATGCAATTGGAGATGGTCTCTTCTGAGGTAGTTCGTGTTCTTCCCTTCTGTATGTATTTTCGTTACAAACGTTTCGGGAACGCACTAAGAAATTCAGTCTTTCAAAGCAATTCGTCGAAAGGGTCGTTCGATTGAGATTATGAGTATGGCTAAACTAGTGCTGTCAGTTTGGTTTTTTATTTAATAATTTTGTTGTTGATGAAATTGGAAGTAAAATAAAAGGAAAATTGAAAATAAAATTCTAGACGATAAACGAACAACACTTAAAAAAGAAAAATCCAATTAAGAACCAAAGAAGTATGTTTCCCTCCATTACAATGGACCGTTTACACAAAAAGTTTGTAATAGATTTAAGAAATTCAATTTATCAGTAGCTTTTAAGACTTGTTATACTATGGCCAACATTTTACACTCGAATATTGAAAGTAAAGATAAATTCAGTAATTCAGGAATATATAGGATTAATTGTAATAATTGCAATAAGTTTTACATAGGTCAGACTGTACATTTTAGCAAAAGATATAAACACTATGTCTCTGCTTTTAAAAATAAGAAACCTGAAAGATCTAATGTAGCTAAACACCTTCTGAATTGTAGCCACAGTTTGAGTAAGATAGATGAAAATGTAGATATTCTAAAAGTTTGTAAGAAGGGTCGTATTATGAATTTTTGGGAAGACTTATTTATTTTTAAAGAAAAATGTAAAAATCGTGATAAATTAATGAATGAATAGGTTAATTTTGATTTCGAAATAGTTTTTAATTATGTATTTTCAGCGACTAAAAGAACAGAAGTAACAGCCAATAGGGATTAACCAATAGAATCACAGCAGTCGCCATTTTGACGATTCCAGCCAATGGGGTCACGTGATCATAGGCCTATAAATTGAGTTGTTGAACACCATTTTCCATTCTTTTGTGAATCCCTCTGGTCTGAGGAAGGTAAAGGTGGTTCACCGAAATCGATCACCATAATATTTGTGCAGTTTGTACTTGTATTATATTATATTTGTGTAATTTGTGCTTATATTGTAATACATTTGTGTTGTGTGACGTTTACTTGTACTATTATGCTAATTAAAAAACTATTAATAATTTTATTAATCTGGTAATAATAACTAAACAACTTTTTATTGCATGTTTTATATCAATAAAAACTACAATAAATTGTTTTATAATCGATGTTTGTGCATTATTTATTACATTCATTTAGCGAATGGAATAAAACTTTTAAAAAATAAATAAAAAATACACGCGCGCGCGCGCGCGCGCACACACACACACACACACACACACACACACACACACACACACACACACACACACACACACACACACACACACACACACACACACACACACACACACACACACACGCATACACGCGCACGTACACACACGCGCGCGCGTACGTTACTAAATTGGACAAATGCTGTCCAATTTTCCCCGCTCGCACAAACAACAGATAGGCCTACGCAGCTTCTCAGGTGTAACGATAACCTTGTAAAATAATGAGGCGAGATACATTGAAAATTGTTTAATATCAGCAGTTAGAAGTAAAATGAAGATGAATGTTATAGAACTCACGCTTATTTTTGCAAAGTATCCTTAAAGTTCGAAGTATGTTCTCTAGATAAGTCTCTTCGTTCGAGATAAGTTGAAGATGAGCTGTTGCAGCATCGTATCATAAATGCCAAATCGGCGGATTGCCTTGTTACAACATACACCACAGTAAAATTATTATCCATGAAACGTGAACAGCTGTTTAGTTGTTCTGTGAATTTTGGCACAACAATATGTCGTTCCAAGGTTTATAAACAATGTACTGTAGTTGGAATATTAGATTGTCTGTCGTCTAAATCAATCCATAGTTTTATTAACCCAAATAAGTTTTAAACCCACTATTTTTTATTCGTGTAAAAAATAAACCAAAATGTTTTAATAATATGCTTCTTCGTATAATTTGTGCCATTTTCTACAATTAGAACTGTTTTCTTACTAAGTAAATGACAATAAATTAGATAACAACTGAATAATAAAAATAAATGGAAGCCTGGAGAATTCTAGGTCTGTTGTTAGAATGATAGAAAGTGTCTTACGCTTTTACGCATCAAAAGCAATGAGATAGGAACGAATGAGATAGCTTTGATCTAAATTGCAAAGAAGTTCTTGTTCAATAATTGTGCATTTTAATAATATAAAAGGACATTTTTTGAGAAGATTGAGAACTACGTTTATCAATAAATTGAAATATTGATGGCGATGAAGTCATTTTTGGTACATATTAGTAGTCGGTTAACTGTCCTGAAATACAGTGTAATGTTTACACGCTAGTCAGTGACTGTATCAAAACTAGAGTAATTTTACAAATTAGGGTTTTCTTAGTTATATGGATATTAGGAAGTGTGTTAACTATGTGGACTGAGGTTAATTATATGGTAATCTCTCTGGGGAAAAAGTAAACGGTGTTGGACGATTACAGAACCTGGATTTAGCTCGGCGCCGGGAGAAAAGTTTTTAAAAACTACGCCCCTTAGTAATAAAATAAACCACTATCAGGGTTACTTTGTCCTTATTATAAATGTCGAATAATGGTTTATTATTAGGGAAGGTCATAGACAACCTAAGGACAGCAAAGCGAGGGTGTCGT
The DNA here is from genome assembly GCA_035578905.1 of Stictocephala bisonia. NCBI lineage: Eukaryota > Metazoa > Arthropoda > Insecta > Hemiptera > Membracidae > Stictocephala > Stictocephala bisonia. The sequence goes on along the minus strand of JAQJVL010000401.1, from coordinate 397,274 downwards.
AAACTTAGGGAGCTGTAGTACCTTTCTTGACGAGTTCACAACTACAAGACATGGAATTTAGGTGTTTGTTGTTGAGTGGGATGTTACTAAGGAACAACGAGTAGTCTATATTGCCAAACTATCGCTAACTAATGAAGCAATATATGTTCGCAGATTTTTAATAATTTTATGGAAAACAGTGATAATTTGATCTAATTAATTTTAAAATGTTACGCATTTTATTGGCAATTTTCGTACCTTTTAATGTGGATTACGTTAAAAAAAAAATTTATTTTTATTAGATTTGTAATTGTTATTTTGAATATAGTACATATTTATTTTGTATAATCTATAGGAAAACACTGCCCTATCCATTCTAGGAGTTCAAACAGATGGATGGGATTGCTATGCCATTAGTGGTCGACAATCTTCCCATTAAAATAAATAGATGAACTGAGATACAATTTAACATCACCTTCCCTATTTCACAATAAATATTCATATATTTTCTCTACTTGGAGATTTTTTTATCCGTTTGTGTGTATATTTTACTAATCAGTCTGTGGCATTCCAACACTAAAAAAGATTTCGCAAAATTACATTTCTTTAGTGATAAAACGAAACAGAGAAATTACTAGCGTAAATAAATAAGTCATTGTTATTTGAAGATATAAATACAGTTTTAAACAACCAAAATTTAAGAATATAAAAATTATTTAAAACTTTTAGTTAAACAATTTTTGAGTAATCAAGTGTTTGCCAAAACCCACCAAATGACTGAAGATTGTTTTGAACGTATTTCGTTTTGTATTTGAGTAAGTAATCCCCAATATAAATCAATGCAAAATAAAGTTAATTTAATCGTTCACCCTAAGTTGAATTTAAGAAAAAAAAGTTTTCTCACATGATACTTCTGTTTTCTCATATATATAAATGCTTAAAACAGTGAAAAAATAACTGTCTATGGCAGTTAAAAATCACCTTTGTCAGCACAGTTAGTAGTGCTATCAACTAGCGTGTGAGAGGAAATTGGCGGATGGCGCACTATCGGCGACACGGCTAATTGGCAAAGCCAGGCCACACTTAACCCTAGCCCACAATGAATAACAATAAAGATTGTTGTGAATACCAATTACGAGGTATCCTGTGACATCTCAATTAGCAGTGCAACTGGGATCAAGTATCATCGAGCCTTGTTTACTAATACTTTGAATTGAATAACACTTAATCTTTTGTTTGTTTCGGAAACGAACTATTTTGTAGAAAATTATATTCCACCCTCCATTACTTATTTAAATACTATACTATAATGAAATGAAATGAAATGAAAAACGTTTTATTTTCTGAGGCAAAGTTAGGACCATTAGGTCCTCTCTTACACTTAACCTCATTAATAATAATAAGGGATTTTTACTGAAAATTCGTTCTTAATTATTTATTTCTTAATTTTTCCTACCGTAGGGACTGACTACCTGCAGGGAAAACAGAGAAAAGAGCAAAATAGTCTTACTATAAATTATAAGGCTAGCTATGCACAAATCGTTGATGTCATCATGTCTCTGAGGAAGACGTTAAGATCAAGAGTAAATTTTTGTAAGAGCAGTTTGTAAAGGAAATAAGTCCACTCTCCAGTACACAGCCCTAGTGAAGGCCCTTTAGATCGCCGACAGTAACCCTAGCTAGAGCACTCTAAGTCTGATCGTTCGGATTGATGTTGGAAAGTGCTCTACCTAGAGTCAGTGATGGATTGTTTTTTCTGAGTTTCGTATTTTCAAACTGGTCGAATTTCTGTGGAGGCGTGAAAACCCCATTACTTTGATTGATCACGTTGAAGCCCATCCAGAAATTTGGAATTGTTCACTGAAAGGATAGATAAACCAAAATGTTACAGCAGAAGCCATTCGTGTAATAACAGACGCCACGGGCAAGAAATCAGCATACACCTCCGCTGCCGATTTTATGACGAGTTGCGAAAAATAAAAAAGTAAAAAATGGCAATAAATGTGGCAACAAGAATAGTACTTGGGAGTTGATTGTGTCAAAACGTAATCCCTTTTTTATACCCATTTTCTCACCACAACCTTTTTTTCTTCTTCGTAGATTTATTTTTTAACAAGGCACACACAACCACCCCAGCAGCGATCTCGGGAAGACGTGAACTCGGTACGGTAACTCAATGTAGCAGAAAATAAGGTTGTAAAAATGGTCAGTTAATCCCAAGTACGACCTCGGTAACTTTCTTTGCAGGTAGCGACGAGGGGGTGGTGTTTGTGTTTGGCTTAGACAAATTGGACCAGGTGACCTTCAGTCATACCATTGCCGCAAATACCCCATATTCCACCTTGGAAAGTCTGAAGAATGAACAAATCGATACGTAGGTCAGAATAGAGCAGTAAAGGGCAATACAATAAAACTGACTCAAACACAATAAGAGGTCAGCATGTTCATACAAAACAAAGTTGACCATCTAAAAATGCTAAAATTAAAACTAGAATTTATTAAAGGCGTGCCCCATGTTGTTGCTGCTGGAAACAAGAAAAATCTATTTACACCTGCAATATTGATGTTTTCAGTAGCTATTTTTTTATTAGCTAGCAAACATTTAAAAACACAGATATTTCAAAATTGTTTTAAAGTTTGTGCGATATTTGTAGTAGTTTTATAAATAGTTTTCTCCGTTAAAAACTACACAGCAAAATTTTCAATTCCTTTAATTTTTAAATTAGTTTTATAATGGATCAATCATTTTTTTATTGTATAATGAATAGAGTTATAAAACAAAATGATCGAATTTTCCTGTGTTAAATTAGTTTATGTAGTCTACAATATAGCCTCTTTATTATTAGTTTTATGCATATTAAAAATGTTTTTTTTAATGCATGTTTTAATGATTCTGTTTCTACGAGCGTACTTAGAAATATGATATGCATATTTTTATGCACGTTTTGAACATTAACTGATCATTGAACAAAAATGCTTTGAATATTAATTAAATAAGTGTTTAAGTTCATTTGTTTCTTTATCTTAAACCTAATTCGCGTTGAAAATAAATCAACAGATGCAGTGTCAAAGAAAGTAAACGTCTATCAGGACTATACGGAATCTTGGTTGTTGACTTAGTGAGGTGTACTTTATTTCTTTGTTTGTGGTTTAAATAAATGAAAATAATGGTGCTTTTATTAACTGCTAAAAGTATTGGTTTTATTTTAGTGCTTTTTAGCTCTCACGATACCTTTAAATTTGTATACTATTGATATAGGTTTGTGAAAGAATTAGATCATATTTTAATTTAGATACATATGCGTTTAGCTTGTGGCGCACTAAATGTTGTCAAAAAATAACTAAAATGGTCTATGTTTGTAATTAATGTCTCTAAATGTGGTTAACAACTCATTACTGATAGAATTGCGTTGTCTTGGACGCGGGTGTTACTCACTGCCACTTCTCCCCCACAGTTGCCTAGTTCATGTCTTTCTGTTGGGGTCGGTTTAGTGAAAGTTGCCGAATCTATGCTCCCCTTCCACCGGGATAGGTAAAAGTTACCGAATTCATGCGACCCCGCTAACTCTCTTGAAGACAATTTTTTAACATAGCCAATACTAGATACGCTGCTCTCAGAGTGCTGCTTTATCTATTAGACCATTTACGTTTTACAGTGTACACAGGTTCAGCGAGTTCTCTAGCTCCACTGTACTAGTGCTCTAGTTAGAGAGCAAATTACTCTCCAGTGTACACATACTCACTCTAGCTAGAGCGGTCTAGCTGGACTTGCTCTATGAAAATCACTCTCTCCACTGGACTGGTTGCATTAAACATTTTATTCCACTTTCACTTTTGCTTGGTTTTTCAAGGTTTTAAACAGTTAACGGAACCAGGTTAGTTGGTAAACCTTTCTATAAAATGTGTGACTATGGTGTTCTACATGTTGTGGTCAAATCAACTGTGAATTTATGACCTTGAGGTGATGCATCTTGTTTTCTCATAACTGATACATAAAATATTTATGCATTTCACGAAGTTGACATAACTTGTGTTAGATACATTTTCGTAATAATCAAATGGATATCAATTTTCTTTACTTGAAATAATCGCCAAAACATTTTCCAGTATGTGTGCGCAGTAACAGGAGGAGCTATCAGAGACTCAGGACGATTGTATTTTTGTTATTGTTTTATTTCTCTGTTTGTAAACATGTTTTATACATTTTTCAGTACACGTTAAATACAGAGTGTAAGACAACTGGTTACTCTAAACCTATTTATAAATGTAACATCTATAAATATCGGTTAAAATGTCTTCCAGATATGCACAGTATATTTTACTTAATCGCTTTGATAGTTAGCAAAACGTCGTTGTATGCTATTGTACTTGATACAAAGTTAAAACTAAAGCAGGATCGAAAAACGTTTGTTTTCCCAATATCACTATTTTGACAAAATCGTATTAGTAAAAATGGTTAAAACAGTTTTTATGAATAATCGTTTTACAATATAATAGTATAAAATCATAAAGTTTTGTAATTTACAGTTTTTACCTCGAATATTCTATCTAATAATTGAGACTAATTGAGATTCAAAATTTGTTAGATAAGCTTTTAATTGACTGTGCTGTATATTTACTAACTGATATTCACATCTATGAGACAAGCAGTTCGTTGTTTGTACAGTATGGTACTAACTGAGATTGATAATTGGTAGTTAGGCTGTTCATTATCTGTGCTGTATATTTACTAACTGATATTCACATCTATGAGACAAGCAGTTCGTTGTTTGTACAGTATGGTACTAACTGAGATTGATAATTGGTAGTTAAGCTGTTCATTATCTGTGATGTCTAGTTACTAACTGATATTCACATCTATGAGACAAGCAGTTCGTTGTTTGTACAGTATGGTACTAACTGAGATTGATAATTGGTAGTTAGGCTGTTCATTATCTGTGCTGTCTAGTTACTAACTGATATTCACATCTATGAGACAAGCAGTTCGTTGTTTGTACAGTATGGTACTAACTGAGATTGATAATTGGTAGTTAGGCTGTTCATTATCTGTGCTGTCTAGTTACTAACTGATATTCACATCTATGAGACAAGCAGTTCGTTGTTTGTACAGTATGGTACTAACTGAGATTGATAATTGGTAGTTAAGCTGTTCATTATCTGTGCTGTATAGTTACTAACTGATATTCACATCTATGAGACAAGCAGTTCGTTGTTTGTACAGTAGGCCTATGGTACTAACTGAGATTGATAATTGGTAGTTAAGCTGTTCATTATCTGTGCTGTCTAGTTACTAACTGATATTCACATCTATGAGACAAGCAGTTCGTTGTTTGTACAGTATGGTACTAACTGAGATTGATAATTGGTAGTTAAGCTGTTCATTATCTGTGCTGTATAGTTACTAACTGAGATTCGTGGGTATCAGGCAGTCGATAGATCTTCTGTGTCGTGGGATTTAACACACTTGGGTTTTTTACCTGACTTTATAGCAACGTTAAAGTTTGAATAGCATTTTATCATTTTTGTCATTGCGTTGATTTTTAACATATTGATAAAGGCGCTCTGCGAAATAGTAGGAAGAATGCACATTATCTAATTTATTATTTGTAACAAACTTATACGTTTGCAGTGGAGGGAGAGTGATTACATGTCATATTCATTGGTAATTATGATTTCATAATTCAGAAATCATAATTATTAGCAGGAATAAATTATGATTTCTGTGTAGAAGAAGTTATTACCAACGATGTTAAGTGTAAAGCTAAAATAAATTACAATAGATATTGTATAATCATATACAGTTTTCTGAGCAATAAGTTAGGTATTCTCTTTGGTTTTGTTTGGTTATTCATACATGTAATTTAAATATCTTTACCTACTTTATGAGATATAATAAATTTAAAGACTGTCTAACAACTTTACAGTTTGGATAACGTTTTTTATTTTTATTTCAAAAGCCCATAGTTTTGGTTCCAGACAACTCTAATTTCATCAACTGAAATTGGGACGGATCGCCGTGCACGTGGAATGGGACACTCATCCTGTTTAAAACCCCACTCCATCCAAAATGGTAGGGAAGGCCTTGACATGTCATGTCAATACAGGTGTGATATTTTGTTTGCTTAGCTCGGTTCGACTCGGCTTGTCTACTGGGCCCCCTAGGTCTTAAGAGCAACCCAGTAGACAATCTGTGAACTTAATGAGCAAATAATGCATTTGAGTGGTTAATGAGCAGGTATATCCACCGTTTGTTGCAATCGCTCTCAATACGACACAGAATTCACAACAGATATTTATCGGCAGGAATACACATGAGCGGTCAATAATAAGACACCTGTCTGCTATAATATCCACTAATATTTCTCCGATATGTTCTCTATAGTTAATTAGTGATTTCATTTCACATGTATGGCTTAAAAGACAAGTTAAAATGGAAACAGGCAACACTATATCTCATCAAAGTTGATTAGGCTTACCGACCTTACAAAGAAGAGATCAGAAACTGCATGTTCATTAGCGAGTTGGTAAGAAGAATGTTTCTGGTCAGACCAGTTTGACTACATGGACACGCCATTGAACCAGACCATCATGTTTAACTAACATGGCCGGTAGAATAACTCATCTCGGGTGGTACGTTTACCCATGTATTCAATTTTCGTAAGAAACTTTTAGTTTGATTTCACAGAATAAGATTTGGGAAAATATCATTTATTTCACTTTATTGTATGAAACAGCCGACACTGGGAAATCAGTGGCAAATTTTTATAATATATGACTGTTGGGTTATTTTGTAGTGTTTTTAAGTGAATTTTGTTTTAAAAGATATGGGAGACGGAATTTCGATCCGTGGGGTCAGGTACAGACCGTCAACAATATGAGGGGTGGTGAGAGTGAGGAACAATGAGGGACAAAATTTCAAAAATATACTTTAACCTCCTTTAAAATAAGTCGTAACATAACTAACTTTCATCTTTAAACTTGAAAACTTTTTAACTTTTTAGCAGAGGAATAGTGAATTGATAAACATTAACAATATAAACTATTTATTTTACTGTACATGTTCATCTAAGTGACCTTTTATGAATAAAAGGGTCACATGTGGGTCTTACCTGTTGAGATATATTATATTTTAAACTATACAGTTTAATTTGTGGGTAAAATTTTATTATGATACAATAATAAATAATTTTATAACATATATCAATGTTTATTACATTATTAAAGTATTAAATGTGTATTTCAAATGTGACTTTCATCTATGTATATCACTTTTTTTTTTCAGTGAACATAATTGCAATATCTCCTGGAAGGGTTGATTGAGTTTAAGGACACTTTCCCTACTACCTGATTTATGAAAATTCAGAAATCAATCCAATATAAACATTTTGTAGCCACGGTGATAATTTAAAATTTTAAATACTGCTTGTAATTTATATGGCAAATCTCACTAATATTAATATTTACAATATTTAATTAAACATCAATAAAAAAGTAGGCCGAGTTTCACAAAGAGGCTTGCAGCAGAGCGTCTTGGCGAGGCCACAGGCCCAGCTTTTCTCAACAAGCGTAGCGCGTGACGATGGGGTTGGCACGCGAAGTGTGCAGGGGTGTCCCCTAGTATTTTTAATATACATAGTAGTTCGTCTGAAAAATAGTGAAATTAAAATGTGTTACTTTGAACATTTGTATAAATTTTTTTCTGCTTGTTTATTCAATTTTGTTTGGCTACATGACATACGTAAGAAAGTTTGCTTTTTTCCTAATTATTTACTTGGCGTTAAATATGGGTATATAACAACCATTAACTTTAAACATAAAACTGATGCCCTAGATGGAGGAAGTGACAAACATATATTAGAAATTGTTATATTTATTTTAAAGGAAGTGAAACACTACACGTTTATTGCATTATAGTTCGAATATACACAATAATTATAGAAATTAACTTACATACATTTCCTCAAAACAAAAATATACATAAGCATGAAACAAGAAATTCGTATGAACTGAAAACTATACAATCTAAAAACTGAACTCAACAACACAACAAAATCTTGAATTTACGGCTATTAAATTATATAGTAAATATCCTTATAATTTAAGAAAAATATAAGTGAAACATTTAAAAAAATTATATGCAAATATAATATTTATTAGAAGAATGTTAATACAAAATTGAAGACTACTTTAAAATTCAACTGTATATTTTACTTACCTTTTATTATATATTTAATACCTCATTTGAGGTTTGATGCAATAAAGATTATTATTATTTTAGGCCTAATGGGAGTCAAATTATGAAATAAAAGTGTGGTTTTTATTATAAGATATAGTTTAGGTATTATTCTAACTAATATAATACAACGAATTTAATTCATTGAAGCTCAAAATATCATTAAATAGGTTAGCAGTATTCACTTATATTGAGTGACAATTAAATTTGTCCGTTTATTTTTACACCTTTAATGTACTTATATAGTTGTATTTATTATATGGAATTCAGACGATATGTGTCCGTTACCTAAACGTTACACCTATTTCCTCCCCATTAATGGACGTTAATTTTAATGTTGCTTTTGACTATTATAAAATTGTTATGTGTCATTTAGTTATAATTTGGATTTTGAACTAACTTATATAGATTTATTAGAAAGCATAATGTTTTGTTTACTTTCTAAATATAATTGCAATGCAACGTAGATTGTTTAAAAAATAAAGCTTATGGAGGCAATTATCATTATTATTAAAAAATGCAATTGTTAGATTACAAATTGAAATTAATTCAAAGCGTTTCATAGTCGTTAATCGACAAAGCTGTATCATACATAGCCAATAATAAAATTAGTAAATAAACCCTCTGGAAGTAATCACGATCTGTTTCAGACATCTAGCAACTGGAATAAGAGTCAGTAAGATTGCGGAGTCAGTATATCTAAAGGAAATATATCTGTCTTTGTTAGGTAAAATGTTTCTGCCGAGTGACCGGCATGTAACCACCCGATTGTTCAACCCTAAATTTCCCATCTGCTGCCTTCCCTCCCTGTTCGGCTATCTCACTTTTTCCTTCTCGTGGACTAGACTTATCCATAAGTGCCCACCCCTCAACCCGGTGACTAGACTTATCCACAAGTGCCCACACCTCAACCCGCTGACTAGACTTATCCACAAGTGCCCACACCTCAACCCGGTGACTAGACTTATCCACAAGTGTTCACCCCTTAACCCGGTGACTAGACTTATCCACAAGTGTTCACCCCTTAACCCGGTGACTAGACTTATCCACAAGTGCCCACCACTCAATCCAGTGACTAGACTTATCGAAAGTGTTCATTCCTCAACCCGGTGACTACATATATCCACAAGTGTCCACCAATCAATCCGGTGACTAGACTTATCTACAAGTGCCCACCCCTCAATCCGGTGACTAGACTTATCCACAAGTGTCCACCCTCAACCCGGTGACTAGTCTTATCCATAAGCGTCCACCTCTTAAACTGTTGACTAGACTTATCCACAAGTGTCCACTCTGAACAGCTTAACTCATCTATTCATTCCGGTCTTTATAGGCCACTGAAACCTTAAGAAATATTATTAGTAAAAATTAAAACAGTCGGGAAGCCATAATGCTACCGTCTGATAAGTTTAAAGTGTGGTATTGTTTTTTGTTAGGAACTATTTTGGAAGTAGATAATTGTTGTTAAAGATCATTTTAATTTATGGATTACCATGATTAGCTAGGTTTCTTCTACACACACTACGTTGAAAATAACGAAATAAGACAACATTGCTAATATACAACACAAATAGCTAATTCACAAGTGTAAACACGAGATAAAACCAATCACCAAACCCAAGATGTTGACATAACAAGCGGAACTCATCCTCAATAAAAGCTAATCGGACGATAGTTGCAGATAACTGTCACAATACCGCTTCCTCATCAACGACGCTGGGAGTGAAGTTAGTAGAGATGACGACTATCGGATGAACTCTGATCCAAGTAATTATTTGACAAGATTGTAGCTGTTTATGAATGAATGTAATGTCTTCTTCCTTACTTGTTTTTAACCATGCTGCATTATTTATGATAGCAGATAAAATACGATGAGAAAAAAACGATCTTACAGTACATTACTACCTTTTGAATATTTCTCAAGAACATAGTTTTGAAGATAAACTTCGTCAGTGGTGACTGCTTTGAGTGCTGCTTCTGGGGGATGACTCAGTATATCGTTTACCGAATAGCATAACACTTCAATGGAATGTTAAAACATTTAAATGTTATATATGTAGGTTTACAAATGTCCTTATAAATAATGATCCACATATATTTAATAGGCTTATAGAATCATTTAAATCAAAGCGTTGGCAAATTGTCCTACCTAGAATTCTTTCTAAGGTAATATAGAATGTCGAGCACCTCTCCTCATAAATCTCAACATTGCATCTGAATCCATAATGTCTGCAGAAGAGCAAACCCAACAACTCGACCAACGGGTCCATATATAGGAAGAATAAACTTCACTGCAGATACCAACTAGAAAAATAACTGGTCCATCTATAATTTACTTTGTCAATGTAGTGTAAAGAAGTTCTAGGAGTTTGGTCAATTTACAATGCACTATAAAAAGAAAAGTTCAATTTACAAATACAACATTTTTTAAATTTATTTGAATATGGTTTTTCCTTTCATAATTACTCGAAACTATACAAGTTACGTAACAAACAATTTCATACAAAAATTTAGCTAATTTGTTAGAAAAAATGTTATCTTTTTTTCATGAAAGTTATAGAGATAATTTGAGTTTGAAAAAGTTTGAAAAAATTACCTTAAGCAAAACCCAACGTTATCGGAGCATTTTAACTTAAATTTTTTTTAAAATAATTTCAAAAAAAATTATCCCACATTCCTTATAGCTCTTAACATTCCCTACAAAAATCCTTTTTGAATAATTGGATCACTTAAAAATCGAAGGAGTTATCGTTGAAAAACCTATTGCATTTCATTCCGGGATATTTTGCAGCCTTTATGAATACACGTCAACATGGTATTTTATATGTGTATTAATTCATTCTCGTATCAAACGCTCGAAGATACACATTTATTTATTACTAAAAAATTAATCATAATTAAAATCAATTTAAATTAAATTTTTTTAACTATCCATTACTGAAAAAAGGTGCCCAAATAATGTCCAGAAAAGTTTTTAGGGGTTGTCCAATATAATGAGGTACAATAAATTAGGTTTTATAAACAAACATTAATTCAACATATAATATAAACTGCCTTTCTTAAGTGTTTCTCAGCAGGGGTTGCTGGTAGGGGTTGAAACCTGTGGTATTTAGAGCATTTATGTTCTAAAACAGGAAATGCAATATATTATGAGTATAAAACGTGATTTTAAAATATAATACGATTTAGACTGTCATTTTTAGTTTTTTATCAATAGGGGTGGTTTTCACCCCTAAAAACTTAACCACGCCTATCAGTTTGATATCACGTTTGAACTAAAGGGTTAGACAAGCTTGATTACAAATTTTCAGTCGAACCATTGCTATCCTAAAGAATATACTAAATACATGGACTACTATGGCCATGTCAATGAAAAGTGGGAAATTTATAGTAATAATATTTTTGCGTAATCCATCGTTTTGAAATAAATAGTCCTAATGTTTTAGGGTTTGTAATGTCAGTTACAAGCAGCCGTTATTGGTTTCACAAAAATAAAAAAAAAAAAACGTCTCAAAGCAACCCTGTTTTCAACCGGGTTGAAGGCATTCTGTTTTCTACTAGCGAAGTTCTTTTCGTGATTATTTTTAGGTATCTGGGGCTTGTAGCTCTGATTGTTAACAGTTCTTGTACTTTCGTAATTCTGCTATAACATATTCTAATTATTTATGTTTAATTTAGTTAAGTGTTATATATTAGACGGGGTAATTTTAGATGTTTTTCAATAAATATCTTGGAGTTGTAATGTGAAATCAGCCATATTGTAATACGCTTTGTACTTATATGTGACACATGGTATTTTGTATTAGAGGCGTATGACGACAAGTGTTACGTATCATGATACGTTATATTCTTTATAGTGATTATCAGGAGTGTAAAATATAGTGAGTTTATTTTATGTACATGTAGTTTTCGATCCTGATATTTTAAGATATTAACAATTAAACGGTGAAAATTTTAAATCTTTTTCCTATTAATGAATGTTTGGTAGGAAACTACTAGCCCTCAAGATTATAGACACACAGTACATCATGACAGCCAGAGTGTGGGAAGATATTGGAGGAAACGCCCTTTAGAGCTCCGACAATGGACGGAAGAAGGAGGTGTGTTGCCGGGGCAGTCACTCGGCACGTGTTACGTACTCGTGTCCGAATATAGCTGTTCCAATGAAGGACGTGTGTTGCCGAGGTAGTCATTCGGCACGTGTTACGTACTCGTATCCGAGTTTAGCTATGTCAATGAAGAAGGTGGTGTGTTGCCGAAGTAGTCACTCGGCATGTGTTACGTACTCGTATCCGATTTTAGCTGTGTCGAAGGTGGTGTGTTGCCGAGACAGTCACTCGGCACGTGTTACGAACTCGTGTCCCAGTGTAGATGTGTCAGTGAAGGACGTGTGTTGCCGAGGTAGTCACTCAGCACGTGTTACGTACTCGTGTCCAAGTTTAACTGTGTCAATGAAGAAGGTGGTGTGTTGCCGAGGCATTCACTAGGTATGTGTTACGTACTCGTGTCCGAGTGTAGCTGTGTCAATGAAGAAGATGGTGTGTTGCTGAGGCAGTCACTAGGCACGTATTACGTGTCACCACGGTTTAAATCGATTATGGATTTTAATGACTTATGGATGGAACCTCTCACGAAGAGTGACCACACAATTTCCATTTTTTTAAATCATTGTTATATATTGTTCAACTTTGACTCACGGTGACATCTTGAGACAAACGGTGGTTTCAGGTGTCTGATGTCAGTAAGTCGAATATATATTTATCTCTACTGTACGAATAATGATTGATTTTATATCGCTTTATTAATCTTTAATGTATCATATGCACCGGACCGTGTAATCGTAACCTTCCCTGGCCGCTCGGCGGGTGTAACATTAATGCGTTCTAACAGTTGGCGCGCCTCTTCCAACCAAGTGGTTATACAGTATACAGTCTGTATACGGTAGGGTGGCGCACGGACCCGCCAGCTACCTGTGTCTGTCCTTTCCTCCCCCCGGCACTCGCGGCTGTTTCCATAATGAGTCACCAACTAGCCCCTCTAATAGAATTATTAACTTTTTTTACTTTCTCATAATATCTCAATTTTAATAGAATATTTGTAAAGTACTAACAAAACTAAGAAAAGTGATATAAAACACGATGTGCTTTGATTATAAATAACGAAATGGTCGAAAGTTATTTTTTAGCCGGAATACTGTATGATTTGTTAAATGTTTTATATTTCTCATAATTCCCTAATCTTGATACAATATTATTTTAAGAGTTCTTTGAAAAAAGGTAGAATAATTTAAAACTATGTTATCGCATACTATTTAATCAGCCAAAATATCATCATTAAATAGGCAACACTACATACTTTACAGTTTATTTGATTAATAAATCAACATTATTTTATATTACTCCCAGTAATCTTCTTCAAGCCAAAGTATTTAGTGTCCAGAAGTTGAGCATTTTCCATTTATCTTCCATGTTGTTTCCGTGTGACACTGAAATAAAACAAAATCGCGCTAAAACCAATATACAATATTTTAAGATTGCAGTTAATTTTTAATTTAATTTAAATAACGATCTGGGAGTGTCACCTCTAGAGTAATCAGGTAAAATAAAAAATAAAATCTATTTACCTAGAAAATTTTATTGGACGTAATATATATGATTACAAAAAGGGTATAAAAATATGATAATAGTATACAGTAAAACAAAATAATTATCTTCAAATTTACAGAGACTTTAAACGTTTTTTTTTAATATAAGTAGAGTATAATAAGATATTACTACTTCTTTATTAGTCATGACAATAAGGTTGCGATGATTGATGAATAGCGGGTACTGTAACATTTCAATGTATGCTTTAAAACATTTTAATGTCATTAGAACTAGTAATAAAATATAACGAATGGTAAAAAATTAACTGCAATCTTAAAATATTGTATATTGGTTTTAGCGCGATTTTGTTTTATTTCAGTGTCACACGGAAACAACATGGAAGATAAATGGAAAATGCTCAACTTCTGGACACTAAATACTTTGGCTTGAAGAAGATTACTGGGAGTAATATAAAATAATGTTGATTTATTAATCAAATAAACTGTAAAGTATGTAGTGTTGCCTATTTAATGATGATATTTTGGCTGATTAAATAGTATGCGATAACATAGTTTTAAATTATTCTACCTTTTTTCAAAGAACTCTTAAAATAATATTGTATCAAGATTAGGGAATTATGAGAAATATAAAACATTTAACAAATCATACAGTATTCCGGCTAAAAAATAACTTTCGACCATTTCGTTATTTATAATCAAAGCACATCGTGTTTTATATCACTTTTCTTAGTTTTGTTAGTACTTTACAAATATTCTATTAAAATTGAGATATTATGAGAAAGTAAAAAAAGTTAATAATTCTATTAGAGGGGCTAGTTGGTGACTCATTATGGAAACAGCCGCGAGTGCCGGGGGGAGGAAAGGACAGACACAGGTAGCTGGCGGGTCCGTGCGCCACCCTACCGTATACAGACTGTAAGTTTCTAAATAACTTTGTGTAAATAATGCTTGACTTTCTCAAAACACTTAAATTTTGAACATATAAATATTTTTTATCAGATATGTTAGTATTAAAAAGCAATTAACTAATTAACAAAAACATCTCCCGTCATCATTAATTCCAGTGGCAGGTTTTAAAATGTTTCTGTTTACAATATGTAAAGCTAACTATTTACAATTTATATATAGATTGTTATTTATAATTTACAATGTATACAATCTTATAGGTTTTACTTATTTAAAAATGTTAATCACTATCCTCATTGAACATTAATTCTGTCATTCTGTCCACTTCTGTGGATTAACTACTACTAATGTAATTTGGAAATACCTACCGGTACAAGATTATACATATTGCAAATAATAATATGTATATATACACGAGTATTGTAATTTATAATTATAATATATTTATAGGTCCAACATTTAAGTGTTTTGAGAATTTAATTAATAAAGTCAAGCTTTACTTATACAAAGTTATTTAGAAACTCCCACAACCACTTGGTTGGAAGAAGCTAGCCAAATGTTAGAACGCGCCACGTTGCTTCTGAATGCACCTGCCAGGCGGCCAGGGAAGGATGTGATATTTATACACGATCCGGTGCAAATGACACATGAAAGATTATATAATAAAGCTATATAAAATCAATCAGTATTCATAAAATAAAAATAAAGATATATATATTCGTCTTACTGGCATAAGACACCTGAAACCACCGGATGTCTCAATTCATATCATTTTTCAATTTCGAGAAAAGTTATTTTAGAAAATTGAAAAGAAATTTTTTAATGCCAATGAAACATTTTGAAACTTCGTATATGTAATCTCAATTGAAGTACCTAAACGCTATTAAAGTTTCACAATGATCAGATTTGTATCATAGTGAATTTTCAAACATCACAAATCATTTGAAATTGTAAAAAAATGTATTTTTTCTCCACTCTATGGAGGGAGGTGTATTTTTCCCACTCTAACTACGATTTTAAACAATCTTGAAAACTACTACTCATAATTGCTTAAATAGATGAGAAAAATATTGATGGTAATTTAGTTTTCCTCCGCCTTATCCTTTTCACATATTTAATGTTCAAACTCGAGTATCTATACTTTTTGATCCGATAGTAGCTAACATTAACAGGGAGTAGGGGCTAACATGCGACTTAAATTTACTGTCATAGACCTTCTGATCTATAGTACTGCCGAGTGTGTACGAATTCAAAGCCTTCCCGCCCACCGACCACCGGTTTAATGGCACGAATATAATTTATTTATTTTATTTATTTATTCATAAGACGCCGATCGTCAAGATATGGGCGAATATGGATTTCGAATGAGTGTGATGAGTGTAGATGAGCGAATGGACCTGGACCACCCCCCCTTATCTACGCCACTGAACCAACGAACAATGGTGGAAACACTCTTACGCATTGCATAGATATTCATATTTTGAGGAAAGTTTTTAAATTTTAATTAATTTAATCTTTACTGCGTTAATGCACAGCATTTCGCCGTAGATGGACGATGTATCCATTAAAGGAGGGAAATGAATATTAGTAACTCTTTCAAATTCGTAATTTGTTAGATCGCAGCCGAAAAGTTCGTGTTAAAAATTGCCGCTTTTTAAAATCTGCCACTTCGGGCTATAGCACGTCAAGGCCCCCTGTAAATCGCCCATTTTACTGAGCTGGTCACTGTATGGATACAAGACACTCCATCCATAATCAAGTGGTTTCATTTCAGAAGCTGCTTACCACATCGACTACTTCCATGTTGGCTTTAAGAATCTGCAGAAGCTGTCTGCCATGTTGGTTTTAATCCCATAAGAACAATTTTATTTTCTAACCGAACATACGATAACGCGTACCAAAATTAAACAGTTATTTTTAAACGGATTTTCCCAAACAAATTCCGTTTGATCGAGAATGAAATTGCACGTTGGAATTGCTTTGCAAATTCCTATTTAGTTTTATAGAAAAAATATAAAAAGTATTTAGTTTGAGGGTTTATTCTTACTTATTTTTCAAAACTAGCCATACAGTATGTATTCAAAATATCAAAAGCAAACACAATGTGCAATACACAACATTTGATCACTAAATTATAAAAAAAAATGGATTCTCAAATAACATTGCTCATATGGGATTAAAACCAAAATGGCCGACAGCCTCTGCAGACTCTTAAATTCATAGAATAAAGCCTATTTTCTCCTTAGATTGCTCGTCATGTAATACTATTTTGACTTTCAAGTCAGCCCTTCCTTAAACACCACGATTCTTGTACATAAGTACGCCAACATAACACGAATGTTGTCCACTATGTTGCTACTGTGACTACTACGTCTGCCTTTTCTTACTCACTACGACTGTTGTACAAAACTACGCCAGCACCTCACTAATGTTGTCCACTATGTTGCTACTGTGACTACTACGTCTGCCTTTTCTTACTCACTACGACTGTTGTACAAAACTACGCCAGCACCTCACTAATGTTGTCCACTATGTTGCTACTGTGACTACTACGTCTGCCTTTTCTTACTCACTACGACTGTTGTACAAAACTACGCCAGCACCTCACTAATGTTGTCCACTATGTTGCTACTGTGACTACTACGTCGACCTTTCCTTACTCACCACGACTGTTGTACAAAACTACGCCAGCACCACACGAATGTTGTCCACTATGTTGCTACTGTGACTACTACGTCGACCTTTCCTTACTCACCACGACTGTTGTACAAAACTACGCCAGCACCACACTAATGTTGTCCAGTATGTTTCTACTGTGACTACTACGTTGACCTTTCCTTACTCACCACGACTGTTGTACAAAACTACGCCAGCACCACACGAATGTTGTCCACTATGTTGCTACTGTGACTACTACGTCGGCCTTTCCTTACTCACCACGACTGTTGTACGAAACTACGCCAGCACCACACGATTGTTGTCCAATATGATGCGACTGTGACTACTATATCGGTCTTTCTTTACTCACCACGACTGTTGTACAAAAATACGCCAGAACCATACGAATGTTGTCCACTATGTTGCTACTGTGACTACTACGTCGGTCTTTCCTTACTCACCACGACTGTTGTACAAAACTACGCCAGCACCACACGAATGTTGTCCAATATGATGCGACTGTGACTACTATATCGGTCTTTCTTTACTCACCACGACTGTTGTACAAAACTACGCCAGAACCATAAGAATGTTGTCCACTATGTTGCTACTGTGACTACTACGTCGGTCTTTCCTTACTCATCACGACTGTTGTACAAAACTACGCCAGCACCTCACGATTGTTGTCCAATATGATGCGACTGTGACTACTATATCGGTCTTTCTTTACTCACCACGACTGTTGTACAAAACTACGCCAGAACCATACGAATGTTGTTCACTATGTTGCTACTGTGACTACTACGTCGGTCTTTCCTTACTCACCACGACTGTTGTACAAAACTACGCCAGCACCACACGATTGTTGTCCAATATGATGCGACTGTGACTACTATATCGGTCTTTCTTTACTCACCACGACTGTTGTACAAAACTACGCCAGAACCATACGAATGTTGTCCACTATGTTGCTACTGTGACTACTACGTCGGTCTTTCCTTACTCACCAAGACTGTTGTACAAAACTACGCCAGCACCACACGAATGTTTTCCAATATGATGCGACTGTGACTACTACATCGGCGGCTTTGTAAACAGACCTTTCATTCTTTTCTTCATCCCTGAGATATAAAACTATTTGGCACAATGATCGCTCATTAAGTACTTACTCAATGCTTAAGTGAGTAGTTAAGTAGAAAATCAAATTCGTGTTCGTAACTCTAGACTAATATACAAATGTACATTAATATGTTTGTAATGTATCACATTTCAATATTTGAATTTTTTAATTATGTTATAACTTGTTGTTGACATCACACCAAACCATTATTTGTTTGAATGAGACAAAAATAAAATGGATTTACAGTTCATAAATTCCTCTCCGATATAATTCTCCTTGTCGACATTGTTGTTGAGCAACAATACAATATTTTACCATATGTTACTATGAAATGTCTTGCGAGTGTGCAGAGGCTGTCGGAGGCTGTCAGCCATGTCCAGTTCGAAAACAACATGGTTCATATTGGATTAAAACCTACGACCACGCGTATCTGAACTAAACAGTTATTTTTAAAGGATTTTTCCCCAAATTGCAATTGATCAAGAGTGAAATTGCGCGTTGGAATTGCTTTGAAAATTCCTAATTGTTTTTATAGAAAAAATATATAACTACATAGTTTAAAGCTTTTATTTACACTTATTTTTCAGAACTAGGCGTATGTTTATAAAATATCAAAAGTAAACCCAATGCTAAATATGATACGTTTTTAATGACACCTCATACACAACTTTTGGTCAATAAATAACGAAAAAATATTGTTCTTATGGGATTAAAACCAACATAGCCGACAGCCTCTGCAGACTCTTAAAGATCAGTTTGTTTATTGTTTTTTTAATTTACTTCTGTAAATGGATTTCAAGTAATTTTGAGAAGAAACAAATCTTAGTTGAGTATATACCTTAATGTAAAATATTTATAGCATTTTGTTTTATCTTCTTATCGATTTAGATGTGGAACAAAAGTAAATTTACAAGCGAAGTAATGAAACATAAAATGGTAGACAAGAAAAGCTTCTTGCTTGGGAACATTTATTGTCATTGATTAACAGATGGGATTATCGAATTACAATGGTTCAACTGCACTCAGCCGAGAGGTGGGAAGTATGTACTTGTAGTAAAATTACTAAATTATGCTCCTTAATGACTGGAAATTACCACCTTGTCCATATTTATGGCTACGTCGTGCTAATATCTGTCTTACATAGCTGTCAGAGATCGGTCAATCTGACAGTAGCTCAAGTAATTTTAATATTTATAGCAAATTCACGGTGAATGATAACCGAAGTTTAATCAGCTGCAAAAAGTAATAGTGATATTGTATTTTCAGTTCCATTTGATAGTCACTAAACTATTTTAGGACTTTCTTTAGAACTTGTTATTTAAAACTAAGTCAAAGCAACATTATAATATGGGAAATGTAGGTTTATTTAAAAAAGGATATTATAAAGCTATTATTTTCTATTTAATAACTAAAATATTTCGAGATATTGAGATTAAAGTTTGATCATTAATATTTGATCTGTGACTAAGCATGTTTGGACGACTTAACATGATTCAAACGGAAATGTTACATTCATGTTCAATCGTTTAGAGGCATCTTCCATGGATGTAGTTAAGTTGACAATAAATGCATAGACTTAAAAACAAGTGTTATAGTACAGTTTACTAATACTTAATAGTAATATGCTCAGCTTGTTATTGTTTTAGTTCTGTGTCTTAGATATTACACTTTACAAATTTTGAAGACAACGTATTTGATCCATTTTTCAAATTGCCTGGTTATTATTCATAATCATACTGTATTGTTGTGTTATCAGTTGATTTCAAGTTATGTTTCGATTGTTGTACTTGGCCTATTATTAGTGTGATAGTATTTATGTGTGTTTAGTAATGTGTCGGCCTACATAGTAGTGTGAATAATATTTACATATATGTGTCTACAAATTATCTAATCAAGTTAAATATTTCATTATAATTAGCTTCAAGTTTCTATTAAATCAAAACAGATTTGTTATTAGAAAATTATTAGAATACTAACTTAAACAACAGTTAAATGAGTATCAGCTGGCAGAGTTGTAGCCAACTTACGACCCTTCTAAAGATAACTTTGGATATTATAGTAAAACTATTGAACTTTAAAGTCTTTTATCGACTTGAAAATTCTTAAATATGAACACTAGAATTCCCATGTCCGACTCTGATTGCACTTAGCTGTTTAAAACTCCATCACAATCTGCTTTCACCATCCGATCATTTTTTTGTTTGCTATATGTTCCTTAGTTCCATAACGTCCTGCTCTCAACATCCGATGATTGTTTGATTGCTTTTTGTTCATTATACAGTAACTCCATCACGTCCTGCTCTCACCATACGATCATTGTTTGACAGCTATTTATTCGTTATAACTCCATCAAATCCTGCTCTCATCATCCGATCATTGTTTGATAGCTATTTGTTCATTATAACTCCATCAAATCCTGCTCTCATCATCCGATCATTGTTTGATAGCTATTTGTTTGTTATAACTCCATCACGTCCTGCTCTCATCATCCGATCTTTGTTTGATAGCTATTTGTTCATTATAACTCCATCAAATCCTGCTCTCATCATCCGATCAAGTTTTGATTGCTATTTGTTTGTTATAACTCCATCACGTCCTGCTCTCATCATCCGATCTTTGTTTGATTGCTATTTGTGCATTATAACTCCATCAAGTCCTGCTCTCTCCATCCGATCATTGTTTAGTAACTATTTGTTCGTTAGAACTCCATCAAGTCCTGCTCTCATCATCCGATCATTGTTTGATTGCTATTTGTGCGTTATAACTCCATCAAGTCCTGCTCTCACCATCCGATCATTATTTAGTACCTATTTGTTCGTTATAACTCCATCAAGTCCTGCTCTCATCATCCGATCATGTTTTGATTGCTATTTGTGCGTTATAACTCCATCAAGTCCTGCTCTCATCATCCGATCATGTTTTGATTGCTATTTGTTCGTTATACTTCCATCAAGTCCTGCTCTCATCATCCGATCATTGTTTTATTGCTATTTGTGCGTTATAACTCCATCAAGTCCTGCTCTCACCATCCGATCATTGTTTAGTACCTATTTGTTCGTTATAACTCCATCAAGTCCTGCTCCCATCATACGATCAGTTTTGATTGCTATTTGTTCGTTATAACTCCACCAAATCCTGCTCTCATCATCCGATCGTGTTTTTATTGCTATATGTTCGTTATAATTCCATCAAGTCCTGCTCTCATCATCCGATCGTGTTTTTATTGCTATATGTTCGTTATAATTCCATCAAGTCCTGCTCTCATCATCCGATCGTGTTTTTATTGCTATATGTTCGTTATAACTCCATCAAATCCTGCTCTCATCATCCGATCATGTTTTCATTGCTATTTGTTCGTTATAACTCCATTAAGTCCTGCTCTCATCGTCCGATCATGTTTTCATTGCTATTTGTTCGTTATAACTCCATCAAGTCCTACTCTCATCATCCGATCATGTTTTCATTGCTATTTGTTCGTTATAACTCCATCAAGTCCTGCTCTCACCATCCGATCATTGTTTAGTACCTATTTGTTCGTTATAACTCCATCAAGTCCTGCTCCCATCATACGATCAGTTTTGATTGCTATTTGTTCGTTATAACTCCATCAAATCCTGCTCTCATCATCCGATCGTGTTTTTATTGCTATATGTCCGTTATAACTCCATCAAGTCCTGCTCTCATCATCCGATCGTGTTTTTATTGCTACTTGTTCGTTATAACTCCATCAAGTCCTGCTCTCATCATCCGATCGTGTTTTTATTGCTATATGTTCGTTATAACTCCATCAAGTCCTGCTCTCATCATCCAATCGTGTTTTCATTGTTATATGTTCGTTATAACTCCATCAAGTCCTGCTCTCATCATCCGATCATGTTTTCATTGCTATTTGTTCGTTATGACTCTATTAAGTCCTGCTCTCATCATCCAATCGTGTTTTTATTGCTATTTGTTCGTTATAACTCCACCAAATCCTGCTCTCATCATCCGATCGTGTTTTTATTGCTATATGTTCGTTATAACTCCACCAAGTCCTGCTCTCATCATCCAATCGTGTTTTTATTGTTATATGTTCGTTATAACTCCATCAAGTCCTGCTCTCATCATCCGATCGTGTTTTTATTGCTATTTGTTCGTTATAACTCCACCAAATCCTGCTCTCATCATCCGATCGTGTTTTTATTGCTATATGTTCGTTATAACTCCATCAAGTCCTGCTCTCATCATCCAATCATGTTTTTATTGCTATATGTTCGTTATAACTCCATCAAGTCCTGCTCTCATCATCCGATCGTGTTTTTATTGCTATTTGTTCGTTATAACTCCACCAAATCCTGCTCTCATCATCCGATCGTGTTTTTCTTGCTATATGTTCGTTATAACTCCATCAAGTCCTGCTCTCATCATCCAATCGTGTTTTTATTGTTATATGTTCGTTATAACTCCATCAAGTCCTGCTCTCATCATCCAATCGTGTTTTGATTGCTATATGTTCGTTATAACTCCATCAAATCCTGCTCTCATCATCCGATCATGTTTTCATTGCTATTTGTTCGTTATGACTCCATTAAGTCCTGCTCTCATCGTCCGATCATGTTTTCATTGCTATTTATTCGTTATAACTCCATCAAGTCCTGCTCTCATCATCCGATCATGTTTTCATTGCTATTTGTTCGTTATAACTCCATTAAGTCCTGCTCTCATCATACGATCATGTTTTTATTGTTATTTATTCGTTATAACTCCATCAAGTCCTGCTCTCATCATCTGATCATGTTTTTATTGCTATTTATTCGTTATAACTCCATCAAGTCCTGCTCTCATCATCCGATCATTTTTTTATTGCTATTTATTCGTTATAACTCCATCAAGTCCTGCTCTCATCATCCGATCATGTTTTCATTGCTATTTGTTCGTTATGACTCCATTAAGTCCTGCTCTCATCATCCGATCATGTTTTCATTGCTATTTGTTCGTTATGACTCCATTAAGTCCTGCTCTCATCGTCCGATCATGTTTTCATTGCTATTTATTCGTTATAACTCCATCAAGTCCTGCTCTCATCATCCGATCATGTTTTCATTGCTATTTGTTCGTTATAACTCCATTAAGTCCTGCTCTCATCATACGATCATGTTTTTATTGTTATTTATTCGTTATAACTCCATCAAGTCCTGCTCTCATCATCCGATCATGTTTTTATTGCTATTTATTCGTTATAACTCCATCAAGTCCTGCTCTCATCATCCGATCATTTTTTTATTGCTATTTATTCGTTATAACTCCATCAAGTCCTGCTCTCATCATCCGATCATTGTTTAATAGCTATTCATCCCTTAAAACTGATTACGTTCTACAACTTAACAGTTAAATTACTAACCATACTGATTTTATTGAAACGACTCATAGACAGGACAATTCTTTACTCGGCCGGATATTATCGTCTTCGTGTTTACTGGCCCCGGCCCAACCCCTGCTGAAACGTCTCATAGACAGGACAATTCTTTACTCGGCTGGATATTATCGTCTTCGTGTTTACTGGGCACGGCCCAACCCCTGCTGAAACGTCTCAAGTATTTACGAACCTCAAGGACAGGATGATGAAGTGATGAGTAAAAATATATAATGAAGGAGAATTAAGGGATCCTGAGTGGGCAAGTGAATTGACAGCGTGTTCTGGTGGGCAGGCTGGGTTCGTGAGGACTGGAGATTACAAGACCAGACCGCGCAGGATCTCAAAGCCGGTGTAATTTATACAGCGCATAATGGCCTCTAGAGTGGAGCCTATAGACCAGCCGTCATTGCATTAACATGCTGTCGTTAGTTCTAACTCGGCACATTCGGACTCAGGAAGTTTACTTGGATCTTTTATATTGTTATTTTTTTGGAGACTTGTAACGAACGCTTCTTGTGTTTAAGAAAACAAACTCAACGTGTCGACAGGTATTAAAACGTTTTCATACGTAAATTCCAGTTTGGAAGGGGTTTAGTGTGGTCAATTTATGATAGTGATAAGTAAAAGTCCTCAGCCACTACTAAACACTGGGCTTCCTATAAAAGTCCTCAGCCACTACTAAACACAGGGCTTCCTATAAAAGTCCTCAGCCACTACTAAACACGGGGCTTCCTATAAAACCCCATTAAATGCGTTACACCTGGTACTTCAAAATTGATGTTTCAGCAGTTATCTTCTTCTTGGCCTTTATTTCCAAGTATTTCTAGTACAATGTTGTTTTTATTTATTTATTTATTCATTCAACGGTAACAACCATTACTAACTCGATGCTTATAAATATTGTATAATAACTATATAACCAATTAACTATGAGAACTTTTAGATGGCTAACGTTCAGTGTGGTTCAAGGTGATATACAGGCATGAAACAATTAGGACAAACTAGGAATTAGTGCATGACTATCTATTAATAATATGTTGCAGAATATTACTAGACTAATATTCAACAATCAAACATAAACAACATTAGCTACAATAGAAATGAATTGATAACTAGTTAGTTATTGGTAACTTTCGAGATACTAGATTAATATATATATATACAAAACATAGATACAATATTGACATTGCAATAGTACGTTATACTGACGGATGCTCAAGGTAGAAATGACATAAATACACCATAATGGCAGCTGAACCCAGCAATATATAAACCTCAACATCAACAACAATGATACTTATGTGTTCAGAATGCGTGACATTATTATTTAGTAATATGTAACAGGCACGCTGCAACTAACTAGTAACTTAACGAACTTACAACTAACTTCAATAGAAGTATAGTAATAAATAACAGTAATAAGAACAGTAAAAAGTAACAATAATAAATAGCAGTAATAAATAAATAGACACACAGTAATAGATAACAAGCACTCGTTGGAGGCTCATGGAGTCAATATAAATTAGGTAAAGTTGCTTTGAGACTTTATTCAAAGCAAACGTCCTCAGAAAATTACAAACACATGACAAGAGTCACAAGAAATGTTTTAGATCAAACCAGTCTATCGTCAATAAAACCTTGCTTGACTCTCCCTTATTTTAAAAGTTTGCTAGTTCCACTGTTTCTTTGTCCGATCTCTTGTGTGTGTTCTTACAGTTTGCAAAGAATATCTCTTAGTATTTTTTTATTTTTTTTTATTCTTAGTAGAATTCCTGTAATGTTTAATAATTTGTTTATTATAAAAAATTATGGATTCGTTGGACAGTTACAAAGTTTAAGTAACTGTCCTTCGATCATGAGTGTTCTTAATAAAACCATTGTTAGTTTTGTCATGTATCGCAAACAAAATAAGTAAAAAAATAAAGTAAAATGGTGATTGAATTTTGTTTTATCGAAATCTATTCTTTAATAGTATTTTTTTATAAATACAGTGACAATTGTGGTTAAATGCTGTAATCCATTGTACTTGGGGACTAAGTGTTTGAAGATCTCAGGTGATATGTTCTGTTCTCGGTACTTTATTATACTGAAAAGGCGTCCACTTAATTGTTGCCACCAGTACTAGATAATTCTGGAGTGTCTGGTAAGGTGGTAGCCAGGGTTCGGAAGTTGTAGGGAAGATAACGAAGAGTCAGACTTATTAATAACCTAAAAATCAGACTAATACTTCGTGGTTCGGATTTCACGTAAAGCTAGCTATGGTTTCCCTCCCCATTGGGCTGTTAATAAATGTTGGAGTCTTAGCCACATGGGCTGGAGCCTTGGACAATTGGACTGACTACACAGGTCATCCTCATCCTACAGCCATGTAATCATTTATATTCAGCTTAAAATACGCGCAAGGTATGTCGGTATTTCAAATATAATTATGAAAAAACGGGGAAAACATTAATATAATATCTAACAACACGTCATATGGTAATGTAGGAACTGCTTTATCTTATACCTACAAAGTTTTTTTATTATAGTTAGCTGTATTAACAATCATTATCCAAAGGCATTATCACCGCATTAATAGGCAGCTATTGATGTAGATCTCATTCCAACAAGGCATTTTGCCCTTTCTGGGTGATATCGCTGCGCCAATCTAACAGCTATATAACCAATACCATTCACACAAGTAAGATAAGACTTTTTATGAACTTGTTTAAAAAAAAGCAGCTTTTATTTATAATCAATCAGTATTATCTATTAAACGACTGTCTGGACTTATTTGGTTTACTTGAATATTAAGTTGTTGTCTTTGACCGATTAAAGCTCATAGAAAAATAAATTTGTCAAAGTCAATTATGACTCATTATATTTTGATGTTATAATTCATCAAAATATAATGAGCTGTTAGACGTTAAAAGCAAATTTAACTCTCTTCTGATTTATATCTGAATAGATTAATTGTGATGGACGCATTGCTTGGTCAATTACAGCTTATGTTCTTCACTTGAATAAATGTAAGCATGATATGTAGTCTACTTTTATATTAAATGTGGTGGTTAAATCTTTTACCTGTTTATTAATGCCGCCATTACTCAGGTACACTTTGTTGACCCCCCTCCCCCCTGCATGTGCATTCTACATTCACGTTTAGCAATTACAATGCGAGATAGTGTCAACGTTGTACGTTCCCAGCATTCTTACTCAACTCGCAACAAGAGTGTTTACTGCGTATAAACTTGTTTTTAATACCTGAGTGAGAGCCGCCATTACAGAATGATCGCTATCTTAGCATTACACGTATAGTGTGCAATCAACAGAATGGCCATACAAAAATAAAATCCAACGAAGAGTTTGAATCTCACATTTTTCTAATTACATGACCTTCGCGTAACCTTGAGAACTGGATTGGTCATGAAGCTCTTTCGTCTGAAAAAATGTCATGGTAGACGTAGATTGACTATAGTTTTTATACAAAAGTTAAAATCGTTGAAGTGCATCTCATGATCATAACAAATTTCGTATGTCATTTGTGGGGAGAGATGCCCAATTAAGACGAGCCTGTTTTTGTTTTGTACGCTTGTTGGTCCACCGGCTTCCGAACCACGGGAGCAGAATAGGGATAAAAACTCTTGAGCGAGCGACAGAGGAGCGCCTGTCAAAAACATATAAACTGTCAGACAGGAAATCGCCCAACTGTGACAGTGGAGCGCCTGACCGTGAGGCGCTCCACTGTCGTATCCTCGCGGGTCCAAAACTAAGGGGTCTTGTTATCTATGTTGAGATTGTGTTTACCTGAGAGCAATCTAATCAATTGTAAATGATACATATGTTTATTAAAATAAGCATACGTGTTATTTACATAAAATCCGGGTTCGATTCCCGGTTTTGTCACAAATTTACACTTCAGATTTTTTTAGAAATAAAAAAGCCTTCTGGCCTGGAAATTGTAAGTATAAGCTATATTAAAATAAGCTGTAATAGTCCGATTCATTGACACGCTTCTAAGTCATAGAAAAGGTGTATTGTATAAGACGTAAAATCGTGTATTGATTGGCGTTTGACGTATTCCTAAGTAATTACTTTTCGTGCTCCTTTCTATTAATTTAAGGCTAAACAGGTTGAACCGTCAATAATGTATAAAAGCTGCATTTAAACTGAGTAGGCTAATAAGTTGATAGAACGTCTATTGCGGTATAAGTATTCAGTTTTGTAATAACACGAAATACAGTACCTTTAACGTATACTGTAGTTATAAAATTAATTTAAATAATATTCAATCATCAATGAGACTCATCCAATGCATTTATTTATTTATTTCCAACGGTAACCCATTTATACATTTCAATAATATAATATATAATACATGATTCAACAATTAAGAATATACATTATTAATAATTAACTAATCAATCGTACATATACATACCAATACCAATACTAACACCAATAATCAATAACAATAATAATAATAATAATATAATAATAAAACAATAATAATAACAATAATATAATATTACAATTAATAACAATACCAATACTAATAACCATAATATACATTATCAATAATAATAACAGATAAAAAACAACAACAACAAACCAAAAAGAAACAACAGCAACAAAGATAGACAGACCAACCAACAAGTAGATAACAACCAAATATTTCAAATCTTTGACGTTTTTGGATAACGTAGATTATCAAAAGGAGTTTATTAGAAAGTGATATGCATGACAATAAACCAAAATAAAATAAAATTATAAAATATCTTATATTGTCCTCCAGTCTCAGAACTTTTTTACATATGAACAATAAAGTCTTAATTTAAATAGTTTTTTTAATTAGCATAATACGTGTTGGTGTATATACAGTACAAGTAAACGTCACACAACAGAAATTTAATACAATATAAGCACAAAATGCACAAATATTATGGTGATCGATTTCGGTGAACCACGCTCACCTTCCTCAGACCAGGGGATTCACAAAGGAGTAGAAAATGGTATTCTACAACTGAATTTATAGGCCTATGATCACTTGACCCCATTGGCTGGAATCATCAAAATGGCGACTTATGCTTTGAACCTTGAAAATAAATATAACGTTAAGACTAGTATTGACTTTGTCGATAGGGTCAATCATGTAAAATTGTGTAATAAGACTAGGTTAGCTTCATTTGACATATGTATACTATACTATAACTATGACATACGTATACTAATATTCCAGTTGATGAAGTGATTAACTTAGCTAAGGAAAAACTTGTAGAACAACAATATGAAAAAATGTATGTAAATCAAATTGTAAAGTTGCTCAAAACTATCTTGAAACAAAATTACTTCCGTTTCAATAATAAATTTTACTTACAAAACGATGGTTTAGCTATTGGTAGTCCACTGTCAGTAATTTTGTCAGAAGTTTATTTACAGTATCATGAAGACTCTTTTAATTTTTGATATTTAAGACTTTTTTAATTTTAGATAAATTAAAAAAGGAACATGATATCATATTTTACAACCGTTATGTCGATGATATTCTGGTTTTATTTAACGAGAAATCATGTAATGGCTTAGATGATATGTTAAATATACGTAGTTTCACCACCAGAAGCTTAGTTTTCCCAGTGAACTTGAATCTATGAATGAAATTAACTTTTTGGATCTAAAAATAATTCGTGATCATAACAAACTTTCAAATAAAATGTTCAGGAAACCTACCCAAACCAATTGTACAATAAATAACAGTTCTGTCCATCCCCCGTCTCACAAAACAGCTAGATTAAGAAGTGTGTTATATAGGAGGTATTCAATACCATTATGTGTTACAGATAGAAAACAGGAAATAAATGTAATAAATTCAATAGCTATTGCAAATGGATACAATGCATAAATCATTGATGAAATTGAAAGTAGAATAAAAGGGAAAATAGAAAATAAAATTCTAGACGATAAACGAACAACACTTAAAAAAGAAAAATCCGATAAAGAACCAAATAGGTATGTATCCCTCCATTACAATGGACCGTTTGCACAAAGTTGGTAATAGATTTAAGAAATTCAATTTATCAGTAGCTTTTAAGACTTGTAATACTATGTCCAACATTTTACACCCGAATATTGAAAGATAAATACAATATTTCAGGAATATATAGGATTAACTGTAATGTTTGTAATATGTTTTATATAGGTCAGACTGTAAATTTTAGCAAAAGATATAAAAACCATGTCTCCGCTTTTAAAAACAAGAAACCTGAAAGATCTAATGCAGCTAAATACCTTCTGAATGGTACCCACAGTTTGAATAAAATAGATGAAAATGTAGATATTCTAAAAGTTTGTAAGAAGGGTCGTGTTATGAGTGCTTGGGAAGAGTTATTTATTTTTAAAGAATAATGTAAAAATCGTGATAAATTAATGAATGAATAGTTTAATTTTGATTCTGAAATAGTTTTTAGTATTTTCAGCGACTAAAAGAACAGAAATAACAGCCAATAGGGATTAACCAATATTTTTTTATTTATCAACGGTCAGTGCCATTTACAAAAATGTACAAACAAGCAACTTATACATACAAAAGTACAACATAAAAATTAACAACAATATTTACTAGATAGCTTCAAGATGCATATAAATAATTTCCAACAAATAATTATTTTAGAATATATAATAAATAGTAATAAAAAAGTAAAACTAAACAACAATCAATAAATTAACTCCAAAAACAATTTACTTCAACCAACTTAACAACAATAATGATCTATGTATATAAACACTATTAACTACAATGGGACCAACTATCATTTGATCAAAATAACATTATACTATATGCCTAAAAAAAAGAAGAGATGAATAGAAAAAGAACAAATAGACAATTGCTCGATTAATCAAGAGTGCAATATCTTTTTCCTGAAGGTAATGGGTGAAGAGCCAAAGAAGTCTGCCTCTGCTGAAACGAGTTCACATGTCTCAGTAAACGAGGGATGATACTGTGGCCGTAACTGGTTAGCTGATGTGGCTTTCCAAAGAGGTCTCTTGATCTGGTGCCTCCGACTAGAACACGCAGATCCACCGTGCCGAGGAGATCGGGGCAATCGATAACACCATTAAGCAGTCTGTGCAGAAACATCAGGTCCAGATGCCTTCTTCTTGACTCCAGCAGGGGCAGTCCAAGAGCATCCCTTAGCGTTGTCACTGGAACCTCCTGATAATTAAATCCAAGCCGGACTCCAACTGTCTTCAAAAATCTGATCTGAATTCTTTCCAGCAGGTCACAATGATTTTTCTGGTAAGGAGCCTACACCACGGACGCATACTCCAGATGTGGTCTGACTAAAGACCGAATAGTGGGAAGTAATAGTATCGCAGCAGCCGCCATTTTGACGATTCCAGCCATTGGGATCATGTGATCATAGGCCTACAAATTCTAAAACACCATTTTCCATTCTTTTGTGAATCCCTCTGTTCTGAGGAAGGTAAAAGTGGTTCGCCGAAATCGATCACCATAATATTTGTGCATTTTGTACTTGTATTGTAATATATTTGTGCAATTTGTGCTTATATTGTAATAAATTTGTGTTGTGTGACGTTTACTTGTACTGTTAATTTAATTAGATAAAACTGATGAATTAGTTATTTATCTTCTTTCAAATATAAAACTCATTTTTAAATTACATCTTATGTTAGGCCTATATTAGTTATATTATTATATTTTGGAGACAAATTTATTTAATTTGATTTTCGTTCATGATGCCTACCTTGTAGGTGAAATACCTCAAGCAAATAACACAATTATTTGAAAATTCTGATAGTTTACACGTACAGTAAAGTACATTTTATTAAAGTTGTTAGTATCTATTATGTTTCATAAAACAGTAAACAAAATACAAACTACTATGTAATGTACTTTACAAACTACTATGAAAATAAAAGACTAAAACACTTTTTCATGTATACTTGTTTGGGTTTTCACTTGTATAAAGTTTACTAACAAAATGTATAACTTCATAGCCATTATAAACAGATGTTTTAAATTATTTTAATTAAAGTATGCATTGCTGAAGAAGGCCGTTACATTGAACAGCATTTATAATACATTTATACGACTCGTGTTTCATGTAAAATAAATTTTTATTTTACATTCTTTTCGGAGTTCGGTAATTTTCCCATTGGAAGCTTTTGAGAAGTTGTGCTATGCCGCGCAGTGAGAGTTTGGTTTTATTGTGCGTAACGTTTACTTGTCTGGCGGCGCCTTTGGATTAATTAATTCGACTGTTCTCTGGAATCAACCTAAGGTCGACCTTTGTTTTTAGCTTTTAGATTCTCGTTGTTAGCTTTATCCCCTGCTCTTTTAGCAGTTCACATCAAAAACTATGTAATGTTTCTAGGTTTTTCTTGTTCTTTTAAGTGCCGCTCTTCTAGCGATATTTCAGTAAATCTGGTCAGAAGTCATAATTTAGTAATAAAAAAATGATAATTTAAAAAATAAAAATAGCTGTGGGTTATTTTGTTGTTTTGCAGATTCCTGAGGCAAAATAATAAAATCGTAAAGAAATACAGAATCATACAGAATTAAAGAATTAAACTGAAATATTAAGAATATATTAAATTACTTTTAATATTTGACACATTAAAAGTTAATTTTATCTTATTCCATTAATTGAGAAACGATTTTAAGTATGGTTTTTAATTTTAAATAACGTATTTTGAGTAGAAGTTAATATTTTTGTTTTGTCCAAGAAGTTTTGATTTATTTAATTTTCAATTAAATTTTACTAAAGAAGAAAACTTTAAAGTTTATTACTTGTTCCTGTGTGTGACAAATTAAAGAAAAAAAACAACAATGAATTTGTAGCTATACTTTTGATTTTTTTGAAAAGACGTCACAACAATATTACATAGTCGTAATTATTTTTTTCGCTCTAATTATTTGTAAATACCACTTAATAAATGAACAACTGATGTGGTTGACGATACGAGTGTTGCTTATTATGCGCAGTGACGATAGAATGCTTTGTGCATGTATCACCGCTTTATTGCACAGAGTCAACTAACGATGTCCTGAACCAAACACACTGAGTCAGTTGATTCGTGGGCTGGTAGCTGTAATGTTAGTTTAATGCTCTAAATCGATAATAACTTCCCAGCGCACAGAATGTCGAATGAAATTTTTCACTTCCAACTACGGAAGCTGGTTTATATTTCAGATTTTCAGCTATACAACCAAAAATAGTTTTGTAAAATTAATAATAATATATTAATGTAACGCCGGAATAACATAATAAAGAACTCCGTCAATAAACATTGACGTAATAGTAGTATTAAATTGACGCAGTCATGAGCAGTACGTAATTGTAGTTTCTTAGGCAAGTAGCAATAAAGATAGCTGCAGATGATAGGCCTACAAATAATAAATTTACCTTTTCAAATAAAATGTTCACAATAAGTGATGAAAAAATATTACCAAAACGTTTAAAATGGCCTCAATTTTGATATTCTGCTCTGCTCTTGTTAGTTTGGAAAACGTTAGTTCCATTAAATAAATAAATAACATTTTATTGTCTTTGTACAAATATATTGCAGAGACATTAAAAAATACTTGTATATAATAATGTAATGTATAATTTATATTGTATAAGGTAAATGTATGCCAATTAGTTTTTTCTTAATAAATATATTTGTATAATTTTCTGTAAATTGATTCTTATTAAAGGTTTTTGGCCTTTGACATTTAATTAGGGAAATATTAAATTCATTTTTTAAATGTTTTTAGTAAACTGAAATGAAATGAAATGAAATAGTTTTATTGCTTTTTGACAATATGTACATATCGTATAGCAAAAGTCATATTATAATAAAAATGATCCTACAAACTAATGATACATTAAGTGATGTGATAAAATAACTATAGTAACAATTCCAGCAAAGCTTAGTGGGGGAGTTCATTCGTTCACAGATTAACGCATTCATTCAAAACAAACACTCTTCTACAGCACTACATTCATACAAGGATCTCTCCCGAGCCGTCCGCAAATTAGGAGTCAGCTATAAATTCACCCACAGAATAACAAGCGAGAGCCACTTAATCGAGACTTGAATTTGTTGAAATTTTGTTCCCTTTTTATATAATCTGGGAGAATGTTTAAAATTTTGACGCCTGCTACAGACAGGTTTGCGTTCCAGGGCCGATGTACGGTGCCGAGCCACTCTAAAACTGTGACTACTTCTTGTTTCGTGTTGATGGATGTCGCTACCTCGTGTTAAATTACATTTGAATCTACAATAGAGTGCAGTCTCCAAAATGTAAATGCAAGGCAGCGTTAGCAAACCTAATTCCCTGAAGGACTGTTTGCATGACTCTCTAACTTTTAATTTGGAAATTATTCGTATTGCTCTTTTTTGTAGCCGAAAGACTCTTTGAAGTTTGTCTAAGGAACAGCTACCCCACAGTCTTACTCCGTAGGTAAGGTGAGGGTAAATGAGACCAAAATAGGCCATTAACTGTACCTTAACTGTGCAAAATTTTGAAATGTTTCTCAAAGCAAAAATACCAGAGGCAATTTTTGCACAAACGCTGTCAATGTGGCAGCTCCAGGTCAACGCCCTATCTAGGTGAATTCCCAGGAACTTGACAGTGTTTGTTTCATCAAGAAGAATGCCATCAACCATTATCAGTGGCTTTAAGCAAGACTCTTGATCTCTTAAAGAAAAATGAATGTATTTTGTTTTTGAATGGTTTGTAGATAAATATTCCATTTCAAATTGCTGAACACAGGCATTAAGATTAGTGAACGCTTCAATTTCAAGTGCAGGAATGGACTCAGCTTTGAAGCAGAGTGTTGTATCGTCCGCATATTGAACGATATTTCCACTCAAGACAGAAGACCCTACCTCGTTAACGTAAACCAGGAAGAGAACCGGGCCTAGAATAGACCCCTGTGGAACTCCACAATGAACTTTTTTACTATTAGAAAATGAATCACCAATTCGAACACATTGACTTCTGTCGTCCAAGTATGATTTGAGCCACGAGTAAGGAGGGCCACGAATGCCATATCTTTCAAGTTTTGCCAATAGAAGGTTGTGATTGACACAATCAAAGGCCTTGGACAAGTCTAAAAAAAAACCAACAGTTTTTTGTCTGTTTTCTAATCCGTCCAACACCAAATCGACCAGTCTGGTGACAGCGTCAATGGTTGACTTTCCATGTCTAAAACCAAATTGGTCCTCACTCAGAATCTTCTCTTTATCAAGAAAATCAAGCAGCCTGGAAAGAAATACTTTTTCAAAGATTTTGCTTGGAGCTGGTAAAATTGAAATAGGGCGGTAGTTGTTCAAGACCGTTGGGTCTTCCTTTTTAAACACCGGAACTACCTTTGCATTTTTTAATTTGGAAGGAAACAACCCCGTTTCGAACGAAGAGTTTATTATTTTCGTCAACGGGCACAGAATACTTTCAGTACACTGTTTCAATAACCACGTTGAAACACCATTGATATTGAACTGTTCTATTGAATACATTTCCATCACCAATTAAATGTTGTAAATATTTTTCTCGAAACATTTCAAAGTCATATATTTAATGTTGATTGGTAAAGTGTTGAAAAGTCGTATTCCAATTTGGTCACAGTTTGATTTTAGAGATTTAGATAGTCTGCATATTGTTAAAAATAAATGTTTTTGGCTTCTAGTGTTATAATTGTGTGTGTTATTCACATTTTGAAATTCGTGTATGTGTTAATAACATCAGATCTCTTAAAATTACCAAAGTCAGTCAAAGTCGGGGAATTTCAAATTATTTAACAAGCGACTAGTAAGACCAGAGTTTTGTTTGAAAATTATTTATTGGCATTTGATTGTTCTAGATGTGTTGATAATATTTGGAGATTTTCAATTCTTTGAGTGTTTAAAGAAACAAACAAAACGTTTCTACAGGTGTAACAAACTCCTGCCGTCTTCAGGTGTACTTACTAACGTAGCCTACATCTAAAACATTTTTCCCTTACCCCATACTAAATCAGAAAATACTTAATACTACATGCTAGGTACTAAAGATTGCTGTTGAAACTCAAAAGTTTCAACAGTAATCTTTAGTATATAGCTTAAAAGTATCTAGTTAAAACCAGAGTGTTTAACAAACGCTCCTCCAATTCCTTTCGTAATCTCCAATAAAGGTGAAAACGACCATTAATCATTAGTAGAAGTGATTTATCACCTGGAACCAAGGTGTTTGAATGATATGTCATAGATAAACTAAATAAATACGAATTTCTCGCCTTCATGATAAATAGTGTCTCGCTATTTGCTGGGGTTTTAGAATGCCCACTATGAAGCGCGCCGACTCCGCCGAGCCTTGTGGACTGAGCGCTTTTGCCAGACCGTGCTATTAGTCAGAGGGCCAACACTGGAATTCGAGTGCTGCTCTCTCACATTCCACGTTCAATATGGCAGGCAACACTATAACCATTGATTTTATACACAAATAGATCTCCCATCCAATGGTTAATTTTGAGTCTCAAAATATCAGCTGTTTTTGTGGTCCATTGTGGAGCGCTAGTGTAGTCCCATGTAAATGTAATGCAGTTTAGACCACCTTTGGTTGCGGGCCTCACTAACTAACAAAATTACTGCCACAAATATTCCTATTAGATGGTTTATCTATGTAGGTTTATATAATCAATGCTATAACGTACTCATAAGAAGACGCGGCTGCTCGGATGCCTGGCAGCAAACGAGTGCGTTGCGCATAATTCAGTAGCTGGGAGCTCTGCCCACTGTCACAGTTAGTGAAAGTAGGCTATCATTAAGTAAATTAGCTATGTGCCGTTTAAAAAAATGTTGCTTACCTTGTTTTTCAAAGACGTAGGAGTATAACACTTACTCTGGAGTGTATCGTACTTAAAGAAGAAACAAATAGGGTCTACAAGCTTTAAACACTGATAGGGATTTATTAAATGATATGTAGGACGACGTGCGGAGGTTCTACTTTAAGTTATCAACAGGTGTGAATTGCCCCACACCGCCCCTCTTACCGCTTCCCTTTCTTCTTACGAAAGTTTTTCTGTACGGAGTGGCTGTTCAAGGTGAACTACGTGGGCAGTGTTCCCTATACTATAAGCAACCTATATAGTTAAGTTACCTGTGATTATTAGCTCAGAATTCTCATGTCAAACCAGTGTCATCATCATCATCATATCTTGAGCACTACTTAATAAGTGTAAAGTGCCCTGATCCAGTTGCAGTCAACGATAATACAAGGTTCTCTTATATAGATCGTTGGTTGCAGGATGCTGATGTTTGCGGGCAAAGCCGACAGTTAGGTGTACATTATTTGTTTTGTATTCCACGATAAACTATAGGTCCTCCACTGGCCTGATCACTGAGAACAAAACATCTCTTACTTATGTCGATCTCAGTTAGTAACTAGACAATACATACATTCCGCATTCATCCTACATTCATGCTTCGTGATCTGAATGATTCATTTACACATTCACGCGCGCCAACAAGTTGTCGGAGTCCCATATCTGACACTGAATCAAGTCAGCTTCTTTTCAGGATAAGCAGCGCTGTGATTAGCATTGCATTAAATTATTTATGAAAATAAAACAGATTTAATTAACGAGGTCTTAGGTCGCTTCACTTTCGATCTTGACAAGTATCCAAGAAAAATGTCTGCTCAGTTTTGTAATTTTATCAAAACTTAAAAAATGCTTCTAACAAAAGTAAAGGAACGAATTCAAACTAGGCCTACTCCATGAGTTGCGGTTGGACCTACGTATAATATTAGTACTCTAACGGTGTTTGTCAAGGATGAATGTAGTTTCTTGCCACAAGCTGACGATTTCACGCCAAGGCCAACTAGCTCATGTGATTGGATCTTTTAAGTGTTTTGGTATAGAATAGGTAATTTATTCCTAAGAAAATATAGTAGTTTCATCAAAAAAGGAAGACCCGGTCCAAGGTTCCAATAAATTGCTTATACCCTTTTAAAGTAACATCTGACAGAAGGAATGTGCTAGGAAGTAGCTTCACTTAATGTTTGGAGAAATTGATATATGTAAACCTTTATGAACGTGAACACATAATGTTTAATTAGCTAATATGTATTATTGTTAAGGTTATTAGCATAGGTTTTTATTAGCTATTGTATTAAAAAAGAATATTTCCTGGACAAATAAAATGGGATAAGGTTATAACAGTACAAAAATTAGGTCCTACTACGATACTATACTACTAGGCCTAGTCCTACTAGTAGAGAAGGCTACATAAATGTTAGACCTATTTTCATAATATTTACCATAGCACAATATTTAGTAGGCTAATTAATAAATATTCCAATTAAGGAGTACTTATAAAGCAATAAATAAATAAATAAAAAATAATTTCAGCAATTTGTATTCCATTGTGGTAGTAATACTTATAAAATACATATAAATTACTTCGAATTCTGTTTTTGTGGGATTTGAAGGACCGGACACCAAAATCTTTGCTAGACAAATTATGATATTCCGATTTTCAGAAAAAACGATTATTTTTTAAAAACATACCTCCAACACTAATCAGTCTGTATTTGGAGAGAGTAAATACTCTAATAAATTACTCACAAAACATGGCGTTCCCAATGGATCCATTTTAGGACCAACACTGTTTAATATGTAAACGATTTATTAAACTGTACTACAGATCAGTTTACGAAACTCTGGCCATGCTCATGACATAACACTTAGTGTACAAGGAATAAATAAATTATGATAATTTATGTATTGAAAATTCCAAATTTTTGTCAAGTGGTGTTCACAGAATAACTTAACAACAAATTAAGCTGAAAAACAACATGTTATATTTTCGTTAGAACCCAAAAAAGATAATCAGATGAAAAGTTTTTTAAGTCATGGTTGGCTCTAGTCTATTTTTTGTCATATATCGTAAATAATGATGAAATATATCATTTATCAGAGAAACAAATTTTGAATTCTTATAAGCTGATATTTGGTATATAAACTGGTTTATAAACCTTGGGTCAGTCTAACTAATTGTTCTGTTCAAATTAAGTCCAAGATTCTTAATTTGTCACAATGGTTTAGTATCAAGTTGTTTACTCTCATTTACAGAAAAGTGTTAATAGTCTAGCATGTCCAACTAAAATTGTTTGGGTCTTACTATCTCTCAGTTTGAGTTCATCATGTTTTGCCCAATAAGTGGTTGCTATTACATCATGGTTCATGTGTGAAACAGTTATGTCGGATTCAATGATAGTGAAATGTTGGTATACTTGCTAGTTATCACCGTGAAAGTGATAGAGTTATATAGTAGAGTTAGAATATTATATAGCAGAAATCATAATCATTAATGTAGAGTGAAAAAGGTAGAGGGGCCCAAGACCCCTGGGACCACGTAACACAAGCCTCCAATATGACTAGCTCTCCCTAGTCCTCACAGACTGCCGACGACTAGAGAAATAGGACTGAACCCAAGAAACACAGACACCAGGAAAACTATACTTTTCAAATTTAATTAAAAGAAGAGGATGATAAACACAATGATAACGCCTTCTAAAATTCAAAAAGTGTTTAAAAAAAGCTTTACTACTCACCCTCTCATAACGTACAGTGGTATTGGCTCATCTGCCTTCCCATAAACGCACAGTGATGTTTATCAACATGGCAAGACCATATTGATAACGCAAAAAAATATCTAAAGGACTTTTTGCTATAAGATGGATTAAACATCATGTAACTATAGACCTCTTATTAGCTGTTTAATATTCATTCATCCATTGTCACTTATCAAATTACATTTCATCTGGGAAAGTGGTCCTGGTGCTTTTAATATATTAAAAATAAATTATCATAATACTTTTTAAAAAATATTCCACATAAAAGAAGATATAAACCATTCTTTAAAGTACGAGTACCTAATATCATGTCCTTCACTTCCTTATATATTTTTCGTTGCGTGTTATGTATAAAACATTTGTACATTTACAATTCAAAGTAATATGCATAACGACTCTGTTAGGAACAAATGCAACATGAAACAGTTTATATACATTATAAATTATTTAATATTGTAGAAAAACGTTTTTCAAATTGTAAATTTTCAAAACATTACCTCTACATATAATAAATGTAAATTTGATATACCTTCAAGAGGACCTGGAATATTACATAACTAAAACATTTTTTATAATAGTGAAGATTTTAATTTTCAAAAATCATAATAATACAACCTACCACTTTTACTGCCGTTCTTATTTATATTATGTTACTATAATTATTTTAATGAATGATAGGTCATTACAGAATATTATTATAATTTTTTTTAATGTTTTCAAACAAACTAACCTGAGAAATATAACAGAGATAACTGAGTAAGGAACGAATCGAAAATAAAATTACGCTTTGTAATCTATGTATGATTAAAAAATTGCAATCATACAAAAATTGAACGCGAAAAAAGTCATTCTTAACAATTCCTTTTATTAAATGAATCGTCTTGATTTACTTGTTTCACACATTTCGAAAGAGGGTAGATGTGTCAACAAGCGTTTTCTGCACAATTTGACGGAAAGGTTAATATTTATGTGTGTAAATATATATTTCATAGGTTTACCTTACCTAATCAAATCTAACATATCAATGCCCAACCTATCCCTATCCTAACAGAGCGTAAATTAACCGAAATCAGCACATTTCCGAGGCTAACGTGCTTTAAAATGGTTTGATTGTAAAAACCTTGATATTCGTGATCAGGATATATATATATGAAAAAATAAAATGTTCCGTATTTTCTCACTTTCGTAATTTGTCCGGCTTTTCCGCTGAAAGAAAACTATCATATTATTGTTTCTTAGCTATGAATCTACTATGAAAACAATTTTCAGCTGAAAAATCTTCAAGGCCCCTGTTCTATATAATTACCGTTGAGATAATATATTTTTAAATATATAATTTATCCAATAGCAATATTTCAACATATACTAACATCCAGTTTTTCCGACACACATTAGTATTTAAACATAGGCAGTTAATGTAAATAAAACATTTATTCACATAACTCCCTCCAAATATTATAGAAATATTCACACACATAAATATGAAATGTTCCGTCAAATTGTGCAGAAAACGCTTGTTGACACTTCTACCCTCTTTCGAAATGTGTGAAAAAGTAAATCAAGACGATTCATTGAATAAAAGGAATTGTTAAGAATGATCTTTTTCGCGTTGAAATTTTTGTATGATTGCATTCTTTTTTAATCATACACAGATTTCAAAGTGTAATTTTATTTTCGATTCGTTCCTTACTGAAATCTCTGTCATATTGCTCAGGTTAATTTGTTTGAAGACATTTAAAAAAATAATTATAATAATATTTTGTAATGACCCATCATTCATTAAAATAAGTATGGTAAAATAATATAAATAAGAACGGCAGTAAAAGTGTTAGGTTGTATTATTATGATTTTTGAAAATTAAAATCATCATTATCATAAAAAATGTTTTAGTTATGTAATATTCCAGGTCCTTTTGAAGGTATATAAAATTTACATTTATTATATGTAGAGGTAATGTTTTGAAAATTTAAAATTTGAAAAACGTTTTTGTACAATATTAAATAATTTACAATGCATATAATATTTTTTCATGTTGCATTTGTTCCTAACAGAGTCGTTCGATTTGAGTAGGCCTACCTACATCTCTATATTTAAGAAAAAAATATTTGTACGTTTCCACATTTTTGTAATTTTTCCGGCTTTTACGCTGAAAAAACTATCATATTCTTAGCTATGTAGGCCTATCTACTATGAAAAATATTTTAGCCAAATGTCGACAAGACCCCTATTCTATATAATTACCATTTCAACATAGTAGTAGTATGGATGTTATGTATTTAGTTAGGTCTATACACTATCCTATGAAATCAATATATAATAAACAGCTGCGCTTTATTTAGTTGGGTTTGGTAGAAAAATTAATTGTGTTTTCATTAATTTTGCTTATTAATTTAATATGGTATTATTTTGTTATTTAGTTTACTGAAATTAGTTTTATTTGAGAAAAATAAAAATCATTATTGATACCATCATTTAAGAACAATGCCTTATTTTTTAAGGCCTTTGCATAGAAAGACCGCATTCAAAATAATATGAACTATGTCCATAAACAAATCTCTTTACACAACTTGTAATCAGTTTATCCGAAGAATTCAGTTCAACTACTGTTAAATATCTGTGTTTTCAGATCCGGGAATTTCGTCGAATTTCCGAGAATGACATTCAGTTTTTTTTATATCCGTAATAATTAAAGATTAAAAATGTAATACAATTTAAAAGTTATTAGATATTTGGAATTTCCTTAAAGTTTTGTGACGATATTTTTATATTTCATATATTAACTATAGTTTCTATTTTTAAATTAACCATAGGGTCTATACGTATAAATATTAAAGTTGTGTTTATACTTTCTTCTAACTTCATCCCAGTGTTTATGTAGACAAGATCTGTTTGTTAGACAGTATGAAATAAATAGTATTCGTGTTTAATGTATATTGGGCCGACGTTCAGCGGAGGGACACGATTTAAGGCACTAGAATACTCTTCAGAGCCTAATGAATAGATTTGACTCTTCCTTTCAGACGTACTTCGACAAATATCGTCCATTCCGTGGTATCTTGTGGATTAATTAATGGGCTACATGGATATACCATTATAATACAGTTTCCCGACGAGTCAGAAGAAGGCATGTTGCCATTTCTCTTCCACCTGTGCCCACTTAATCCAATTTAGTTAAATATAAAAAGTCATTGATTTATTAATTGAGGCTTTGAATATTCTAATTTCTCGTATTAACGAGGTTTGATCAGGCATTCTACACATAACGAGTCTGTGTTCTACGTCTATGTGTAGGACGTTCATGAATGTCGAGTTCCACTGTATCAAGTGATAATTTGACCTTTAATTTTAAAATACGATCGTGTTTAAGATAACAGCTTGAGTAATATGAATATGAGTCTGCTGAAAATCCCGTTTGTTACGTTGTATTAGTAATAAATACTTTTTCATTTTGTAAATTAATTTAATTC
Organism: Stictocephala bisonia; assembly: GCA_035578905.1. Classification (NCBI taxonomy): domain Eukaryota; kingdom Metazoa; phylum Arthropoda; class Insecta; order Hemiptera; family Membracidae; genus Stictocephala; species Stictocephala bisonia. The sequence continues at coordinate 354,310 of JAQJVL010000401.1, read as the reverse complement.
TTTTGGAAAATGTATATGCTCATAGGAATTTCCAGTGTTCTTAAGCTCTAGTTCAGTATTTTAAAACGTTGTTACTTTGTTAAAAACTAAACTTACATAAAGCAATTGTTAAAATATGTTTACAAGTTGGCCTTGTGACTTCTGTCTGTGGAGCAATGTGATAGGGTTATGTATTATTAAAAAAATATTGCTTATTTATCTTAAAAAACTGAATATTTCATAAAATGTGAACATTTAACATCTTTTAAAAATGTGTATGGTAATTTAAAAACTGTTTCGAACTTTCAGTCTCCGTAAAAAAAAGAAAACAAACTAAGTAATTTGAAGTGCATGTCCTAGCAAGGTCAGGTACAAGGAAAAACGCTGATCCTTGCCAGCAGAAATAAAACCGTCCATAGTTAAGGGTAGACAAAGGACCCTCAACAAAGGATACAATTCAATTAATTTATTAAATTATATCTGTTGTTGGAAATATTTATACCGCCACCACATGGCTATCAAAAGGAACTCTATAGTGGAGACAGACGCTAAAAAAAATCACGTGCGTGTATATGTTTGTTTTAGCTGTGTACAACGGACTATGAACAGGTTTTACGTGTTAAGAGAAGAAAGGAAAAGAAAACTGAATGAAGTATGTTAATTATATTTTTTTAAGAACATATACTACTTGCACAAATTTACATAGTACATGCTGTCTATCAAAGCACGAAAAATGAAGATGAAAAACTTACACGCACGCACACACAATCCAATCGTGTCCAGTTAACAAAAGAAAGATACTAATGGTCATCCCTTTCTTCGACATATCAAGATGCATCAGAACGAGAAACTGTCCAAGACATGATGTAGATTTTTAAACACCTTAAAAGTGTGCTTCCAAAGAAGAGTTTTGCCGGTATGACTTGATTAAAATGAAACATAATGTTTGAGCATGAAAAAAAGAAAAACTTGGTTGTATTGTTACAAGAATCTCAAGGAATCAAATCGTTGTGCACTCATTATAAGTGCGTGCCTTTCTTAGTTAAACCTTCTTCAAGGCTTGTTAGAAGGTAGGTGTAAGATGGTCATTTATTAAATACAACATTGTTTACCACCTGATTTCATAGAACGAAATTAGTTTCCCATTAAATATAAACGTCCAATAGAAGATGCCATCACACTAATGCCGTGAAGGATGGAATAATCGGATTAAAAACATTCTTGGAAGACTGAACCACAGAATCAGAGTCGAGTCACTATTCGAGGAGATAAGTGAATACAACAGGGCTGGCATTTATTGAAGCGAAGAGACCATCTGTCGAGGGAAGACTAAATAGCTGCGAAGAAAGCGTACAAGAGACTTATAAATCATACATCCGAAAACCCTTGCTTCGCTACAGGGTGGTTCTTCACGCTTGCTTACGCTTACCCAGGACCGGATTTCCCAATAGGCCCAGTAGGCCGGGGCCTATGGGCGCAAGCTCCCAGGCGGTGCACGGCCGAGAAAAAATTAAAAAATAGAAATATAAATAAATAGCCACAACCTAACGTATTTTTTAAACTGATTAAATAATTTCAATAAGTATTCTGATTTTTCTAGTTCATTGGAACAAATATTTTTTGGTAAAGTTAACTATTTTTCAACATTATGCAACAACTTCGTTACAACATTGATCTCAAACATGGGAGAAATGGCTGTAGGGATATCGTCGAGCGGTACACATCGTATTGCCCTATGCTACTCCCATGTTCCTCGTATAGAGAAGGGTGACCGTCTTATAGTCCGAATAAAATAACTTTGTTACTGGCGGGACGGCCACGCGCTACTGGTCTGAAATGACAAAACTGCGAGCTTTATATGCTGTCAAACTTGAAATAAGTAAGCAATAATTTTAAAACTAATTTTATAGTGTCCACCATGTTATATTATTTACGAAAAAATTATACTGGAGATTTTGCTTAAACTAATTAATTTTTATTGTGATATTTTTGTTTAAAAACACGTTTTATGAGTGGAATTGCGCGTGAGTCATCTTTAACCTGTCACTGTAGCGAGGATAATATAATAAAATAATTTCTTGAGGATGGATGACAGTTTGGTTCATTGTGATTAGTTTGGTATAAGTCTTATTTAATAATTTAAACAAGTTAATGAGAAAGTAATTTGTTTGTAAATGGAAACGACAAACGCTACACAACATATCTTTAAACCTAAATCAATTGTGTCATTTAAGTGACATTAAAATCGTACTCTCGTAATAAATAAACTTTTCTTGAACTAGGAAGAAAGATTCAGGAGTTTACACAACTAGATTGTCAAAATGGTGGCGATGATACCACACGCGCATTGTACAGTCACTGGCTCAGCACTTGCCTCTTTCATTAGACACACAAGGACTTCTTGTCAATTACTACAGTGATAGAATATTAACCAATATTTGAAAGGGCCTAAATATTAGCACTAAACACTGATAATTATATATACACTGAATCCTATAACATTATTGTCACATCTAAATAAAAAAAATTGTAATATCACTAACGCTATTCTGGTACTTTCCTAAAAATCTTTATTAAAACATGATATCAGGCCTATATGTTAATTGCTTAAGCACCAATCCACGATGGAATTTTATGATTGCAAGTTTTTTGAGGAATTTACTTGGTTCTTGGCTTAACAAAATACCGTTAATGTATTAACAAAAACTTGGTTAATAACTTTGGTTTTGTTCAGTTAAGTTATTTGGGAAAATAAATAAAAAAAACTTTGTAATACATTATAAAATAGGTTCGATCTCAGAAAGACAGCTTACATGAAGTACTTTGATAACGTGGCACAAAAACTGTGTGTTTTTTATGGATTTGCCGCCCATAGGTGTGGCCAATTATAAAACTGGGGCCAAACTAAGAACATAGTTTTGTGCTTTACGTTATTAAAAATGTTAAAATTGGAGTGTGAATGTGTTACTTTCTAGAAATTAAAACGTAAAATGAGCATTACTGTATAAATTACTAAATATCAGTTTTACACACTCAACCTTTAAAGGTGAACCATGAACCATGAACAAAGATAAGTTGCTCACATTGTAAATTGTGAATGTTAAGCTCTACGTAGAAAGCAATGCGTCACTATTACTTACAAAACGGTGGGTGACGTCACGTAACTGACCATACAACATACGACGTCACCATTACTTACAAAACGGTGGGCGACGTCAAGTAACTGACCATACAACATATGTAGTGATGGTTAATATTTTCAATAAGTCGAACTATCGATATATGTAAACCAAATATCGATCTAATGATAATATCGAAAGAAAAATATCGATATATCGGGTGACCAATATTTCGAATTGTAAATGATTTATCTGTTTAAAAGTATACACTAACTCTTATGTCCAAAAATACACGCATGTTTTGCTGCCACTATTTTAGAATAGCCTACTGAATGAAAAATTAAATACCTTTATCTACACCAAACAAGCTGTGGTCTGTGACATTGAATGAAAAAACTCAAAATAAGAATACCCATACCTTTATTAAGTATGTTAATTATATTATGTAATAACATTGTTATTCACATTTAAAAATACCTTTAGACTTCTTATAAACACTAAACATTAAAGAAATTAATTCACTAAGGCATTCAAATCAGGCATCTTAAAAGTCAGCGATGTCAACTCACACAGAACTTCATTTACTTATTCCACCCACTGGTCTACAATAAACTACATTTTAGTGCGTTAACCTCACGTAAAAAAACAAAATAACTTTGCTTTATTATTTCAATGTATGTTTAGTATCGTACGCATAAAAGTCATTTTAAATAAGTTTTTTTCGAAACGATGATTTTGAGGCGAGAGAATAACGTCATTATATTATATTGCTATGATACTTCAGACCAAAATATCCATATATCCTATATTATCGAAAGAAAATATCGATACTAATATATCTATCTATCGAAACATATTTATCGATATTTCCGATTTATAGATATAACGTCGCCATCCATAAACGTATGGCGTCACTATCACCTGCAATACGTTGGGCGGCGTCACGTAACTGACCATGCGATATATTACGTCACTATCACTTGCAGTACGGTGGGTGACGTAAAGTAGCTGACCATTCAACATATGACGTCAGCATAGGTTGTATGGTCATACTTGCAGTACGGTGGGTGACGTCAAGTAACTGACCATACAATATACGACATAACTATCACCTGCAGTAAGATGGGTGACGTCAAGTAAGTGACCATACAACATACGACATCACTATCACTTGCAGTACGGTGGGCAACATTAAGTAACTGACCATACAACATACGACATCACTATCATCTGCAGTACGGTGGTTGACGTCAAGTAACTGACCATACAACATACGACATAACTATCACCTGCAGTAAGGTGCGTGACGTCAAGTAAGTGACCATACAACATATGACGTCACTATCACTTGCAGTACGGTGGGCGACATTAAGTAACAGACCATACAAAATACGACATCAATATCATCTGCAGTACGGTGAGTGACGTCAAGTAACTGACCATACAACATACGACATAACTATCACCTGCAGTAAGGTGGGTGACGTCAAGTAACTGACCATACAACATACGACATCACTATCATCTGCAGTACGGTGGTTGACGTCAAGTAACTGACCATACAACATACGACATAACTATCACCTGCAGTAAGGTGGGTGACGTCAAGTAAGTGACCATACAACATATGACGTCACTATCACTTGCAGTACGGTGGGCGACATTAAGTAACTGACCATACAACATACGACATCACTATCATCTGCAGTACGGTGGGTGACGTCAATTAACTGACCATACAACATATGACATCACTATCATCTGCAGTACGGTGGGCGACATCAATTAACTATCATACAATATATGACAACCCCTAAACTTGTTGTATGGTGGGTAACGTAAAATAATTTATTATACTGCTTATTATTACAAATATTATTATAATAAGCACCTTAGGCTTTGTCTTATTGTGTGCGTCGTAATAAGCACAATATAATTGCATTGTCGCTTGGAGCACATTGATGGCGTAGAATTCCTGAACACACAGCGAATGAGGTCACGATTTTTGGATACACTAGTGACGTCAAATAACTGACCTTACAATATATAAATTTACTATCATTTATAACCAGAATGATTGACGGCAGATAAGTTATCAAACGACATATCTCTCTATGTTGAGCGCGTCACGATATCTCATAGTACGTGTAACGTCACAATAATTACATCACTGCCTCTAGACGCGTGTGACGTCACATGGTTGTGACGGTCCGACTGCAGTCCAAACCGGCCGTCCACCCGTGCCGGAGTTGATGACCTACTGTATAATACTACTGTATTTATTGGACCGCACGTGCAAAAGTTGGTCAATAATGTACGCGAGGCAAGGCCAATGGAACACGCCGGTGGGAGTCACCAGTGGTTTCTACCTCTCTACTCCCATTGCACCTCTCCAATCTCAAGTTATCAGTTGGTTCGTTTTCTATCCCCATACGTTTTCCTCCACTTCCCTTATCATGTGTTTCAACATAAGTGTCGTGGAGCCAACTAGTTTTGGACGCTCGCAGTGTTTTGAACGCCCGGACCGTGATAGCCTATGACATCAGTCCTCGATATTGTTGTTTACTTCAGTGACGTTATGTTTTGCCGCTGTTCCATAGTTTCTTATGCTTGTGCTGACGTAACCCTGTGCCTGATTGTTGTGGACATGAGCTCCAGTGAATCCGGTGGTGAAGGCACCTCGCAAGGCAAGGAGTACCACGAACTACAGCGAATGAAGTTAGGTAAAATACATTTCATTTGTAACGCTTCTCAATTTTCTAGAATTACAATTTGCTTAACATTCTAACGTTTAAGTTATTTCGAGAAAATATTACATATTTATTTTATTTTATCCAAGTTAATTGTTGACTTATCAATTAGTTATTGAGTATTGTTGATTGTTAGCAACATTTCTTGGAAAACACAAAAGTAAACGTCTTTTATAAAAAAAATCTAAAATATTTAAAATAAACAATTGAGTTTGAGCCCAAAATATCAAATATTATCATAAACGGCAAACATTTACAATAGAACTATTCAAAATACCAAGCATATTTAACTGTTGTACAAATTCTTTTTAAACCTAAGAGAGTTAAAATGATTGAAAGAGAAATATTTCAACCATTAGAAAATCAATAAAGACATTTTCCTATTTTTCATTATGAATGCCACCTCGTCTTAGTTACTCAACCACTCACCTCTGACACACGAAGCTTGGTGGCTCTACCACCCACTTATGGCACAAGGTATGGCGGCCCTTCCACCTAGCTCTAACGTACGATGCTTGGTAGCTCTACCACTTACCTCTGACACACGAAGCTCGGTGGTTTTACCACTTACCTCTGACACACGAAGCTCGGTGGTTTTACCACTTACCTCTGACACACGAAGCTCGGTGGTTTTACCACTTACCTCTGACACACGAAGCTTGGTGGCTCTACCACCCACTTATGGCACAAGGTATGGCGGCCCTTCCACCCAGCTCTAACGTACGATGCTTGGTAGCTCTACCACTTAACTCTGACACACGAAGCTCGGTGGTTTTACTACTCACCTCTGACACATGAAGCTTGGTGGCTCTACCACCCACTTATGGCACAAGGTATGGTGGCCCTTCCACCCAGCTCTGACGTACGATGCTTGGTAGCTCTACCACTTACCTCTGACACACGAAGCTCGGTAGTTTTACCACTCACCTCTGACACATGAAGCTTGGTGAATCTACCACCCACTTATAGCACAAGGCTTGGTGGCCCTTCCACCCAGCTCTGACACACGATACTTGGTGGTTCTACCACTCACCTCTAAAACACGAGGCTTAGTGACTATATCAACCATCTCTGACACACTAGGCCTGGCGGCTCTACAACTCACCTCTGATACACGAGGCTTAGTGGCTATATCAACCATCTCTGACACTCGAGGCTTGGCGGCTCCACATTTCACCTCTGATACACGAGGCTTAGTGGCTATATCAACCATCTCTGACACTCGAGGCTTGGCGGCTCCACATTTCACCTCTGATACACGAGGCTTAGTGGCTATATCAACCATCTCTGACACTCGAGGCCTGGCGGCTCCACATTTCACCTCTGATACACGAGGCTTAGTGGCTATATCAACCATCTCTGACACACGTGATCATTCTTTGTACGTGCGGACAGTACAGATTACACTTAGTTATTGTTCGTTTAGAAGAAAAACAGTTATTTTTAAAACTCTTTTTCAACTGCTGCTCAGAAAATACTCCTGTCTCTATCCTATCTTAGGATTTTAGGTGCGGCTGTACAAGGGAAGATAAAACTATTGTATTTAGTGTAGGCCTAAAAAAAACTAGACTAAGTTCCTGAAAACTGGGGAAAATAATCAGAACTTAACTTAAACTTGTAATTTCAGTTTCTGGCTCTTCAAATTAAGTAAATCAGGTACATTTGATGTGAGTTATCTAACATTTTTACTGATTAAAATTACCTTTTTCAGGTGAGTGGCTGAGATGAGTTTAAGCTCCACACTAGGCCTATATGTAAGTTAAAAATCAATGTTTCAATAGTTTAATTGATGTAAACGGGTCATTATTACATGTATTAATCAAATAGAAAGTTTAAAAAGAAGCTTTTTACATATTGTATCTATAAGTAATTCAGGATATAACAAAATTGGGGTTGTGTTTGTAGCCAACATGTTGGTTACTAGCATTCAGAAGATAGAATAATAGTAAGTGATCATACCTTTGTTCTGATGCCTTAGCCTCAATATTTTCTATATACAATTAAATTTACACTTAGTTATTAACTATAAGCTCTCGTAATTTAATTTGTTAAAATGTGTGTTTTCCTTTATTGGGTTTTTGCATCAATAACTCAAAGTTGTGTATTTGCAGTTTTATATTGTTTTCGTTTTAATTAATATAAATAATTTAAAACTGAAATAGAGGTATACTATCAATAAACTAATTAATATCTATAGGCCGAGTATAAAGTGCAATAAAAACTAACATAGTCCCTTTTTTATAGTTCAAATTTTAAATATTCCTACTAAAACCCAGCACTAACAAAACGTTTCCTTCCGTTCAGTATAATGTTGCATCAATAAATAGTTCATATAAAATCTTGGATATTGTTTAATGAAGCGCGTTAAGTTGTAACGCACACTATACAATGGCTATTGCTACAGTTTTTCGATCGCCATTTTCAATGGGCACTGACAGGTTAAAGAAAATTGGAACCCCGTAGAAATGACGGAGATGTTGTACTGCCATTGGACAATAGTTCAACCATGGGTTGTGACTGGTCTGCGCTGGAAGAGGCGGGGCTTCCAGTCATTTATCAGCCAGTCAAAGCAATTATCGCGCGCTTATTGACCCTGCAGCGACTTCGTACCTGCGGCTACAGTTCCCTACTCGTGCTTCCTCCTCGCGTCAATGGTGACGTAACGTGGTTCTTGACAGGACCCTTATACTTATTTGGTATATAATATATATTATATATATGTATTATATATATATATTTATTTGGCGTTTGATTTGTTGTCAGCTATCATTTAGGTCATATGAATTTTAAAAAAAGTAACGAAGTTTATTTCATTTTTTAAGTTTATTTATTTATCCACCGCAGCAGCCACTTTGTAATACAATGTAAATACATCTCTAGATGGCAGTTAAACTTCTAATTTGATCAATAGCATAAATTAAAAACTATAACAACAATATGTATATAGCAAAAACAATAATACTATTAAACTACTCCTCGAGAACAATGACTAATACATTCTACATGTGGACAATAATATTAAAGCTATAATCTGATACCCGCGTAACGAATACAAACAATACAATAATAGAAATGTTTAATTGTCTAAGCTATGATGATAGTAATTAAATAATACTAATTTAAATATAATAAATACAACAATAATAAATAACAATAATAATGAATAGCAATAATAACAAATAACAATAATAACAAATAGCACTAATACTAAATAGATACTAGCTAGATATTTTAGGCCCAGGGTTTAATTTGGTAAACATTTTACCAAATTAAACCCTGGAGAGTCATATGGAGGAGAGAAGATCCAAAGCTAGCTTTCTAATCTGCTTAGGGTTGTTAAAAAAGAAATCACGCTCAGAAGCCAGGCGGTTTCCAAGCCGGACGAATCTAGCTAAGGGGATGTTGAAGTCAAAGTTGTCTGCGGCTAAAAAGTTCAGGACGTCTAGTGTTTGAAGGGATTTTGAAATCAATGTCAGCAGAAGATCAGCGTATTGTACTTGGCCATCGTATCTGCCACGTCCCGTTTCAAAGGTGGAAGGTTTAATTGTACAGCTAAGGCATCAACGGGAACTTCGAGATAGTCGTAACCCAGTCTCTACCCTACAAGACTAATAAAGCGTCACTGTATATTAATACAACCTTAGTATTACGAATAATACATACGAATAAAGCTTTAATATATATTTGGAATAAAATCCAAAAGTATGTTATTTATAAAAATCTAAAGCCATCTCCTGTCACAAAGCTAAATACAAGCCATCAAGCCATTTAAGATCTACCTCACTGACATTATTGCTAGCTAATTAAATTTATTTCTATTTAAGCATTCATTTGTTGAATACAGTTCAATACAATATACAGTAAATGATATACTTTAAAAAATGTAATTCTATAATTGAATAATTAACTTGAATGTTATGGAAATGCCTTTACAGGACGTCCCATACACTCAAACAACTGTTTGTCGTGCACGTATATGTCGTAGCGTGCTACTACTCATCAAACCCCGAGTGGTAATAACATTTATAGCCACATCATGTCATACTAGCTAACGAGGGGCTACCCGCCCTCTCCTTCGTTATGAGGAGCGACTCCAAGTGTCGACCGTGAAGACGTTTTTCTTCGTCGCTAGGGCACAACTAGAGACTGACTACACAGTTCGTCACTGGAGTCGTTTACAATGATTATTTCAAACTAAATCTTAAAGAGGAATGCTCAAGATGATTTTCGCCGTATTTAAGAACATCTGAACCAATAACATTAAATAATTAATTGCCAAGTGAGTTGAACATGGAAACTCAATCCACTCGATCATGTCCTCCAAGAGGGATGGTGTTGACTTATGTATATGCAGGTATGGTGGTGGCTACGTGCAGTAGTTATTGCAGTCGATTGTATCCTCCAAGAGGGATGGTGTTGACTTATGTATATGCAGGTATGGTGGTGGCTACGCGCAGTAGTTATTGCAGTCGATCGTATCCTCCAAGAGGGATGGTGTTGACTTATGTATATGCAGGTATGGTGGTGGCTACGCGCAGTAGTTATTGCAGTCGATCGTATCCTCCAAGAGGGATGGTGTTGACTTATGTATATGCAGGTATGGTGGTGGCTACGCGCAGTAGTTATTGCAGTCGATCGTATCCTCCAAGAGGGATGGTGTTGACTTATGTATATGCAGGTATGGTGGTGGCTACGCGCAGTAGTTATTGCAGTCGATCGTGTCCTCCAAGAGGGACGGTGTTGACTTTTGTATGTGCAATTATGATGGTGGCTACGCGCAGTAGTTATTGCAGTTGATCGTGTCCTCCAAGAGGGACGGTGTTGACTTTTGTATGTGCAATTATGGTGGTGGCTACGTGTAGTAGTTATTGCAGTTGATCGTGTCCTCCAAGAGGGACGGTGTTGACTTTTGTATGTGCAATTATGATGGTGGCTACGCGCAGTAGTTATTGCAGTTGATCGTATCCTCCAAGAGGGATGGTGTTGACTTATGTATATGCAGGTATGGTGGTGGCTACGCGCAGTAGTTATTGCAGTCGATCGTGTCCTCCAAGAGGGACGGTGTTGACTTTTGTATGTGCAATTATGATGGTGGCTACGCGCAGTAGTTATTGCAGTTGATCGTGTCCTCCAAGAGGGACGGTGTTGACTTTTGTATGTGCAATTATGATGGTGGCTACGCGCAGTAGTTATTGCAGTTGATCGTGTCCTCCAAGAGGGATGGTGTTGACTTATGTATATGCAAATATGGTGGTAGCTACGTGTAGTAGTTATTGCAGTTGATCGTATCCTCCAAGAGGGATGGTGCTGACTTATGTATATGCAGGTATGGCGGTAGCTACGCGCAGTAGTTATTGCAGTTGATCGTGTCCTCCAAGAGGGACGGTGTTGACTTTTGTATGTGCAATTATGATGGTGGCTACGCGCAGTAGTTATTGCAGTTGATCGTGTCCTCCAAGAGGGACGGTGTTGACTTTTGTAAATGCAACTATGGTGGTGGCTACGTGTAGTAGTTATTGCTGACCAATTAGACAGTTAACAACTTGGCCAATCGACACTCAACCCGTTTGTTTACATAACATATGTCCCAACCACCCTCTGCGAGGACTACGTGGAGAATGTGCGAATTAGTGACCTCGCCTCGTGCCGGGTGTTTGACCGACTTTTGCACGTGGGGACCACTTTTTGCAGTGACGTCACTGATGAATGATTCAGCCTTAACTCCTACGTATGTTCTGACGTTTGTATGCGATTTTTTACGAGTTTTTGCGAGTTTTTATTATTTTTCGGATCCTTTGTATATATGTTAGTCTCTTCAATACGGTTGAGTTCTATTGTAATTTTTAACTGACCCTATAACATGACCCTGAATTTATTTTACAGTCTCTAGTTCTGTACTACAGCATGTGATATGCAATAAATAAGTATCAGTACATTTTTTAAGTACTCTATCACGTACTCTTTTGCCCCATATTTTATTGTTGTGTTTTCTTTACGAGAAAAATGCCTAATACAGTATTATACCATTATCTATTATTATTGCAGGCCTACTTATAATCTGAGAAGTCCTGCCATTATATTTCTAGGTTTTTACAATTAATTAGGCGTTATCCGAAATGCGGTTATCTGAAGTTCTGAACTATCCGAAGTAAATTATCAGAATAAATTTTTTTATAAACAAAATTTTAATCCTCATTATAGATACATTTTAAAACAGAAATATTGTCAACTAAAAATTTTTATGAACTGTTCATACATAACTACAGCGTGACAGGAATTTTTCATTGTGCGTGTGCCATGCCTATGTCGGCGCAGACATGTTGTACCCGCGTTTGTAAGTTTTTTACTATCGAACTAAGAGACCTATTACAATAAAAAAAATTTACCCCTTTTAATTGTATATAGTCATATGTATTTTCAAATTATTAGTTTCAATAATTTGTATCATCCTAGCTGGAACAAAAATAACTAGTTTGAATTTTAACTAGTTTTCACTGTGCATTTACTTTACATTTTTACTACTCAAAAATCCGTTAATGTATTGCATTTATATTTTAATACCTGGTCGAAAGGAATGTTTTCTTTAAGTTTTATAAATTTCAGAATTTTAACTTTTCAAGAAAAAATGTTTTATTAATTTCCTAAACAACGTTTTCTTGATCTCTAGATATATTAAAATTAATTAATTGATCACTTTGTAGGCTAATCCTTACAACATGTATAGTTACGGTAAATTATTTTAAAATACATAAGTAAATGCAGTGATTGTAAATTGACTTACGTGAGATCATTCACTTTGGACCCTGACGTAAACTTTCTCAGTAGCCGTGTGTCATCGACCGAACAGTCATTAACTCATATAACTGTCTAGAGTCACATGTACAACTGAATCAATGAGCTGTTATACCACAGTTTAATGTTAAGATCACGTTGTTTGTTGAGGCAGAATGAAAAATTGGTTCCCTATTTAATTTAAAAACACTTAACAAGTTCCACCTTAACCCTCTGGCCACGCAGCTCTAAAACTTAAATGTTAGATATTAGAGATGTTATTGGACATTTATTTCAAACTAATTTACCGCGGGATCAAATACTACGCTGTCGGTGCACAATGGTGCAGTTGTACCGACGGAACGTCGTGTCTTGACTTTGCGGTTGCGTTAGGTACAGGCAGCACAATTCTAAAACAATTGTTTAAATTTGAAACTACATTCTCTGGAAAATTTGTGACTCAGCCGAACCTATGAGAGACGAATCAGATATACACTAAGCCTGATTTAGGAGGAATAAATATAAGCCTAACTTTACAAAATAAAACTACAGATATGGTATTCATTGTTGTAATGTGTTTTGGACCATTGTAAAACAATACACAAAATAAAAACAACATGATTAATAACAAAGGATGTTATTAATAACATCATAACAAATAACAAAATAATAAAGGGTACATAATAAAAATCGTAAAAACACAAATATTACTAAACCCACTCAAGCCAACATTTATTTGTGAATGATACAGAGATATGGAATGGTTTAATTATAGCTATAAGATGGAGAAACACATTTAAGTTTTTCAACACTTAAGATGGGAAACAGAAATGTATGTATGTACAAATTAACTTATTACTATAATAATTATTTGTTTGATTATTAGTGACCCATTTAATTATTAGTAAACAATTATACAACAGATGTTTACTAACTAATAATCTAATTATTATTACTATTATTAATTAGATTTGAAAGTTTCAATGTAATTAATATTACAAACAATTTGAAAGTTTCAAACGTTACATTCAAGTGGAGAGAGATTACCCATTCAGACGTATTCAATGCGGTTAGCCTAAGCGACTCTCAAATTCTAATAGTTTGGATGTCTACGACATGTTAAACAGTCTATTGAAAAGTGTAACCTCGTTGACATCGTGTAACATCGTTGAACCTATATCTATTACTTTTAATGCATTTTTAGGAGTAGACATTTTCCCTGGGTCATTAAAGATCTCAAGAATATATCCAAAAAATATATTTTCAAAAAAGGCTCTCGCTCTCAACCAAAAAATTATCGACCGGTCTCAATAATTCCTGTGATTGGGAAATTTTTAGAGGTCTTAGTTTATGACCAGTTAAGTAGTTTTTTGAAATAAAAAATGTTCTTACATCTGACTAATATTGTTCCAGAAAAAAGAAATCCACAATTTATGCAATAGATATTTTGGTTAGGGTAGAATTTGAAAAGAAGGCATTCGCTCAGGCACATTATGTGATTTGAGTCAAGCTTTTGAATGCATAAGTCACGACAAATTACTATGGTAGGCCTATTCAGCTTCAGTTTTTTAAATCCTTTCGTGAAAACCGCCGGCAAAAGGTATTTCTGAATGAACTGTGGTCTGAAGAGATTAAGGTGGAATATGGGGTGCCTCAGGGTTCAGCATTGGGACCAATTCTTTTTTTAATATGCATAAAGGACTTACCCAATTCAGTAAAATCCAAATAACTGCTTTATGCTGATGATACTACTTTTGTAAACATTGGTAGTAGTCTATATCAACTCATTGATTAGACTAAAAACATTTAAATCAGCCTTCGATTGGTTCTTGGCAAACGGTTTTCATTTAAATGAAGATAAAACTAAATCTGTTATATTTAGCTTAAGAGCGATGGATAATGAGATCTGTACATTCAATAGGATTGAAAATATCGCTATTGCTAAGTTTTTAGGAATTTATTTCGATAACAACATAACATGGGGCCTTACATAGATTACATATCCAAGAAGTTATCAAAAACCTTGTTTTTAATAAGGCGCCTCACCTTATGTGTTAGCAGTAGCTACATCATATCGGCATACTACGCCTAATTCCAATCGATTATGAGGTACGGACTTATTCTTTGGGGTAACTGTAGCAGAACTAATGAAATCCTCATCCTTAAAAAAAGGCAATCCGAATAATGACAAAATCAGATAGTTTAGAGCACTGTAAACCTCTTTTCATAAGCATTGGGATTGAAATTGTTTTTAATTTATACTTGTATGACATAATGCAATACATTCTAAATCATCCAGAGTTTTTACATTTCAATGAAACTTGTTAATATGAAATCCGTAACAACAAAAGGGCTGTCATTGGTTTCCACAGAATGAGTAAGAGCTTATCCAGCCACACTGTAATAAGCATTAAAGTATATAATAAACTTGTCACTTTAGTTCAAAAATATCAACTCAAAGCTTTCTTGAAAAATTTTTATTGCTGGCTACTTAGAAACACATTTTATTCAATTGACGAATTTTTTAGTTTTGTTTTAGTTGAATTTTAAGTACTATATATGCATTAGCTCATGCTTTCCCCAGATAACAGAGGTGCTTGGTGGAAATCTAATGACACCCCCTTCCCCTGGGTAACCTGAAGGGTAATCGAAACAAAAGATAAACATCGCGAAAATTTAGTTTCCCATATTTACCAATATTTTAAAGATATTTTGCTAACCCTATTTAATAGTTTAATATGTTATGTATTTATTTTATGTTAGGTTAAATTATATTAAGAATGATTTGGCAATATACGGAATAACTGCAATTATTACTTTGTCAATGCTGTAAAGTTTGATGGCAATAAAGGATTATTATTATTATTAAGATTTTATGTCCGAAATATTATAAAAGTAGAAATATTGAAATATCATCAACAAAGAATAACTATTCGATCTCAGTCTTAATATTCTGATGTAGCCATTCCTGGATAGTATGTAAGAAAGTATCTGCGTCATTATAAAAGAAGAAGCCATTTTGTTTCTTGCTAAATGACCTTGCTTTGATAAACAACGAGAAGCCAACAACTGGAATAGACACCAGTTGAAGCTTAACAAATCAGCTGAAGAATATGGTTTTACTTTATCATAAGTGTGCAAGACTTTTTTATTTAATGTGGCCGTTTTCCAAATAGCCAAGCCACCGCTGAGAAGTCGACAGCTCTGTAGTATAGTAGACACGCAATCTTGGCGTAAGTGAACTATAACATACCCCCTAACATTATGTAATGATTTATAGCGAACACCGTAAGATGATTAAATAAGTAAACCAGTAGAATATCAGAAAACCGCCGAGAATAGCGTTTAACTGTAAAGAAATTACAAAAATACTCATTTTTTACTAAAATTGTGGTTACTGCGATACTTAATTAGTGCGGACCGATAAAAACCCCTGTCTTGGCGTTTTCCGCGGAGTGAAACGAGGCAAAGGAAAGACAGAAACAACCCGTCAACAGTCGCAGACATTGAAATTGTACGGTGTCAAGACAAAGTGAAATTTGCTGTGCAAAGGAAACCAAGTAAACATTCTCGAGCCTGTAATTTGTTAAGTAGATGTGAAACAATGTTACCCGTGGTAAAACAAGCAACAAAGCCATTGAGGAATACAACATTTAATATCAGGAAATTGAAATATACAAACAGCTTATTGTAAAATATAATGATTCGTCTTCACTCAAGACACTCATTCACCCCTTTACACTCGCACACTACATTACATAAATGGTAACTTGTTAAATAACACTCGCACATTACATTACATATAGGGTAACTTGCCAAATAACACTCGTACACCACATTACATATAGTGTAACTAGCTAAATAACACTCGTACACCACATTACATATAGTGTAACTAGCTAAATAACACTCGCACACCGCGTTACATATAGGGTAACTCGCTAAATAACACTCGTACACCACATTACATATAGTGTAACTAGCTAAATAGCACTCGCACACCGCGTTACATATAGAGTAACTAGCTAAATAGCACTCGCACACCACATTACATATAGTGTAACTAGCTAAATAACACTCGCACACCGCCTTACATATAGGGTAACTTGCTAAATAACACTCGCACACCACATTACATATAGTGTAACTAGCTAAATAACACTCGCACACCGCCTTACATATAGGGTAACTTGCTAAATAGCACTCGCACACCACATTACATATAGTGTAACTAGCTAAATAACACTCGCACACCGCCTTACATATAGGGTAACTTGCTAAATAACACTCGCACACCACATTACATATAGTGTAACTAGCTAAATAGCACTCGCACACCACATTACATATAGTGTAACTAGCTAAATAGCACTCGCACACCGCGTTACATATAGTGTAACTAGCTAACTAGCACTCGCACACCACATTACATATAGTGTAACTAGCTAAATAGCACTCGCACACCACATTACATATAGTGTAACTAGCTAAATAGCACTCGCACACCGCGTTACATAGAGAGTAATTTGCTAAATAACACTCACACCACATTATATATAGTGTAACTAGCTAAATAACACTCGCACACCGCGTTACATAGAGAGTAATTTGCTAAATAACACTCACACCACATTACATATAGTGTAACTTGCTAAATAACACTCGCACACCGCGTTACATAGAGAGTAATTTGCTAAATAACACTCACACCACATTACATATAGTGTAACTTGCTAAATAACACTCGCACACCACATTACATATAGGGTAACTTGCTAAATAACACTAGCACACCGCATTACATATAGGGTAACTTGCTAAATAACTCGCACACTACATTACATATAGGGTAACTTGCCAAATAACACTCGACACCACATTACATATAGTTTAACTTGCCAAATAACACTCGCACACCGCGTTACATAGAGGGTAATTTGCTAAATAACACTCGCACACCACATTACATATAGGGTAACTTGTTAAATAACATTCGCACAATACATTACATATAGGGTAACTTGCTAAATAACATTCGCCCACTGCATTCCATATAGGGTAACTAGCTAAATAACACTAGCACACCACATTATGTATAGGGTAACTTGCTAAACAACACTCACACACCACATTACGTATAGGGTAACTTGTTAAATAACATTCGCACTTTAGATTACATATAGGGTAACTTGCTAAATAACACTCGCACACCACATTACATATAGTGTAACTAGCTAAATAACACTCGCACACCGCCTTACATATAGGGTAACTTGCTAAATAACACTCGCACACCACATTACATATAGTGTAACTAGCTAAATAACACTCGCACACCGCCTTACATATAGAGTAACTTGCTAAATAACGCTCGCACACCACATTACATATAGGGTAACTTGTTAAATAGCATTCGCACATTTGATTACATATAGGGTAACTTGCTAAATAACACTCGCACACCACATTACGTATAGGGTAACTTGTTAAATAACATTCGCACATTAGATTACATATAGGGTAACTTGCTAAATAACACTCGCCCACTGCATTACATATAGGGTAACTAGCTAAATAACACTAGCACACCACATTATGTATAGGGTAACTTTCTAAATAACACTCGCACACCACATTACGTATAGGGTAACTTGTTAAATAACATTCGCACATTAGATTACATATAGGGTAACTTGCTAAATAACACTCGCACACCACATTACATATAGTGTAACTAGCTAAATAACACTGGCACACCACATTACATATAGGGTAACTTGTTAAATAACATTCGCACATTTTATTACATTCAGGGTAACTTGCTAAATAACACTCGCACACTACATTACGTATAGGGTAACTTGTTAAATAACATTCGCACATTATATTTCATATAGGGTAACTTGCTAAATAACACTAGCACACCGCATTAAATATAGGGTAACTTGCTAAATAACACTAGTACACTACATTACATATAGGGTAACTTGCCAAATAACACTCGAACACCACATTACATATTGGTGTATGTATTTGCCAAACAACACTCGTACACCGCGTTACATAGAGGGTAATTTGCTAAATAACACTCGCACACCACATTACATATAGGATAACTTGTTAAATAACATTCGCACAATACATTACATATAGGTTAACTTGCTAAATAACACTCGCCCACTGCATTACATATAGGGTAACTAGCTAAATAACACTAGCACACCACATTATGTATAGGGTAACTTGCTAAATAACACTCGCACACCACATTACGTATAGGGTAACATGTTAAATAACATTCGCACATTAGATTACATATAGGGTAACTCACTAAATAACACTCGCACACCACATTACATATAGTGTAACTAGCTAAATAACACTGGCACACCGCGTTACATATAGGGTAACTTGCTAAATAACACTCGCACACCACATTACGTATAGGGTAACTTGTTAAATAACATTCGCACATTAGATTACATATAGGGTAACTCGCTAAATAACACTCGCACACCACATTACATATAGTGTAACTAGCTAAATAACACTGGCACACCGCGTTACATATAGGGTAACTTGCTAAATAACACTCGCACACCACATTACGTATAGGGTAACTTGTTAAATAACATTCGCACATTAGATTACATATAGGGTAACTCGCTAAATAACACTCGCACACCACATTACATATAGTGTAACTAGCTAAATAACACTGGCACACCGCGTTACATATAGGGTAACTTGCTAAATAACACTCGCACACCACATTACATATAGGGTAACTTGCTAAATAACACTCGCCCTCTGAATTACATATAGGGTAACTAGCTAAATAACACTAGCACACCACATTATGTATAGGGTAACTTGCTAAATAACACTCGCACACCACATTACGTATAGGGTAACTTGTTAAATAACATTCGCACTTTAGATTACATATAGAGTAACTTGCTAAATAACACTCGCACACCACATTACATATAGGGTAACTTGCTAAATAACACTGGCACACCGCGTTACATATAGGGTAACTTGCTAAATAACACTCGCACACCACATTACGTATAGGGTAATTTGTTAAATAACATTCGCATATTAGATTAAATATAGTGTAACTAGCTAAATAACACTGGCACACCACGTTACATAGAGGGTAACTTGCTAAATACAGTTAGTTATGACGCAGTTTTACTGAAATAGTGTAATAATTAATTTCCGCTTAAGTAATTTCAATAGCAAGGGTTGAATAGCTGGCTCTAATTAGGTGTGGTCTGAGGGTCAGCTTTAACGCACTGGCTCAATTTGGGTGTTTTTGGAATGCTGAACAGGTAGACTGGCTCGACTTAGTAGAAGTGTATTATTAAACACTTGGTGTTGGCGGAATACAGTTCATAACTGGCACTTTCTTATGTAGTTCTTATGCAGCCTTTATATTAGGAGCAGAACTGTTTACTTAGACGTAGTCTTGTTTAATGTACACTCAATTTTAAATGGTTAATCCGGTATTTTACGTTTTTTTTTCGATGGAATTGTGTTTGATATTTCATTTTGTAAGTATTTCA
Organism: Stictocephala bisonia; assembly: GCA_035578905.1. Lineage (NCBI taxonomy): Eukaryota > Metazoa > Arthropoda > Insecta > Hemiptera > Membracidae > Stictocephala > Stictocephala bisonia. The sequence goes on along the minus strand of JAQJVL010000401.1, from coordinate 334,120 downwards.
AAGCATAATTTTGGTTGCTTAGCGTATTTACGTAAATACGTAATTTCGTGTTACGTACTTATGATATTAACTACTTTGTGATAACTGCGAGTATATTATCAATATTACTACTATATTTGAAATTAAGCTTTCATGGTTATACAACTTTAACAAACATTATACTTTTGCATTTAAAAAGTCATTCATTATGTTTAAGTTCAGTTGGCAGAATCCAATAAATTGTATAAAAATACTTGAAAATATTCAGGCATAACTCATAATACTTGTAGGGCCTACTGATATTGGCTGAAGGCTGAAACTAGTCTTATTTTTCTGAAGATATTACTTTTTTATGTAAAGAACTATTGTTTTTAATGGCTTTAAAAAATTCAGCACATTCAGTGTTAATTTTAATGCTCAGAATTGCTATACATGCTATTCTATAATGCTTATAATAATAGACCTTCTCCACTGACAGTCTATTCCGATCGGACGTCCACACATTTTTCATAAGTGAGAAAAAACAAAACAAAAAAACAACAACTTAACCAGTGTCAATGTACCGGGTAGAGAAAGATTAAACTCCTATACTGTTTAAAATTGTTCAGATTTATTTTCTGCCAAGTTCAAGAGTTGAACAACTTTTTTTAAGGGTAAAATTGTTCAGATTTATTTTCGGCCAAGTTCAAGAGCTGAACAACTTTTTTTAAGGGGAGGGTGAGTGTGGTAGTATAATAGTGCATAGTATGTGGGTCATCACGCAACACACAACTTCCCTCGATTTTCGATTGCTAAAGTAAAAGTAATTCACGTTTTTATTTTTATAATATTAAATATTTGAAATAAATGTTTAATATTAACAGAACGAAAAATATGGACATCTACCTGTTTTTTTCTTTGTACGGTACGGTCACGGACACTGAAGGTAGAATACAAACTGTCCGTACAAAATACGGACGTATGGCAACTCAAACTACAAAATACATTCCATTTCACCCAATATGAGTTTTGCTATGTGAATACGATTTGAAAGATAATTGTTGTCATTGTTTATGTGAGTGTTCGCTAGTCATGGTCTTTTTTAAAGTATTGTGAGCAAATAAATAAGTAACCGAGGAGGGACAACAACCTCCATATTGGCGAGTAGTGCAGCTGACGGTCCCCGTTGAAGGCCAACACCGAGTGGTCTTGTTGTTTTCGTGGTCTTTTTGTCCATGGATTATCGCTAATACTACAGTCACGATGGTCTAAACCGAAGGTCATTGGATGTCACCAACATAACAACTGGAGTGAACGCCAAGTAAAGTAATTTTTAAATTGATAACACTAAATTTACTTTAATATTTCATGCAAATTAAACTATGTACTCTGAAACACCAACAAAAATTATAGTTTAAATTCTTTCAGAAAGTGGGTAAAATAATTTCGAATTCAGTGCCCTTAAAATTTGAAATACAATAGCCAAGAATTTTAGCGCAATCAGGGAGAAGTGGATCTCACAGTGGAAAACCATTAAAGTCACATTGTCCTCTACTATTTATGAATTTGTGCTTATAAATAATAGACATAAAATTAAATTACTTGAGTCATACGACATGTTTTATCGTAGTTTACAAAATTATGGCCTCCAGCTATGTATTCTTAAAATCGAAAAACATAATTGATTGTGTAATCACTAATTTGACGATAGTTAGAAACTTCCAACTGTAGAGTAGTGTTATCCCTAGATACATTTTAACACTACATTAATGTTAAATATTTAAAATCGGGAACCTGCCTTTGGTTTTGCCACAGATATAGAGTCAACCATCAGAACATCAAAGCTCATTAGTCGTGCTGAAAAGAATCTTGTTGAAAGATAGTTTCAAAACAAGTTTTAATTCGGTTTTTATATTTTCTGTCAACTTGTTCAAAAATAATTGAACACTTTTATATTCTAAATATGAAATAGTTGCCTTATTAATAATTTAATACGTAAAAACTACCAGATGAAATCAAGATAAGAATGAAGTTTACGGTTAAAGTAGGCCTTTTGACAGCTGCATCATCCACAATGATGTGTGCGTAGATTTTTAGTAGTGTAAAATGTTTTTGTATATCTTGTATCACCAGATATTCACCCACGTAAAAATAAGTCTTACCTAACAAACATTTATTTCAGAAGAATATAGTTATTATTTTTCCTTCTATGGAGTTTTTCTTGGAATTTAGACTAAAAGTTAAGAAAAAACTTGGGTAAAATTGTTTATATATTTGAAAATAAAGAACATAGCTCCTGAAAACACTATCCCTCTATACTGTAGTAAAAACCACATATTGACTTGTCAAAACTTGGGATAGCAAGCCTTCTTTTGTTATGGATATTTGTTATAGAATTCATTAGAAAGACCACTTAACTTTCATAAAATATCGATTGACAAGCGTAGTCTTGCGTACCAGATATCTCCTTCGCATTGCATTTAGCTTTAACAAGATGACTATGTACTTCAAATCATTGTTATTTTCCATAGAACTTGATAATCTGGGCTTGTAGGCAAACCCGATTAAACAGGTATGAAAAAGTTCAAAACGAAGTAATTTTGTTCATCTGCTTACACTAACAAACATGGTGCAGTAAAAACATTTTTTTATTCTGTGTATTTCAAGAGTTTAAAAACTGTCTGCCTAAAATTTGGATGTTAATATGGTGTTTTTTAAGCTTGATCAATATAACACGGAAACAGTTATGAAGGCCTACCAAATCACACACAGATCTTAAAAATCTAATTTCACTTTTTTATGCTGAAAGGTAAACATAGTATTGTAAACGATTTTGACAAACATATTCTAGGAGTAGGTATTTTTCGCCATCAGACGGATAGCATCAACGTGTTATTTTTCTCGTGGAAAATTGGCTTAAACTGTGAAAAACAATGAAATCTATAATTCCGTGTTGTTCCCAACCTTTCAGGTACCCTGACAGCCAAACTGAATTTCTCCAGCCGACCTACTCCAGCCAAACTGGAGCAAACATGTTTACACGTTGCCGAATGATGAAAGCAGACGAGAATATCAACAGAACATCAATATCTATGAATTAAATTATTTTTATAATATTTATGAAGGTAATAAATTATTAATGCTCAGCCGTTGTGGAAACCACTGACTAATACAAACCTGAAATGTTTTTTTCTTTATTATTGCTGGTATAATGTATTCAGTTGGCAAGCCCGCACAAGATCTATATATTCTATTCAATGGCGTTATTCATTTAAAACCAGTCAGGTGGAAACGTGTATTACGGCTGAGGCCACTTGAAGTAACAACCAATTATCGTAATCGAACAATTCTATATTTTATCTGATCTATGATATAACTAAAAAAACAGCTTGTGGTGAGTGATCGAAACAACCAAGTGGATATAGAACATTTTCGTACAAAAGAGAAAGTCAGTACGACTTATTTAATGCCAGTAGAATAAACTGAAACGACTTCAGAATAGATAATGGATCTAACATTTATATTTTGATAAATTAAAATGTTTTAAAATATTTATTAATGGATTCAACGATTTAGTTTGTATTGAGGCGTTGAATGGTCGGGAAATGGAGTCAGGACTGAAGAAGTGCACAGTTCTCTAAGAATCTGTCGAACACGTTCTGCGGTCTGTCTTGGTAATTAGTGGACATGACATGAGGTATCTGTTATCCAACCGACAGCAAACATATTACTACATATAAAATATCAGTAGAATAATGATGATGTACCGTGATTAGACAAAAAATTGTAATGTGAAACGAAAACAAGAAGGGCACTCTAGCTTATCAAGAAACTAATGCATTTTCTGAGAATAATTAGTCTATTTTTCTTAATTATGACATTCCATAATCTTTATTAATGACAATTTGTTTGGTTGGAAATTTATTCAATAAATACTTATCAGAAAAGGGTTTTAGCAAAGAAACGAAATCCAACCTGGAATGCCCATAAGGGGAGAAACTCCTTTTGTTCCCAATCTGTTAGGATTAGGTTCAAATTCCCAGCAAAAACTGAGTTGTTGAAGGACTTTAGCCAAATTAAGAGACACGCAGCAGGCATAAAGTTACAGAGTCTACCAGAAACTTGAGTGCATGACAAACAGCAACAGGCCTGCTTTATTGATTAATGACTGCATAAAGTTGGTTGTTTATAGATTTCTTATTAAAAGTATTATTTAGGATTAGATTTAAAAACTAAACTGTTTGAATTAAACAAACTGGTATTGTGGAGTGTTATAATCCAGGTACTTGGAGCGATTACAAGTGCTCAGTATTCTATGTAAGATATTCATCCTCAATAGAACTAATTTTAAGACGTGAAAATAAAAAAAAATTAAGACGCGAATATTTTTGACTCATGTGTGACAAATATTCCAAATATTTTGTCAGTTTGAATACTGTGCAACAACAAGAAATATAGATCAATAATCTTAAAATACAGCAACAAACTTCCTTTTTATGTTACTGCAAACTATACAAATCAATTAATACTTTGGATTTTAAAATAATTTGACGTAAATTTTATAGAAAAAAATACATAATAAAAGACGCTTTTTTACTAAAATTAATTCAAATTGTATTTCGCCATTGTACTAGCATTTACACGCCCGTACGTCTAACCATTTATATTTACCAAATCTTTTTCAAAGAAATAAGATTATTTATAGTTATTAAATACTATTAGATGATAAATTATAAAATAATTTCTAGTCTTGCATTAATCTTTTATAAACAAGACTAGTTAAGGCGTGCGCTTAGTTTTGTCATAATGGGTACTGCTCTGTTAGTTGGGAAGATTCAAAAACGTTAGCTTGACAACACAGTTAACAAAATAACACTTAGCCTACACAAGATTGATTAAAATTTAAAGTTTCGTTTGATTAAGTTGATTTCATTTACGTTTTAATTAAAAGCATTAGAAGAGCATTACAAGAAATCATTTCTAAAACAGCTCCTATGTCTACTTTGTCTATAAAACTATAAATATTGTATGGCTTTTAAAGCCAGCCACCAAACTAATATAAATTTTAAAACATAACAATAAACAATGTCTAAGTAAAATCTTAAGTACAAAGTACTTGTATCTTAGCGTTTAAATATCGATCTCCCGTCACAGAGCCAAATTCAGCTTTCGTAAGCATTCAACACCTGCTTCATCAATTGAAGGAAGACGAGCTTATCCCCCTGAAAAGAACGCAAGGGGGACTCCTTCACTATGTGATCCATAGTTTGAACTGAATCCTTCTGGACTGCCACAAGGCTCTGTTCTTGCTCCTCTTTTTTTCAATGTATACACTGCCAATATTCCCGCAACACAGTCCAGAAAATGCATATACAGTCTGCAGATGATATTGCTTTCGTACCTCAATACGAGGACACATCAAAAACAAAAATAACATTTACACTTGATGTAGCCACCTTCAATGATTATTTTAGAACCTGGAAACTAAGCCTAATACAACAAAGACAGATCATAAATATTATTTTAATAGATCGTTCAATTTGTTTATACGTACAGTATGGTTACAAGATATTCATTTTCCACTCCAAGTTACTCACAAGTTTTTCATTTATATTTCAAACGTTGACAATGAGTTAATTCCGCTCCCAAATTTGTTAATTGATTTTCGTCTGCTTCGTAACTAAATTCCTGACTTGTAATACTGAGTGAAGTTTGTCAAGTTAGTTCAAAATTTTCAATCAACAGTATTTAATCATTTCTGTCGTAACTTAATGGAAGTCTGCAGTTTGACTTGTTTCAAATTTTCAAGAACAAACTACTTCTTTTATTATAACGTTTTTTTTAATAAAAATATATCAAGATATAGTATTGATAATTCGTTGGTATTTGATAAAACAATAAGTGTTTACTTTATGTCATTGAAAGATTGAATGTTTAAATAATACAAATTTGTGTTCTTGTATGCAAAGAAATTGGATTGTATACAAATATGTTTCGTATGGCATAGTAGTATACAAAATAATGTGTTATATTTAAATAAATGGATTTCCACTTGTTTTGACCCAATTACAAAATGACAATTTAGTTGCTTTTGATATTTTCAATGAAATATGAGATTTTATTATTTATAAATTAATATCTTTTCTTGACTGCATTAAGTTAAGTATTTCTCTCACTCAAAAAACAGATAACTAAGGATCACAAGACCAAGCGTGGAGTAACCTAATCACGGAGATATTATGAATTTTTCATTTTTAAGTAAAATTCATACCAGTTTTTTAGTCTTGTGAGCATTAGATAAAGCCTTCAAAAATTTTCCGTAGCAAGTTAATTTGTTGTAATTTTACTATCTAAGATGTAAGTAGTCCTCTAAACTAGCTTGTAAATATTACAGTATGTAGAATCTGTATTCTCTGAACAAGTTATTTTTGTGAACTTTGTGTTTCCTTTTAATTTGGTAGATCATATGGTTGTATAAATTCTCTCAAAGTTACAAAAAACGTTTGCATAACTTTGTTTGTATAGTATGCATAAGAGGTTTCCTACATTTTTTAATGATTATACTTTTTTCTTAAAGACTTTTTGTTCGATTATTTATCTGTTACAATTAATTATTCCAATGAATGAACTAGTCAACGTGATACGTTCTTGTTGGCAAATAGAAATAGTATGTTCATGAATAATTTATCACAGAAAATGACTGCATCGATTTATCAACAACTGGCGCGGATATGCCAGCTTAGCGATGTAAATACTTGCACTGCACGCACCAATGAGGAGTGAGTGCTTTGCGCAACTTGCCCCCCCCCCGCATTGATTGAGAGGAGGGGCTTCGTCAGCAGCCGCGTCTGTTTACATGACATTTCATAACTCGTGCCATGTTTACAGTAAACTACCTTCTATAGCAAATAAAGTGTTTTACTTCAATATTTTGGAAACACTAAAGAGCATTACACAAGACGACAACAGCCTCCTGAATAAAAAGCAGCAGCTGTGAGTGTTCTAAAAAATATGTTAGAAACTCCGTTAAATTTTGTAGAAAAAGTATATAGTCGTTGAATAAAGACCTTATTGATTGTTTTACAAATGGTAATCCTTGTTAAATCGAGATGTGTTAATCAGTAATACAGGTTTCAGGTAATCACATACAATTGCTTTTATTGGAATGGGTTCACTGAGAATCCCACATTATTATGGGAGTTGGGATATGAACATATCTATAACCCATTATTAAAACTTTGGTATTTAATTGACTGAAAAGAAAATTTGGACCTTGGATCTTACTTAGCGCATTTATCTCTAAAGAACCTCTCCTATTTCGGCTATTGCGGGAATCCGAAGAGTGACTCTTAAAGAGTGGAGTTAATATAAGCAAGCCTACAAAGGTTTGTGAGCTATATCAAAAGCAATTATATTTTTATCAATAAATATATTACTATCACAGTAATAAAATTGTTATTAAATAATATATTAGATAAACCGAGTGAGACAAATAGATCACATGCCCTCATAAAACTGTAAGTGCCATCTAAATGCATAGAACAACAATCTTTTGATAAATATCTTATGCATATTGAAATATAAAAGACAAGTTTATGGATGTGAATGTAGAACTATTATTGTAGGGAATAATTGAATTAAGACTATTGAATATTGTATAGCAAACATCAGTAAACATACTTTAAATACACCATTCATACACACAGAAACATTCATTCAGCCAATTAAAACTTTAAACTTAACATTGGAATTAGTGTCAATACTACTACTATAAGCGACATAAAATCAATTCATACAATAAACATAAATATATATTCGAATTACTGACATTTGTCACCTGAAACCAACGTTTGTCTCACGTTCGTATCCCTTTTCAGTGCCGAGAAAAAATTACTTTAGAAAATTGATAACAGAATTTTATTGTGAGACTAACATATTTTGAAACTTCTCTCCAGTGTGAAACTTGGTCTCAATCAAAGTACATACACGCTATTAAAGTTGCAAAATTATCTGGTCATTATTTTTACTATAGTGAATTTTCAAATATCACAAGTCATCTGAAATTGTAAAAATTGGTATATTTTTCTACTCTAAATACGATTTAAAAAATTGTGAAAAGGCAAAAATATGAAATTACCACTCGTAATCGCATAAATATACGAGAACAATGTGGCTGGAAGTATAGTGTTCCTCCGCCTCATACTTGTCACACAGTTGATGTTCAAACTCGAGTATCTATACTTCTTGATCCTACTAGTAATTGTGTAGTTGTGACATGTTGCCTTTCCTATTGCCAGTGATGACATAAGAACTCGTCAACAGAATAAAATGCTTGTAGCCTAATATAAAATGGTTTTAAGTCCAGCTTTAAATTGACTTGGAATGACGGACTTTTTGATGCTCTCAATGAGTGGTTGATTAATGTGACTCCAGTTTGAGATGGAAGTTTTTCAAACTCATTAGCTCTATGAAACTGTGTTCGATAGTTGTTCCTGCCTCTGGAGTTGTATGTATGTACATTACCACCCTGAGTCAGTGTACGCCGGAATCGGCAGTGCAAAATTACCTCAAGAACGTACATAAACCTGGCAAAGTCGGCAAACCACGCTCACTGAACGTTTCGCGACACGACTCTCTATAACTAAATTTTAACAAATTTTGACTGGTTTTTTCTGTAACCTGAAGACTCTTTCAAATTTATATTTGGCACAGCTTCCGCATAGGCATGATCGTAGGTTAAATGTGGATGAATAAGACTATTAAAAGCTGCCTAAAAAAAAACCCCTTAAGGGAACAACATTTTCAACTTCCAAGAGCTAAAAAAAATCGTTCCAAATTAAACCTCCGTCAGGTAAACACCAAGAAATCGAGAAGGAAAGCATATCATGAACCATGAAAGATGGCAATAACTAATTATCATGATTCGTAGATGAAAATTAATATGTTTTGTCTTTGAGTTATTAGTCTGAAGATTAAGTTCAGCAAAACGCCGAATACAAGACGTGTTTAATCTAACAAACGTTTATATTTCTAATTCATCATTTGACGACTTTTTGACGCAGAGTTTGGTGTCGTCTGCAAATTGAACAATTTCCATTTCCATTCTGAATTGATGTTCCAGGATGTTGATGTTCATTGACATAAACTAAAAATAAAATAGAACCAAAAATAAATTCCTGAGGAACTCTATTTCATGACAACTCTCTGTGCCAGAACATTGGCGACTTGCACACAATTACGTCTCTGAGATCAGTTGCCAACCATTTCACTGGCAGACCACGGATTCCATGCTTCTCAAGTTTATGTAATAAAGTTGCATGGTGGACACATTAAAAAAACTAAAAGAGGTAAAATAGTTTGCTTAAAACATGTTTTCAACCCAACGATATCCTCCAAAACAATATTATAAATGACATAAATGGACTTTTGCTGCCTTTATGACTCCATGGTAGATTATTTAGTAGATTTTGAGGAAAATAGATTTAAGTTATTGTTTGATTGTCTGTATATTAAAAATATATAACTTTTATATTTATCTTTATATAAGAACGCCCTTGGTAATCCAGGAGTTCTTCGGGGTTGAGCTTTTACCTTAGGTAGGTATAAAAGGGCAACTGGCATTCAAATGAAATTTTAGACATTGACCAATCGCACTGAAATCATCGCCTATAAAGGTATTAGGACTAGGTATTTAATAATAGAAAATAAAATAGTAACCAAGTGAAAAATTAGTCAATACTAATAACTGTACGATGAAGTATTTCATTGTAATACTAATTAATTATAACTTTAGAAATTATTTAACAACTTTAAAAATAAAATCGTTTATTACTTCTATTAATAGTGAACCAAATAAAATATTGAAGTTTTGATTCAGTACGGATATGAACTGGCAGCAAACATATACTAAACTTTCTCATAGTTTTTTGTTGCTAGTAGATATTGTGAGTAGCCGTGTCACTTGCAAGTTGACCTTTAACAGGAAGAGCTAAACGAGATAGGAGCGTCCATATTGCAAGCTGCAAAGCACTTTACAGCACTTAAAGCATTGACTGCGAAACAAGATTCACCCTGAAATCATTCAATCCTTTAACCTTCAACCTTTAAGCTACACTCTTGAAGATCGCCAGTTAAAGTCTTTCCATCTTCGTTGTGAATTCATGTTTTAATGCATTATTATGAGGATAGCTGATAACACAAATTTGGGATTATATTTTTGACTTACTAAATGAAAAAACGAAAGAAACAATAGTTTACTAGTTTTAAAAACCATATTGTGCATTGCTTAGCCAGTTGGTTTTTTTTTTTTTTTTAGTTGCCATTATAATAAGTATAAATTATAAATAATTGGTTCAACTATACGAATACCAATGACACAATAGAAGTCTGGCGATAAGTTGGAACGTACAACGAAATTAACATTCAACTGTATTACAGGCAATATACTCATTACATTCTCTGTGAAATGTGTAGAGCTATGAACACCATGACATAAAACAATAATGATTATCGTCACTGTGTTTTTACCCTCTGGCATAACTTATTTTGGTGTAAAAATACCTCTCCTAATCGATTTACCACATCGCACAGTTAATCTGACATTGCAGAAGCCGTGTAAACAGTTTTCTGAAAAGCACCATGAATTTGATAATATATATTTTTAACTATTATATTACATTTATATATATATTAGTTGATAATATATATAACTATTATATAATATAATAAATTTTAATGAGTAATTAAAATGTATTATTATATAAATTTTAATTACTCATCAAAACGTTTATTAGCATATCATACAATTCATAAAAACTAAGATTTAATTACTCGTAATTTAAAAACTAGTGTTTTCTTACTTGTCTTTTATAAATAATTAGTGAACGAAATTTATAATTGTCCTCTTCAGGTTCTAATACTTCAAAACACTCAAATTATTTAATAATAACTTGAGTTATTTACTTGTATATTTGCACTTGTTGGTTTGTAACAGATAAAAAATAAACAGAGACCGTTTTCTAATGGCAACAGCGAACGCCTCAATGGCCAGTAAATAGAGATTACAACTAATGTACATCTTTATATATCTACGGCCAAGAGGCTGTAATAAGTGGGGATAAAATCGAAATGGAGTCCAACATTTCAAAAACAATAAGAGACTTAAGGCCAAGTAACATTGCTCTCCTCAACGCATCTCTTTCTAAAGAAAAGTGGGAGTTTATAGATTCATCTCAGTCAGTCGAAAATAATATTACATAATTTTCAGACTGCCTTGATTTTTACTTAAATGCATACTGCCCTACAAAAAAAAAAAAAAAAAAAAAAAAACTACCTAAAAAACAAATAACGAACAGATAACCAAAGGAATGTTGGTTTCTAGAGAAAAACTCAAAATTTTCACGAAATTAACAAAACAGCAGCCCCCAGGCAAAAAGTCAAACGATATAAATTTAATGTCCATGTGGCTTGTTAAAACATGTTTTTTACCTTTGACTAAATTAATAGAGTTATCTTTTGAACATGGAGTTTTTCCCTCACTTCTGAAAATCGCAAAAGTGTGTCCAATTCTTAAGAAAAATGATCCTTATTGCACTATTAATTATAGGCCTGTCTCAATTTTGCCAGTGTTCAGCAAAGTCTTTGAAAAACTCTTTTTAATTAGAATGATTCAGTTCTTAAACAAGCACAACCTTCTTTCTGATGACCAATACGGTTTCAGAAAAGGCAAGTCGACAATCGACGCAGTTGTTATGTAAAAAGGTTGTCGAGGGATTGGAAGGTCGAAGGCACACACTAAGTGTGTTTCTCGACTTGGCTAAAGTTTTCGACTGTATTGACTACACTAAGCTGCTTGACAAACTTGAATCTTACGACATCAGAGGTATGCCGCTCAAGTGGCTGCGCTCTTTCGTGTACAGCCGATCCCAAGACATACAAAATTCAGATAAATTCTCTGAACCAATTGGGCTGAAATATGGAGTCCCTCAGGGTTCAATACTCAGCCCAATCCTTTTTATTATCTACGTCAACGACATAGGGTCAGCATTACTGCATGGGGGACTCAAACAGAATGCGGATGACACAAAGCTCTTGTCCACCAACAAATTAAAACCGATCACAGAACAACAATCTTTTGTTGATTTAAACAAATGCGTTCAGCATTTCAATAGTCTCTATCTCGAAGTAAACCCCTCCAAATGTAACGTTATAACATTTTCGTTGCTACACAAGATATCAGTGAAAGACCAACCGTTTGGTTGGGAGAGACCCTACAAAGAGACTGTTAGTTCAAAATTCCTGGGAATAGACCTGGATAGAGGGTTAACCTGGAATTATCACATCGACCATGTTTGCTCAAGACTGTCCTCAGGCATTTATATCTTGAGGACTTTAGCCAAATTCTGCCCAACTCAGATCAATGACGGCGTATTATGACTTGATTTACCCTCATCTCACATACCCTCATCTCAACCCCCCATAAGCTATGGGGAGCTTCAACAAACAATCAGTTCAGCAGAGCGTTTAGATTGCAAAAAAAAAGTAATTCGTATAATCGCCAAGTTGTTAAAGTCCAGAGAATCTTGCAGAGAAGCGTTCAAAACCCTGCAACTATTGACACTGCCTTGCCATTACATATTGGAAACAACATTGTTTTGCATATGTAAAAGTGCCATGGTAAGTGGGCGGGATATACTGTACATGCGCACGAAACCAGACACAGGGTGACTACCGAACTGGAAGCCACAGGACGGTAGTCTCCGAACGCTTGCCCTCACACACGGGCGTTCGTTTTGTCAACAAATTACCGGACTCAGTTAAGAATGAACCATCGCCTAAGGGTTTAAAATGCTTTTTAGCGTCTCGTGCATTTTATAGTGCTGACGAGTATATGGCATGCAACTGGGAGACCATATTATCAGATGAAAGACAACCGACGCCGGAAATGGGAATTAGGCACGAATGAATGCTTGACTGAAATGATGTATGTTTGAAGGAGGATTCGATGTGAAATGAGTGGCTCAATTTTAATTATGTGTGTGTGCGTGCGTGCGTGCGTGCGTGCGAGCGAGCGAGGGAGGGAGGGAGAGAGGGGGACGGGACGACTGGCACACATTTTTGGACCTTCTGCCCATGGCAGTATTGGCACAATCATTAGAGCGGAATAAGTAGGGTCAACTCGCCTGCTTGGGAAAGGCAGGATTGGCACAGTCACTCGACCAGGTAGACGCCATCGAACGAGGGAAAACGGGAATTTTATTATTCCCGTCAACTCTGCGTGGCAGTCATTTGCCCGTGATATAACAAATTTTTAAATTTAAACCTCACTAGGTTAGGTTAGGTTAGGTTAGGTTAGGTTACACCATAATAATGCTAATTGTTCATTTGGATCCAGCTAGCGTTAAAGCCATAGCTGCAGATTTGTTGCGCAATTTTAAACTTTGCTTACTTCAATAAGCACCACAGCAGGGAATTTGCGGGGGCAAAAAAGTTCCCATTTTCCCGCATTCTGGCCACCTGGCTGCTACTACCTGGCCGGGCGGTGTGTGCCAATCGTGCCTTTCTGAAAATTACAGGTTGACCCTTCTTAATCCCCTCTAATGACTGTGCCAGTCGTGCAATTCCAAATTGGCCAAAAATGTGTGCCAATCGTTCTACGGCCGGAGAGAGAGAGAGACGATTGCTATACATTTATATATTGACTTTGCAAAATTAACTTGATTTGATTTATACATCTGTAGTAATAATTACTTCGTTTATCCTTGTGTATTTGGGGGGAATAAGGGAGGATGGACTGACAATGTGCTGGCACTGCCATCGCATGAGACTGGAAAAATACTGCCCGACACACATTTAGCGAACATTGAATATGACATCTCTGTTTATTTCTTCTTTCTGTTTGTAATAAGGAAATATTAACCCAAAAAATGCACAAGCTCCAAGCGTTTTAAAACTAATGTCTTAGAAAGCATATTACTTATGGGTGTTTACGCGTTATAACGTATATTTTTAACTTATATTTTATATCATGAAACCGGCACCTGATCATTTTATTGGGAGAACAACCGTCTTGATCGTAATATTTATGGAATATCAAATTGTTTGCTTGTATTAATTTTGGGAGAAGATTTTTTTTATTATCAAGTTTGTTAATAGTTTTGTTGTAAATGGCGTGTTCATATTATCGTTATCATAAACTGTTTAAACATTACAGCAACATTTATGTTGGGAGATTTTTTTTGGTCCAGTGGTGAGATAAAAACCATTTCCATATGTTTCTCCTCCTACCGAGTTACTCAGGCCGGCGGGCGTGGATTATTCCACGTCTCAACTATCGCGGCCAGATCTGGTGAAGATCTGGTGAGGCGTGCTGACGCCGGTTAGTCCGACGGGTCCACACAGCCACTTCAAGGTATGTGGGTGTCGACCGGTTTTTCCGCTTGTTACTCGCGGTTCCCGTTCTTACGTGGTACAGAGTAAGCCATCCAGCTCTAAATTCATCGACTGGACATTAGCGGCAGAGCTCAACGAATTCCAAATTATTTGTGCCAAAGGTTTATTGACTGAAATAATACATGTTGACTTATATATCGTCACGGCTGATTGTGTTATTTCAATTTTTATTCTGGACGACTAAGATGTCCAGATTATACGCCCATAAAATGCCCGTATTTGTAGGGCCATCACCAACGTCATGTGTTATTATATCATGCAATATACTTACTTAAGGCTATCACCAACGTCAGGTGTTATTACATCGTGCAACATCTTATATAAGGCCATTGCCTACGTTCAGGTGTTATTATATCGTGCAACATAGTTATATAAGGTCATCACCTACGTCAGGTGTTATTATATCGTGCGACATACTTGTATACGGCCATCACCAACGTCAGGTGTTATTATATCATGCAGCATACTTACATAAGGCCATCACCAACGTCAGGTGTTATTATATCGTGCGACATACTTATATACGGCCATCACCAACGTCAGGTGTTATTATATCGTGCGACATACTTATATACGGCCATCACCAACGTCAGGTGTTATTATATCGTGCGACATACTTATATACGGCCATCACCAACGTCAGGTGTTATTATATCGTGCGACATACTTATATACGGCCATCACCAACGTCAGGTGTTATTATATCGTGCGACATACTTATATACGGCCATCACCAACGTCAGGTGTTATTATATCGTGCGACATACTTATATACGGCCATCACCAACGTCAGGTGTTATTATATCATGCAGCATACTTACATAAGGCCATCACCAACGTCAGGTGTTATTATATCGTGCGACATACTTATATACGGCCATCACCAACGTCAGGTGTTATTATATCGTGCGACATACTTATATACGGCCATCACCAACGTCAGGTGTTATTATATCGTGCGACATACTTATATACGGCCATCACCAACGTCAGGTGTTATTATATCATGCAGCATACTTACATAAGGCCATCACCAACGTCAGGTGTTATTATATCGTGCGACATACTTATATACGGCCATCACCAACGTCAGGTGTTATTATATCGTGCGACATACTTATATACGGCCATCACCAACGTCAGGTGTTATTATATCGTGCGACATACTTATATACGGCCATCACCAACGTCAGGTGTTATTATATCATGCAGCATACTTACATAAGGCCATCACCAACGTCAGGTGTTATTATATCGTGCGACATACTTATATACGGCCATCACCAACGTCAGGTGTTATTATATCTTGCTACATACTTAATTAAGGCCATCACCAACGTCAGGGGTTATTGTATCGTGCAACATACTTATTACGTTAATGCATTTTTATTAAGTTGCAAAATTTGATTGGTTAGCTGAGACTGCCGCAAGCTTAACATTTATTGCAATAGTTTATGTGATTTTTTTTATAATTTTCTGTGTAGTAGATAATGTTATCAAACCGATGACAAAAGATTTTTTTTAAACATGTAATATGTTTTTATTCTTATATTCCATATTCTCTTATAACGAAGCTTTAGCGTATACTTCTATTTTTTAAATAAAATATACTTTATGTAGTAATAGCACATTCGAAATACATATTATAATCAAATACAAATTTAGTTATGTTCTTGTTAAGATTCGTAATTATTGCCGTTTCTATAATTTGTTAGGACTAGTATTTATGTCCTTATTAACGACATCTGTTGGAATCTACGGCCATGACTTTTACGTCCTCAATATAATAGAGGACATTATCTTGTTACCCACTTACCCAAACTTTGTTCAGAGCACACTTTTCTGAAATCTACATCCCTAATTTGAATCTTCTCGTCCGCATAGAGGACAAATGTCTTAACCCACTTGCCCAAACTTTGTTCGGAGGACACTC
Source organism: Stictocephala bisonia (assembly GCA_035578905.1). Classification (NCBI taxonomy): domain Eukaryota; kingdom Metazoa; phylum Arthropoda; class Insecta; order Hemiptera; family Membracidae; genus Stictocephala; species Stictocephala bisonia. The sequence goes on along the minus strand of JAQJVL010000401.1, from coordinate 317,778 downwards.
ATCTGAAATCTACATCCCTAATGTGAATCTTCTCGTCCGTATAGAGGATATAATCTCTTGCCCAACCTTTGTTCCGAGGAGACTCTTTTGAACTATAAAACTATAATGTATCCCTCCTCGTCCGTATAGAGGACGAAATATCTTTACTCATTTGCCCATCCTTTGCTAACAGAAGAGGGAGGAGACTCTTCTCCTGTAATCTACATCCCTAATGTGAATCTTCTCGTCCGTATAGAGGATATAATCTCTTTACCCACTTGCCCAACCTTTGTTCCGAGGAGACTCTTTTGAACTATAAAACTATAATGTATCCCTCCTCGTCCGTATAGAGGACGAAATATCTTTACTCATTTGCCCATCCGTTGCTAACAGAAGAGGGAGGAGACTCTTCTTCTGTAATCTACATCCCTAATCAATATCTTCTCGTCCGTAAGGAGGATATAATATCTTTACCCATTTTACCCATCCTTTGTTCGAAAGAGATCATTTTGGAATCAAACCCCTTAATGTATTTTGAGGGGACAACCTCCTTATGTTGTCCTATCTACTCATTCGTATAAAGGACAACATTTTTAAACTGATTTGTGCAAACTTTGTTTGGAGGAGATTTGTCTGAATCAAACTACCTATTGTGTACCTCCTAGTCCGTGTACAGATAAAATCACCTTACTTTGTTCAGAAGAGACTATTCTGGAATCTGCATCTGTAATATATATATTAGGTGTAAAAATCTTCTTTTTTTTTTAAATTTGTTTAAACACATAAAGTTAGCTAAATAAGGGACATTTTTATCCAGGAGATCCACTTGGTTTAATTTTATAAATGCGATTTAAAGTAATACGCGCGTGGTTATTACAATTTCGTAACAAATGTGACTAGACAATGTTTTTTAAATAATGCACTTAGTAAATGTATTTTATTTCACAAGTACAAAGTAAAGTAGACAAAGTACAAAGAAAGGTTCTTTTAACATCTCACTTTTAATTCGAAATAAACACGGGCCTACTTTGTAATTCAAATAGGCCCGTGTTTGGGATTACATGTTGAGGATAAAGTAGTTCCAGAGTAGGCCAGATTAATAACGGACTATTACCTCTCAGGCACGGATTAACTGAACAACAACCAGAGTCTAGTTTAGTCCATAAAGAGTTGACCAGGTAAATGTTGCGAAATTGATTACGCTTGGAGGCATTTGTAAATTTGTGTTTATTTTTAATTTGTTTACTATCGTTCCAAAAAAACTAAATTATGATCTAGCTAAAAACTTGTATTTCCAAATTACCTTATACTTGTGGTCCAGAGTAATTTCCTTCGGGTTGTTTTGTAAATAATTATTGATAAAAAAACCAAGTATATTAATAAAATTATAGTTCTGCTTCATGTAAACAGTTTAAAGTCAACATATGCCGTATATAAAGCATTTTATTATGATCATGTTTACCGTACAGTGCGAAGATTATTATTTCATTCTATGTTGTATGTAACTAAATTGTAGCTTTGATGTGCTTATATTATATTTAATTATAGCTTTAATCGTCTCAATATTTAGACCACGTTGAAACAAAATATTCGTTTAAAATTCATTAATTATTCATGACGATAACTATCATCTGTTCATTCCTCATTAAAAACAAGCAGCTTTAATTAAAATTTCAAAATCCCACACAATTGTAAAAACATAATACTTTATGAAGAGTAAAAAAGGAAAATGTATACAAATTTTCCTCTATTCATTAAAGGCGAGGACGTACATGCCATGGCCGCAGATTACTGTGAAGTATTCTCCAAACAAAAGATGGGCAATTGATTGAAGCTTGAGAATTTGTTTTGATCTTTTTATACTTATTGTTGCTTGCATTTTAGAATTGTTAAAGTTCAAGATTTTAAGGGGTTTTATAAAAAGATTAGAAGGGAGTTTGAATTGACGATGTAAGAAATGTTCAATGATTCAATATGTATTTATTTAAATCCTAGAATCGATCGTGTACTTGTCATGGATAAAATACGTTGGCACCTTAAATTGCGTGATATATGGGAATGAAGCTTAGGTAAGTTGGAGCTTGGCAACTTTTTTCTTTAATAAAACGTTACTCGCCAGTTCACAAGAGCCTGCAGGCCTGTGCGTGAACTTTATTCAACGAGTGAAGTAACAATCGTTGGCTCAGTGAGGATTCGAACTTTGGATTCTACCCTCCGCAGTCCGAAGCCTTAGTTACTGAGCCACCACGTCGGGTTTTATAGTTATATAGTTCTTTATGTAACTATCGTTAACTAACTATATTATGAATATAGTTGCGGAGGGGAAGATTTGAGATAACTTTGATTTATCTATGTCACAACAACGCACGGCAAGAACACACCTTACTAAATGGTCAGATTGATTCTTGAGGTTTGAATGATAAATTTTCAGTTAATTGAATGCTGCTCGGTCCGCTACATCACAAACATATTTGGTTAGGGCCACAGGCTAAGAATGAATCAATACATCATAGATCATCACTGGTCAACGATGTATTGGGTGCCGCCCAGTGCTGCGCTCTGTCCCTCGCCTGATGAAGCTGTTTATGAAGGATTAACTGTCATAGTAGTAGGAACTTCTAAAATAAATATTACCTCATTTATTTTGTAATTTTCATATTATTATCTCCCCATATTTGACATTTGCTTATCTTTGAACAAAATAAATAGAATAGAATGAACAAAACATTTAACGCTCACTCTTCAGAACCATATTTTACAAGCGAAAATAATTTGGAAATATTCAGTAGTCTATTTTTTTTTTTATTTTTTCCGGGTTTACCCTTAAGTCAATTAAAAAAAATAATATAATTAAAAATCACTTGTCTACTTAAGTATCTAAAGTCCCTTTAAATTATTATTTTTTTCCTCTTTATCAAGTTTCAAAATGGTGACTATTTAAAATATACAATGTCAAATTTCATGAAACCCATATATGTTTCAGGAAAAATTGCAAAATATGACTTGTTTAAAACTGTTTAATACAAATCTAAAAGTTAACTTGTTTATTGAAATTCGTTCATTTATTAACAAATATGAATATATATATATATATATATATATATATATATATATATATATATATGTTACTTGTTTAATAAATAATACAAAAAAGAACCCTGTTTCCAGATTAGACAATATTTGAGACGCTTTGTCGTTTGAGTAAAAAGTTCGGAGTACCTCGAACTCCAAATAATTACTCGAAACACAACGTAACAAATTGCTTTAGTCTTCCCTATCGGGCTGCCTCGACCAATAAACTTATTTCTAAATTGTACAATAGAATTTCTAAATTGTACAATAGAATTTCTAAATTGTGCCCCCCTTACAACGTCGCTGAAGTGAGGGGGGCACCATTGTGCAGAAATCACATTTGATATCTGGTTTGTAGATGCATAGGTCGTGTTGAAATAAGTTCCATTAGGTCTTGATGGTAAAAGGACTGGACTAACGTCTGAACATCAATTGAAAATATACACAGATGCTTTAATTTTACAATGACATGCGAGTTCTAGTATACATCGATGGGTCAAGTATGGCAGAAATTCTCAACCAGCATTGGTACTTGGTAGTCGCTCTAAGCTCGTGTCGTCTGCTACAGGAAGTCTGACTATTTCCCTACCTATTTTCGCTTTTTATAGATCATTGGTAGATAGATAATCGTAGGCCCACATAGTCAAGTATATGCTGCGTGTTTTAGAGTCGGTAAACCAGATACAAGGAGTGGCAGAGCGTGCTTGTAGAAGATAAAACGCTTGATGAGGCGCACCCATTTGATCAACGTTTTTCGTCGTTGGAGACTTTAACTATCTCTGTTAGTGTTAAGCCTTGTTTTCTCGGCCTGACTGTTCAAGACCTTCATCAATGAAAATGCTGTCCTTCCTATTAATAAAACTTAATCGTACGTCCCATTAATGCATACAACACCTGTAGAACTATAATGAAAAAAGTAACCAATCATAGTAAGACTATAACATTTTTTTATAATTTGTCTGATTGATTGGAGTCTAATGGAACAACTCTCCTTTGAATAGGCATACATCGCCCGAGCAATAAATAAGAATTAGATCTATGTTTTATAACTCTTCAATGGCTGTTCCTTTTTCGTGCCAATGGCAATTTCGTAAAACACTGCTTTTTGGAGACTGCTCCAAAAAGCAAGAGTAGAGTCTTGTGGTGGGCCCAAGAAAAGCTCGCGAGTGTCTTAGGCGATTCTAGTCTTAAAAAAGAATCAGAGAACTTCTTCCACCAACGAGTGATTGCTAAGGTTTTACACTCGGTTTTTTGTGAGTTATAATACTTCAAAAACACCTTGATGCAGATGACATTGTTTCTACCTAAAAAAATGATAACTTTTGAAATGACAGTACGACTCGCTATTTAATAAATAGTTGTTAGACTTTCCTGAAATGTGTAAATTCAAACATCTGCCTATTTTCCAATTTTGAACATTACCTCTGGCTTAATGTGAATTTACATTACTTTCACTTTTAAACATACAAATCTTGTACATGCCTGAACTTGAAAATCTAGTGTTCAATCGATGGTTCTACACCAATGTTCAGATGGTTCTCCGACTAAAACAGATAAAAATACTACAAAAACTCTCGGAAAAGATACACTCGAAGGTCGGTATTTAATTTCATTAAATTGGAAATCGCTAGCAAAAGAGGGAAGCTAAAAAAATCATACAAGATAACTCAACTCATTAATTTAATCCTAATGTGGGATTCATAATTTAAATGTTTGTTTCTTTGTTTTTTATATTACTGTTTTATAATATATTTTAATTTATCATTTGTACAAATCATCATTTGTAAAATGATTTTAAGTCTTCATGTTACAGATAAAAATAATGGCTTCCAGAAGCCTCTCTCAGTAATGTGGGTTTGGAAGAAATCGTATATCATTAAATTTCCTGGTCGAGATTGTAATTAATTGTCTACTTAGGTCTGACCTGAATAGACGGAGCAAAAATGGTATATTTTTTACTGCCCATGTCTCGTTTCTGTAAACCGAATAGAAAAATGGAAAGTATTCAATACCCTATTTCTTACTGGCTAAAACGAAATAGGAACAATTGTAATATTCCTTACATATTCAATTCAAACTTGTTTATTATTTTCTTAATATATTAATTTCATTGCACCTACAATTAATCTCTTCAGCAGAACTGCTATTTAAGAGATCATCTAAATTAAGTTATATAAACATATGAACTAACAACAAATTGCAACAGTAATGAATAATAATAACATTTTAGCATTGTATAAATAATATAAATCAAATACTCACATAGATAAGTAAATTATCTTTACTAATTAAGGACAACTAGTTATATTTATAGTTAATTTAATAAATAAAAAAAAACCGATTGATCAGTTTTAGATCAATATAGGCCAAATGTTATGGATCTGTTTCAACAAAGTAGATACGGAATATCTTCTTAGTGGGAACTTTTCGAAGTTCCTATTATTGATAAACGTTTATAATAAACGTTTACTTCTTAGTCGCTGAAATAGGAGATTTTATATGGTTAGTATTCTTTAATTAATTAATTTATAAAATGCTTCGTTCAGCTGAGTAGGAAACTCGTGTCTTCTGTATCTTCTTAAGCGATAATGTAATAACTTTAACCCACTTTTTTCTGCTTAAAAATGTCAATGGAACGTTTTTAAGTTTAAATTTCTGGCTAATAAAATAACATTTGGTTCCTCATTCTTTGGCTTGCCATATCGCCTGAATATGAATCACAAAATAGGTTTCTTAATTGCGAAAACACAAAAAATGGCGTTCTTCTACAAGTTTTATGAGACGAAAAGCCTCTGGTCAGGACAAGGAAGACAAATAGGCAATAACCATAATTTCAGCCCACACCTTATTATTTAGGGACGAATAATGATTTAATAGAATGTGATTAAAATCAGTAACCCGGTTGGCGGGGGCTCTCGTGAGTGGCTAGGTAATAGATCAACTCACCGTCTGCCCTAACCAACTATAACGATAACATGTTCTCAAGTTGTTAAACAAATAGGCTTATAAGTAATTCGGTTAAAAATTAATCATCTTGACTTTTAATCAGTATTGAGGAAGTAGAAGAAGAAGAAGTGGAAGACCATTGGATGTAATGAACAGTTACGAAAACAAACATCCGTCCAACCCTAATTGTATTGTACCCCTAATGAGGGAGAGGTTTTTTATCCACTCGTTGTACACTTAACTGTTGGTTTACATCACAATGTTTTAATCCAAGCTTAGAATTCCTGTTCTTTTGCAGTTCTTAATTTTTTTTAAAAACTACTTTGTTCTTCATCGATAAAAAAAATAATGTTCTGTCGGCGCAGAAATTATGTGTACCCGTGTGAAGGTTGTTTACTAGGAAACAAACAGACCTACGAACAATCCTACTACACCATTGTTTTCTTCTTTTAATTGTACGTTATCATACGCATTTTAAAAATGTAATACAAGTTTTAATAATTTTTATCCCATTTGGAACAAAACAAATACTGGAATTTTGATTAGTTATCACTGTGTGTGTATCAACTTTTATTACTAAAAAAAACCGTCAGAGTTTAGCATTTTAATTTTGATACGTGTTTGAAAGGAATGTTTTCCATACGTTTTACACACTTGAACAGTTTAACTTTTCAAGAAAAAACGTGGCGTTATTGAAGTTTTCTTAGGCTCCTTAGTTTCTTAGTAAACAAGCTTTAAACTCGAGTACACATAATTTCTGCACCATCAGTAGTTTATTGCCTAATTTTTCAGATTTCTCATTATAAAATATACCAATGAGTTGTGTTATAGGCCTTCAACTCATTTAATTTCACTAACTTTGGTTTAAAGCCATAAATAGTGGTTTAAAGGGGTTAAAATACATTACAATAAATATGCAAATTAGGTCTTTATGTGGAGCTCACTTGTAAACATTCGCTGAAGAATATGATTAAAATGACGTAAGGAATTGTTAAATGAAAATATGCCTTAACTTCTCCTAAGGAGAAACATTCACTCTACCAAACATTCTGTACATACATATACAGTACAGTATATCATAAAGAGACACCTGGAACAAGAGTGGCCACAGAACATGTCGGTCCTACAGCCATTAATAGTCCTTTTTAAACTGGTTTGCGATAATAATTATTAACTAATTATTAATAATGGTAATAGTTAATTATTAACTAATTGAATCATCTTTTATGTTATTACATAAAAGGTTTATTATATGTATATTATGTACAACGCGCAAATTATTTGTTACGATATTCGAGATGTACACACATTTCGTTGAATTAAAACCAACTCACAATATCGTAAATGTGCATTTCATGGTAATGTACGTTAGTTTGTCTGTTTCGTTAACGCGATGATGAAAAAGTTAACAATGTTGTATGATAATAATTGGAATTACTTTGATGTTACTTCCCAGTAAAATACTAACTTAATACTTTAAAATTAAGTCAAAAGTTATGTTCATACTCGACAAAATACATTATGAGATATTGCGAGCATTGTCAGTATGGACACGAAGATGAGTTCAACTTCAATTCAATTCATTTATTCATAAAATTACATAATATTTTAAATTACATAGCAGCATATATCTCTTTAGCATATTTGCTAATTAAGAGTTAAACTAAAATTTCTCACCGTTTAAATAAACAAAAATATATATTACATAGTATTTCATTACAATGATGGGAAACGCTTATATTTATTTAATATTTATGTCAACAGACAAATATTGCGAAAAAGTACAGTACCATAGCAATATTGTATTATATTCTGCACATAAAATGAACAACTTAAACTACGACAAACAAATATCGATGTTAAGTGAAATAGGAACATTAAGGACATGTGAAATCTTACGTAATCATAAATGAATAAATACTCTATTGCCTAACAGGTTGAGTGAGATGTACAATACTGCATATTATGGAAATGTGAGTGTTTGATAGAGAAATTATATAGTTGAAAGAGTCATTATACAACACAAAGGTCCAAATTCCTGGTAAGGCGACTTTGGCCGACACAGTTGTGTCTTACACATATTTACATTATTGAAAAAACAAGAAGTACTATTTCTCTTTGTCAAATTCATTGTCTGCTCAGTTCATGCCTGAATGTTTTAGGAGGATGAGCCCTATCCTTACCATAACCTATAACTATTTTTTTTTGTTTTTCTTAGTAGTACAATAGTAGTTTTTTTAATAAATGAATTAAAAATGAGTTTTATTTTTCAATCTGTGTTATTTAAAAAGAAAAAAAGTGAGGTAATTGTGTATAAGTGTTGTGTCGATTATACATTATGAAGTTGGTGCTGTAGGTAAGCTAAATAATTTTATTATAATATATACCAAGTGCTTTTTAAAGTGATATTAATTTGAATTTTTTGAGAAATTAATGAAATGTATTTTAAGCAATGTTTTTATTTGATTATTATTTGCTAGTGTTAGCAATTTTCTAGGCAATGAACTGAGCAGTTATAGTATTCTATGTTCTAAAATCGAATTACATCAGTTTTAACTTACGCCAAACTGACTTAGACGGTACTCTAACCGTTATGTTGTCAGAAACTGAACTCGAAGAAGTCCAATCAACTAAATTTCTTGGAATATACCTGGAACAAAGCTTATCCTGGAACGATCACACAAACAAGATCTGTTCTAAATTAGCATCAGGTATATATTGTTTGAGATATTTGTCCAAAATACTGCCCGATTGAAATTCTCATGACGGCGTATTATGGGATCATATACCCACATCTATCCTATGGGGTGATACTGTGAGGTGGATGCTCAAAGAGAGAATTTTGCGAATATTCAGACTGCAGAAAAAAACAGTACGAATTATTTTAAAATTAAAAAGCAGAGATTCGTGCAGAACTGCATTTCAGAACCTAAAACTGTTGACCCTGCCCTGCATATATATATTGGAAACAATCACTTACTGCATGACCAAATGCACTCTAACTAGAGGCACCGACATACACGGACACAACACCAGAGGCAGGGAACCTACCGAACTGGGCAACACAGGACGGTAGTTTTCGAACATCTTCTTTCTCAGGCCGGTGTTCGATTAATCAACAGTTTACCCAATGAATTGAAATGTGCACAGGTCCCAAGGCATTGAAGGCTCGTCTTAAAAACGTGCTTATATCAAACGCTTTCTACAGCGTGGACGAGTTCCTTGCACATAACTGGGAGACAATATCTTACTGATATGGAACATCTGATAACAAGCTGCAAAGGGGAAAATCTAATTTACACTGGAGACATAAATTGCGATATATTATCTGATAACAGTGTTGTTGATGAATACTTAAGCATTCTGGCTGGCCACGGGATGAACTGTCTAATCAAACAACCGACGAGAGGAACTAGCTGCCTTGACCATTGCTTCTTAAGATTTGGAAAAAATAATATGGCAATGAAATATGAAACTGAAGTATTACATAGTGGAATTACTGATCATTCAATGGTGGTAGTAAAAATATATATTATAAAAAAATCGGAGATAAGTTTTAATGATGAGCGAGAGAAAATAAACATTGATAAGTTAAACAACATCCTTACAGCCATGGATTGGACTCAGGTATATAGATAGCATTAGCTCTGTGTCTGATGCCTTTGATGTATTCTTGAAGAAACTAAATGCTGCCATGGAGACAACTATAGAAAATAAAGTCCAAATTAACACAAAAACGATTAAACTGACTCCTTGGATCAATGATCGTTTATGCAGGGGTATAAACAAACGGAAAAAGATATATAATCTAATGAGAGCGAGACCGCATAATGACAAATTAAAGGACTATTATAGATGTTTTCGAAATAAACTGAATATTGAATTGAGAAGGACAAAAGAAAACTACTACATGAGTAAGTTTGCAAACTGCTCGGGGGATACACGTGCTCAATGGAGGATTGTAAATGACATAATAGGAGAACGGAAAGTTGTAGAGGAAATTTGTGAAGTCGAGAAAGAAAACAACATCATAACTGACAAAAACATTGTTGCACAAGAGTTTAACAATTTTTTTCTTGGGTGTCGCAGGCAAAATGAGGGAAACAATAACAGTAAATAAACACGACCAATCATGGCGTCAAACATTTCCAATTACGCAATCTGTAACATCAATATTTATGACCCCAACAAGTGAGCAGGAAGTAGAAGATCTTATAAAGGGACTTAGAAATGGCAAATCTCCAGGGGCGGATAATATAAATTCAGGCTTAGTGAAAAAGATTGCTATTAACATTACTCCGATACTGGTACATCTATTTAATAAAAGCATCGAGGAAGGTGAATTTCCAAAATGTCTTAAGACAGCTGTTGTTATCCCTATCTTCAAATCAGGAAATAAAAAACATACAAACTGCTATAGACCAATATCCTTATTGTCTGTGTTCTCTAAATTACTAGAGAAAATAGTAAAACATAGAATCTTAAATTATTTGCATAAAACTGGATTTTTTAGTACAGTAATAACCAATTTGGCTTTAGAGTAAGTCTGAGCACGGAAGATGCATTGCTTAATTTTATGGAACACATATATAAAAGTTTGAATAAGGGTAAACAATGTGCTGCTCTGTTTATTGACATAAAGAAAGCATTTGATACTGTAGATCTTGAAATATTATTCACCAAGTTATGGCAGTGCGGCATCAGAGGATTGCCTTTAAAATGGTTTAAAAGCTACCTACAGGACAGAAAACAATACGTTAGAGTAGGAGCAGTTTGTAGTGAATTGGGTAGTGTCAAGTATGGAGTGCCACAGGGATCAGTACTTGGCCCAATACTATTTTTAATCTACGTCAATGACCTGTGTAACGGAAATTTAAAAGGGAACATAACAGCATTTGCAGACGACACGGCCTTGACATATGAATGTGATGATTTAGAAACTATGTATGAACACATGCAGCAAGACATTAGATTATTGCGTTGTTGGTTTGAAAACAATTTTATGGTTTTAAGTGAAAAAACAAAGTATATGATATTCAGCCTGAGAATGGAAAAGCGTTTTAAGAACCCCCTGAGGTATCATGAAATTGATTGCATGAACATCACAAATTGCAACTGTCTAGAAATAGGTGTAGTTGAACAAATAAAATATTTGGGACTTGTAATTGATTCTAATCTATCATGGAAGGGGCACATAAAGAAACTAAAAAATGAATTGTTGCGAAGTGTTAGATGTTTCTATTTATTAAGAGACTATTGCCCTAATAAAGTATTACTCAGTGTTTATAATGCTTTGATTGGATCTAAACTGAGCTATGGTCTGAAATGTTGGGGAGGGACATATGTTTCAGCGTTATATCCTATCTCAATCCTTCAGAAATCCTTTTTACGCATTATAACCTTTTCCTGCAGGACATGTCATTCTTGGCCAATTTTCGTAAATCTTAAAGTACTTCCAATTAGACATTTGTACATTTATAAAGTTCTTCTTTTTTTTATTATAATTAAAAAAAATTATTATATTACATTATAAAGTAATCTTTTTTATAAGAAGTTCAACTTGTTTTTTTGGCGTATCACCGATATATGATCTGAGAAGAAAAAACCTAGAAGTTCCAAAATCCAATTTGACATGCTTCCAGCAGTTTTATACTTGTATTGCTCCTAGATTATACAATCTAGTTGCGAAGCAATTAGGGGAAATTCATCTACTCAATATAAACAAATTTTTAAATACGCTAAAAGAATTTTTGTTTTCTTTAACTGATGTTGAACACTTTATTAAAATACAAAATTAACTTAGGAAATATATTTTAATCGTATTTGGAAGGGTTCTGACTGCTTAACAATGGAATTTAATAAAGTATTTAGTCTTTCATTTCATTTCTATAGTAAGTTAATTGTGATTGTGGAACATCATTATTTACATTTTAGAGTCAAGGGTATTTATGATTAATTATACAATTATGTTTTATATAAGTAGCTGGCACTGTCACTCCTAGTCTTATTTTAATTATTCAAAGTGAAGGAAATCCCACTACAGGCTAGGCCTTTGGGATCCCTACTTTATTTCACAGATGTTTGTTATTTTTATTTTTAAGTTTATCATTACCAAATTGAGTTTGCTTTGTATACCTTATTGTATTATACAAGATGTGTGTGAAATAAATTTCTTTTGAATTGAATTTGAATTGAAAAGACCTAGTAATGCCAAATGACTCAAATATTGGCATGGCACAGGGAGGTGGAGTGGCCGCTATTTATTTATTTATTTATGTATTTATTTATTTAGTTTTAATATTTTAACCCACTATAAATGAGGGCGTGAAGGTAAGACAGCTTGTATGTTTGTATGCACCTATTTATTTAGTTATATATATATTTAGTTTCAGAATTTTAACCTAGTATAAATGAGAGAGTGAATGTAAGACAGCTTGTATGTTTGTATGCACCGTTGTAAGATTGTATGTATAGGATATGTTATTTTTATTATTAATATTGACTATTGCGATGCAATTCATGTGATTGTCTTCATGCAATAAAAAATTTGAATCTAGTGTTCCATAATTGTTGTAATGTCTCTGAACATCAAATAGCGTACGTCTTAGACCATATCCTATATTTCGTTGACTTCTGTATTTTACATTTAATGCCTACTAATATCTGTATACCTTGCTAAATCGTCAAAATCAACTGAGGGTGGCAAGTAGTGGTCATGAATATCAAAATAAAAGTAACTTTATATTCCAAAACAATTCTCCGTCCAATTAGTTTAATCACATATAGTAAATGAATTGGTATAGTACATTAAGAACTATGTAAGGGTTGGTTTAAAGCTGGACAGATGCCGCAGGCTTATCTATTAGTAGCAATTTATAGCTGGAACTAATGTACAGTTATTTTACCATTTTATATACGTACAAGACTTAGAGGCCGTACCTAAATTTCGTAACGCCTAAAGGATGGAGGGGGGTTTCTACGCAGCTTTACCCCTTATCTGGTCACTTGTATTATTATTTGAAAGAAAAGTAGTGTGTTGAGAAATACTATTCATTTATCAACAATAATTCCAACTCATCTAAAAGTTTGCAATCAAATTTACTATTAATAAAATATAAATAAATTAGTCAAAGGCTTCCCTCGTTGCTATTCCCCTCACCGGGATGAAAAGGTTGTGAAATAACCAGAGTGACAATGCCATTATTTCAAACCAGGTGGCACTACTAATAGATGTTTTCCAAGGCCGTCAAATCGAATTGATATCGTGGTTTGGTCTGGCCAATTAGAAGGGCAGTTGAGAAGTAAGATTGTATTTTCGTTGCTAGACCGTGATGCCACTATTTCTACTCCTACTTAGTAACCTTGAGAACGTATGGGCCTTGAACCAACAAACTAGGACATTAGTCGTGTTTGGCAGCTGTTTGGACACTCTTACTGCTTATGTCTAGGTGAAGTAGAACAATACTTGTAAACCAAATGACTACCTAGTAACTTGGCTGGCAAGTTGGTCGTGTTTGGCAGCTGTTTGGACACTGTTACTACTGCTTATGTCTAGGTGAAGTAGAACAATACTTATAAACCGAGTGACTACCCAGTAACTTGGCTGGCACGTTGGTCTTGTTTGGCAGTTGTTTGGACACTGTTACTACTGCTTATGTCTAGGTGAAGTAGAACAATACTTATAAACCGAGTGACTACCTAGTAACTTGGCTGGCACGTTGGTCGTGTTTGGCAGCTGTTTGGACACTGTTACTACTGCTTATGTATAGGTGAAGTAGAACAATACTTATAAACCGAGTGACTACCTAGTAACTTGGCTGGCACGTTGGTCGTGTTTGGCAGCTGTTTGGACACTGTTACTACTGCTTATGTCTAGGTGAAGTAGAACAATACTTATAAACCGAGTGACTACCTAGTAACTTGGCTGGCACGTTGGTCGTGTTTGGCAGCTGTTTGGACACTGTTACTACTGCTTATGTCTAGGTGAAGTAGAACAATACTTATAAACCGAGTGACTACCTAGTAACTTGGCTGACACGTTGGTCGTGTTTGGCAGCTGTTTGGACACTGTTACTGCTTATGTCTAGGTGAAGTAGAACAATACTTATAAACCGAGTGACTACCTAGTAACTTGGCTGACACGTTGGTCGTGTTTGGCAGCTGTTTGGACACTCTTACTGCTTATGTCTAGGTGAAGTAGAACAATACTTATAAACCGAGTGACTACCTAGTAACTTGGCTGGCACGTTGGTCGTGTTTGGCAGCTGTTTGGACACTGTTACTGCTTATGTCTAGGTGAAGTAGAACAATACTTATAAACCGAGTGAGTACCTAGTAACTTGGCTGGCACGTTGGTCGTGTTTGGCAGCTGTTTGGACACTGTTACTGCTTATGTCTAGGTGAAGTAGAACAATACTTATAAACCGAGTGACTACCTAGTAACTTGGCTGGCACGTTGGTCGTGTTTGGCAGCTGTTTGGACACTCTTACTGCTTATGTCTAGGTGAAGTAGAACAATACTTATAAACCGAGTGAGTACCTAGTAACTTGGCTGGCACGTTGGTCGTGTTTGGCAGCTGTTTGGACACTGTTACTGCTTATGTCTAGGTGAAGTAGAACAATACTTATAAACCGAGTGAGTACCTAGTAACTTGGCTGGCACGTTGGTCGTGTTTGGCAGCTGTTTGGACACTCTTACTGCTTATGTCTAGGTGAAGTAGAACAATACTTATAAACCGAGTGACTACCTAGTAACTTGGCTGGCACGTTGGTCGTGTTTGGCAGCTGTTTGGATGAACACTGTTACTGCTTATGTCTAGGTGAAGTAGAACAATACTTATAAACCGAGTGAGTACCTAGTAACTTGGCTGGCACGTTGGTCGTGTTTGGCAGCTGTTTGGACACTGTTACTGCTTATGTCTAGGTGAAGTAGAACAATACTTATAAACCGAGTGAGTACCTAGTAACTTGGCTGGCACGTTGGTCGTGTTTGGCAGCTGTTTGGACACTCTTACTGCTTATGTCTAGGTGAAGTAGAACAATACTTATAAACCGAGTGACTACCTAGTAACTTGGCTGGCACGTTGGTCGTGTTTGGCAGCTGTTTGGACACTGTTACTACTGCTTATGTCTAGGTGAAGTAGAACAATACTTATAAACCGAGTGACTACCGAGTAACTTGGCTGGCACGTTGGTCGTGTTTGACAGCTGTTTGGACACTGTTACTACTGCTTATGTCTAGGTGAAGTAGAACAATACTTATAAACCGAGTGACTACCTAGTAACTTGGCTGGCACGTTGGTCGTGTTTGGCAGCTGTTTGGACACTGTTACTACTGCTTATGTCTAGGTGAAGTAGAACAATACTTATAAACCGAGTGACTACCTAGTAACTTGGCTGGCACGTTGGTCGTGTTTGGCAGCTGTTTGGACACTGTTACTACTGCTTATGTCTAGGTGAAGTAGAACAATACTTATAAACCGAGTGACTACCTAGTAACTTGGCTGGCACGTTGGTCGTGTTTGGCAGCTGTTTGGACACTGTTACTACTGCTTATGTCTAGGTGAAGTAGAACAATACTTATAAACCGAGTGACTACCTAGTAACTTGGCTGGCACGTTGGTCGTGTTTGGCAGCTGTTTGGACACTGTTACTACTGCTTATGTATAGGTGAAGTAGAACAATACTTATAAACCGAGTGACTACCTAGTAACTTGGCTGGCACGTTGGTCGTGTTTGGCAGCTGTTTGGACACTGTTACTACTGCTTATGTCTAGGTGAAGTAGAACAATACTTATAAACCTAGTGACTACCCAGTAACTTGGCTAGCACGTTAGTCGTGTTTGGCAGCTGTTTGGACACTGTTACTACTGCTTATGTCTAGATGAAGTAGAACAATACTTATAAACCGAATGACTACCTAGTAACTTGGCTGGCACGTTGGTCGTGTTTGGCAGCTGTTTGGACACTGTTACTACTGCTTATGTCTAGGCGAAGTAGAACAATACTTATAAACCGAGTGACTACCTAGTAACTTGGCTGTCAAATTGCTTTCAGTCAAAATGTTTAGGCAAGGACTTAAGACTGTGTACAGTATGGAAGATTGACCGATATAGTCTGAGGAAATGTGCGCTGTGACAAGGTAGTATATTTGACAATTTAGAAGTTTGTTGATAATATCTCAACAAATATCACTTATTTGACTGACGAACAGGTTAAGCAGAATCACTTTCCAGTAGAAGCTTCTCAAATCTTGACATCACCAAAGAGTAAAATCATATATTGTCCTAATTTTCTGGGAATATAGTTTCTATTCCGTGCGAATGTCGGTTCATACTGAAAACAGGACTAGGCAAGCCATGATTTTCGCTCTTCTTCGTTATTCATCATTGTTTTCCCATAATTTATTTGAATTTGTTGTGGTTTATTATTCTGATCATAGTTTAAAAACTATTTTAGTTTAAGGTATTCTGACATGTTGCATGGTCCATAAAGCTCTTATTCTAAAAGAGCCACAGTACCTAAGCGAGAAGCTCATGTTTCGTGGGGAGGTCTCTCAACGTAGCACCCGCCAGGATGGACAGCTTCATTTTCCTCAAGTGAGGCTTGAAGTAGGGAGGAAGGGGTTTTCATAATTTGGCCCCAAGTTATTTAATGACCTTCCCCCACATGTTAAACATATAGCTTCTGTTGCTAATTTTAAAATAAAAATGAAGGAGCTGTTAAAACCAGGGCCTATTTAGATAAGTAAAGTGTTTTTGCTGCTGTGTAACTATTGTTATTAATTTTATTATTAATTTTAATTTAAGATTGACAATAGTTGATTTGAAAAACAGTTGTTTAAACTGAAATACGCTTGCACAATAAAGGTATTTTTATTTATTTAAGGTAATTATTTCCGGATATCACAGAAAAACTAATTTTCTGGTAAAACGCGTAAATCCCCCATATTTGCGATGACAATAAAAAACAACTAAGTAACTAAAAACAACCAAATTGGTCGGTAGCGAAGTTGGTTCAATCCCAGCTTCATAAGCTAAAGGTTCTCAGTTCAATCCCAATCATAGTCAATACATTTTGAGAAGGATCAGCTGATAACCACCGGCTGTTCATTTGTCATTGGGCTATTAATTAATGACACTTTCTAAGGAATAGTAACAATGACTTCATTCGATCATCTACACTCATAACACTCATTCGAAATCCATATTCCCCCATACCTTGATGATCGGCGTATTATGAATAAATAAAAATAAATAAACAACTAACTACAATATACGTAAGAATTTGTATTTTCGCCTCGGAGACTAGGCACTGATTTTAAAGTAAACAACGAATCTGTGTTCAGTTTATATAGTATTAGTAAAATGTGTGTTTTGGAAGAAAAAAATTGTTTTGCAAAACTATTTTTATAACCGGGTCTAGCGTAAAAACACATTAAAGGAAAATTACGGATTTTTTGTTGATTTTTAATATGTGTTAAATACGAATTTTCTGTGATATCACAATAACGTCATCTATAAATAAATATCCATTTTTTAATATTTCAACAAAAAAACTTTCATTGTTTCAGGGGCGTTTTGAAATTGAATAGTTGAAATTACAGCTACACTTTCTGCATAAGTGTAGGTGAATGCTATAATAATTATATTTTGGTTTTTTTTATCCACACATAGTAGAATCACTTGATGATGTTTTCACCAAGGAATACAATTGATAAAACATATTTAATATGATAATATTAATAATAGAATACATTTAACACATTTCTTCATAATTTGCTGGTACTGTATTCTATTATTTATATTTTATTTTACTATACACTTTCTCGAGGCTTCAATTTAATATTTTTAAGCTAAACAACATATATATTATTATTGAGTTTACCGTTGTTGATTCAGAACATTGGACAAAAACTAGATCTACGTTTATCACATATAGCTACTAAAATGTTGACAACAACATTTTAATGTTGTTGTCAACATTCAAAGTGAAGAACGTCATTGTCAGTCGCTTACTGTCTTACAGTATAGTATAAGGCGTCATCGCTGAACCAAGAATGATAAACATATATTTATGTATATATTTTTAGTTTCACTATCGTTAGAGTAAAATGAGCCAATAGTCAGTCTTGATTGGAGCCAATTATGTATGATTGGTCCGTGAGACAAGAGCCAAGGCGTCGGAGGCCGGAAGTGACACGCCATGCATATTTGCACTGGAAGGACGCCAGTCTTTCAATTCATAGTTTATTCAATGCATTTGTTAATGTTTCTGGTAAAGCATAATTTGAAAGAAGTGGGCTGAAGAATATATTGGACTCTGGAAGTAAAAGTATTGTTGTTTATGATGAACTATGCTTACTGTAAATAAACTATGTGTAAACGTTGGAAGTTCTTTTTAAGTACGGTATGGCTTTATGTGAGTCTATTTAAATAGGCATTTTCATTTATTTATGATTTATATATAGACCGAAATGAAATCTCGACATAATGTTGTGTAATTAAATGTAAAAAGATTATAAAACAAGTGTGCATTACTTATGTCTTTGTTACAATTTTTATTCTTAGTCTGTTTTAACAATTGTGACTTGTATCAGAAATCACAATTTATTGGCAGCCCAGTCCGCCATGTAGATACCATGGGCAGCAGGGGAACGTATGGGCTGATAAATATGAGGCACTCTGCCTCCCTCAAAATACTAACCATGCTTCCCTTTATATGTGCAAGTGTGGATTTGGGGAGGGGAGGGGAGCAGTAAGGGGTAATTAATACTCCATGAGAATATTTGGAGTTGTTTTTAAATAGGAATGTTATTTACTATTCCGATCACTTTAACATTTATTGCTGTATTTAAATAAAAATTTAAAGCGTTTTCACATTTCATCAAGTACTTTTAAAACAAAATTTATTTTGTCCTTACATTGTCGAAAAGAAATAATACATGTGGTCAATTAACGTTTGTGGTTCCTTCACAAACAATTGTTGCATGTAAACCGTGTACAAAATTCTGACTGAAATGAGTGTGGACATTCTTCATAGAAATATAGGCCCTACTTACAAAATGCTTAAAAAAGCTAAAAATACTAATATTTTCAGAGGGTATTCTTCAAACCCCCCTTTGATTGGCCCAAAAACCTTCCGTGTCTCGCAGGATACAAATTTAGATCCTGGAGCCACTATTGTAATTTAAGTGAAGTTCAATGAACTGTGCAACCAACTACCAAAGACCTAGCAAAAGTAGTTACAGACTGTCTTGAAGCTCACAATGTCAGTCAGGCTAAGTAAAACAAACATTTCGAGAATAATGCAGCACAATGTACTCAGAACATTAACGAAACACATTTACTTATTTGATTTTTCCTGTCTCCAGTTTCTTAGATTTTTTTACAAATGTAACCTGGTATGAATGACACAAACGTTGATCCTCAATGATTGCGAATAATTTTTCGTTTTTTTTCTATTCTGCATCGGTAACGTGACTCATCGGCCAAGTTGTAGCAAAAGAGTCACTTACCATGTGCTACCCCTCGCTGCTGCTCTGTACAGTGGTAATTCTTAGGGTACGTACACTTAATATTTTACACTAACTCATGTCAAGTGTTTTATTTATGTCGTTGCAATGATGTAGTCAGTGTAGTGGTCATTTTGCATTATACCTCACACACAATTTCGAACACTTCCAGCTCCCTTTCATGTATGCAAACCACCATTAATTTGTCAGATTTTCCTCTGTACATTTCATCCCTTTGTAAATCTGAACCATCTGATGTGTATTATGGTCTTCATTATTCACGTGTTAGCGATCATTGGACATCGAAAATGGTTAGACTGTATCAATGCAGGAACAAAAATTGTTATACTGACGTATCTATCAGAATCAGTGATAAGTCTACTAGAACGGTTAGACTTTATCTATGCAGGAACGAAAATTGTTATACTAGCGTATCTATCAGAATCAGTGATAAGTCGATAAGTCTACTAGAACGGCTAGACTTTATCTATGCAGGAACGAAAATTGTTATACTAGCGTATCTATCAGAATCAGTGATAAGTCTACTAGAACGGTTAGACTTCATCTATGCAGGAACAAAAATTTGTATACTGGCGTATCTATCAGAATCAGTGATAAGTCTACTAGAACTGTTATATGACGGAATATATCATCTGCATTGATTATGGACCTGTGCAGAATAAATTTAACCGATGCAGCAATTTACACTGACGTAAATTGCTGCATCGGTTAAATTTAGTATTGATTTGATTATCAAATATATACAGGGCGTTCATAAAAAATCCTTCAAGACGTCGGGTATGGTTACGTACACGAAAACTAAGGAAAAACGTCGGGATATGATAAATTATGTTTAAAGCACATTCAGACAGATAGACGGAAAATGAAATGTTTTCTTAGTTTTTGTACACGTAACCATATCTCGAAGTCTTGAAGGCTTTTTTTATGAACATCCTGTATATATTATCAAGGCTTTGCCACAAAAAAAGCTCACGTACAAAATTATGAAAAAATAGCGTGGAACTGACAATCATGGCTAGAAGTAAGATCACAATCCGGTGGTTACTCAGCTGTAAGGCCACATTCCTATGGAACCGCTTGCTGAAATCCCTGATAAGCACGAGCCTATGCTTGTGGAAAGTGCCATGGAAGGACCCGTTACCGAGGAAATGGAGGGGAAGGGTGGAAGCCCCAGCTAGGGAAGCCTATCCTGTGGCTCGGCTGTCACCCGACACCATGTAACCGTCTTGCAACCTACTAAGGCACTTTTGAAATGAAAGTAATATTACCTCATGTAATTCACTCTGCATATTTTCATTACAACCCTTCCTATAATAACTCCACGCCATACTTGTGTGTTCAACTTACTAGTATCGAATTGCGACGAAGAGTTAGGAGCGTAATTAGTATAAAAAATAGTGATATTCATTTAATACGAAAGATGAAATGACAGATTAGCTTAGTGAAGTTTGTTGTGACAGTATGTCAAGTTAGTGAATACTCGTGATCGTATTCCACAGTATTGCGGTGATTAGGAATATTGAATACAATTCATATTTATGGGGAATTTAAATACTTCATTTTAAAAAGTAATTTGCTTACAACTGTGTTTTTTATTTTGGTTTAATTATTTTGTGTTTGCTTTTATTGTAATACAAGATGAACATATAATTAGTAGGATCGTTAGCTGGTAATTGATAATTTCCAAGTCCTGTGGTAAGTAAATACCTCTTAGCCTCTTGCACAACTTTTTGCTATTGTGTATTAAATAGTAATGACGAAACGTTCACTCACTAAACACGTGTAAGTGTCTTGTATTTCATTTGACCACCTACGAAAGATTGTGACTCTGGTGAAATTTATAGTCATAACTAAGGCAGATACATACAGCTGACAGTTTTTAACTGCCACCCTTGGCCGAAATTTAAACTCTCATTTAAAATCCCAAATGGATGGGATTTTTTCATTTTATATGAAGCGGCAGTATTCTTCCGTCTTGGAAGATTATCCGGCCTAGTAATGGTTTAGAACACGTACATGTGACTCGCTTGGCTCGAATAATACCGTAATTAAGTTAGTGTCCGACCATCCCATGTCACACAGCTGTCACCTGAGGCCTAAAAGAATTATTAACAGTCCAATCGATTGGTGGTGGGATGTGGATTGTAAATGATTAAGTTGAGTAAATATAGTCTGTATCAAAATGAGGCAGGATATTCCTTAAAATCTTAGTATTACTAAATAATGAACGACAAATAAACTTTGAATCTGTTTAGGGTCGGACGCCAGCTCCTGCTTCATGTATAACAACATGCATTTTATGAACATTTATATTACATTAATTTTCAAATGTGCAATTAGACAGTATCAGTGAGAACTGGAACAGTAAAAAGAAATTTTATCATTGACTATAGAAACAAGAAGACTCTGGCTCATATGGGTTTCGTGAAGCCAGTTTTCCTGTTCGGTGAAATTAGTTCATGTTCAGTTTTCACAGGTAGCACCAGCGCTCTCCCTATCTTTGACTCTCTCCAGCACACGTAGAAATAAAATAACTGATACGCCAAACAGACGTTTGAGTCTGTTTCAAACCAATCACCACCAGATAGCAGCACAGGCCTGCGTTTACAACAAATGAATTACCTGGACAGTCTGTTTGTTTAGATAGTCAATGGTTTTATTCAACTCCAATATCGGGAAGTTGATTTGTTCTATTAGTCATATAATATGAATATTTGTTCATGATACTTATTAATCTAGTTCCAAATTAAGCAGGTTAGAGTTGGAAGGAAATCTTAAATTACAGCCAATGTTAAATTAAAAACGGAAGACTTTTTTTGTCTTGTCACTAGATCGAGTCGCAGAATCGACCTCGAAATATTTGCCAGGAATAAGCAACTTGTGTTTTGATAATGTTAAGGAGTCGAATAGTAAATATTAAATTTAATATTCGTAACAACACTAACTAAACAAATTTTTTTCCAATTTTGATTTTAAATTCTATATCCAGTACATAAAACAATTTATTAACACCCTCAGCATCAGTTGGAGTTATAATAACGTTCATCAGTGGGAGGTCTAAGTACGGGCATCAGTGGGAGGTCTGAGTACAAGCATCAGTGGGAGGTCTAAGTATGAGCATAAGTGGGAGTTATATTAACGAGCATCAGTGAGCTGTCTGAGTACGAGCATCAGTGAGAGGTATATTAATGAGCATCAGTGGGAGTTATAATAACGAGCATCAGTGAGAGGTCTAAGTACGGGCATCAGTGGGAGTTATATTAACGAGCATCAGTGGGAGTTATATTAACGAGCATCAGTGGGAGTTATATTAACGAGCATCAGTGAGAGGTCTAAGTACAAGCATCAGTGGGAGGTCTAAGTATGAGCATAAGTGGGAGTTATATTAACGAGCATCAGTGAGCTGTCTGAGTACGAGCATCAGTGAGAGGTATATTAATGAGCATCAGTGGGAGTTATAATAACAAGCATCAGTGAGAGTTATAATAACGTTCATCAGTGAGAGGTCTAAGTACAAGCATCAGTGGGAGTTATAATAACGTTCATCAGTGAGAGGTCTAAGTACAAGCATCAGTGAGAGTTATATTAACGAGCATCAGTGAGAGTTATAATAACGTTCATCAGTGAGAGGTCTAAGTACGGGCATCAGTGGGAGTTATATTAACGAGCATCAGTGGGAGTTATATTAACGAGCATCAGTAGGAGTTATATTAACGAGCATCAGTGAGAGTTATATTAACGAGCATCAGTGAGAGTTATAATAACGTTCATCAGTGAGAGGTCTAAGTACGGGCATCAGTGGGAGTTATATTAACGAGCATCAGTGGGAGTTATATTAACGAGCATCAGTAGGAGTTATATTAACGAGCATCAGTGAGAGTTATAATAACGTTCATCAGTGAGAGGTCTAAGTACGAGCATCAGTGAGAGTTATAATAACGTTCATCAGTGAGAGGTCTAAGTACGAGCATCAGTGAGAGTTATATTAACGAGCATCAGTGAGAGTTATAATAACGTTCATCAGTGAGAGGTCTAAGTACGAGCATCAGTGAGAGTTATAATAACGAGCATCAGTGAGAGTTATAATAACGTTCATCAGTGAGAGGTCTAAGTACGAGCATCAGTGGGAGTTATAATAACGTTCATCAGTGAGAGGTCTAAGTACAAGCATCAGTGGGAGTTATAATAACGAGCATCAGTGAGAGTTATAATAACGTTCATCAGTGAGAGGTCTAAGTACGAGCATCAGTGGGAGTTATAATAACGAGCATCAGTGAGAGTTATAATAACGTTCATCAGTGAGAGGTCTAAGTACGAGCATCAGTGAGAGTTATAATAACGTTCATCAGTGAGAGGTCAAAGTACGAGCATCAGTGAGAGTTATAATAACGAGCATCAGTGAGAGTTATAATAACGTTCATCAGTGAGAGGTCTAAGTACGGGCATCAGTGGGAGTTATATTAACGTTCATCAGTGAGAGGTCAAAGTACGAGGATCAGTGGGAGTTATAATAACGTTCATCAGTGAGAGGTCTAAGTACGAGCATCAGTGGGAGTTATATTAACGAGCATCAGTGAGAGTTATAATAATGTTCATCAGTGAGAGGTCTAAGTACGAGCATCAGTGGGAGTTATAATAACGTTCATCAGTGAGAGGTCTAAGTACGAGCATCAGTGGGAGTTATAATAACGAGCATCAGTGGGAGTTATAATAATGAGCATCAGTGAGAGGTCTAAGTACGAGCATCAGTGGGAGTTATAATAACGTTCATCAGTGAGAGGTCAAAGTACGAGCATCAGTGGGAGTTATAATAACGTTCATCAGTGAGAGGTCTAAGTACGAGCATCAGTGGGAGTTATAATAACGAGCATCAGTGAGAGTTATAATAACGTTCATCAGTGAGAGGTCTAAGTACGGGCATCAGTGGGAGTTATATTAACGTTCATCAGTGAGAGGTCAAAGTACGAGCATCAGTGGGAGTTATAATAACGTTCATCAGTGAGAGGTCAAAGTACGAGCATCAGTGAGAGTTATATTAACGAGCATCAGTGAGAGTTATAATAACGTTCATCAGTGAGAGGTCTAAGTACGAGCATCAGTGGGAGTTATAATAACGTTCATCAGTGAGAGGTCTAAGTACGAGCATCAGTGGGAGTTATAATAACGAGCATCAGTGAGAGTTATAATAACGAGCATCAGTGAGAGTTATAATAACGAGCATCAGTGGGAGTTATAATAACGAGCATCAGTGAGAGTTATAATAACGAGCATCAGTGGGAGTTATAATAACGAGCATCAGTGAGAGTTATAATAACGTTCATCAGTGAGAGGTCAAAGTACGAGCATCAGTGAGAGTTATAATAACGAGCATCAGTGAGAGTTATAATAACGTTCATCAGTGAGAGGTCTAAGTACGGGCATCAGTGGGAGTTATATTAACGTTCATCAGTGAGAGGTCAAAGTACGAGGATCAGTGGGAGTTATAATAACGTTCATCAGTGAGAGGTCTAAGTTCGGGCATCAGTGGGAGTAATATTAACGAGCATCAGTGGGAGTTATATTAACGTTCATCAGTGAGAGGTCTAAGTACGAGCATCAGTGGGAGTTATATTAAAGTTCATCAGTGAGGGGTCTAAGTACGGACATCATTGGGATTTATATTAACGAGCATCAGTGGGAGTTATATTAACGAGCATCAGTGGAAGTTATATTAACGAGCATCAGTGGGAGTTATATTAACGAGCATCAGTGGGAGTTATAATAACGTTCATCAGTGAGAGGTCTAAGTTCGGGCATCAGTGGGAGTAATATTAACGAGCATCAGTGGGAGTTATATTAACGAGCATCAGTGGGAGTTATAATAACGTTCATCAGTGAGAGGTCTAAGTTCGGGCATCAGTGGGAGTAATATTAACGAGCATCAGTGGGAGTTATATTAACGAGCATCAGTGGGAGTTATAATAACGTTCATCAGTGAGGGGTCTAAGTACAGGCATCATTGGGATTTATATTAACGAGCATCAGTGAGAGTTATAATAACGAGCATCAGTGAGAGTTATAATAACGTTCATTAGTGAGGGGTCTAAGTACGGGCATCATTGGGAGTTATATTAACGAGCATCAGTTGGAGTTATAATAACGTTCATCAGTGAGAGGTCTAAGTACGGGCATCATTGGGAGTTATATTAACGAGCATCAGTGGGAGTTATAATAACGTTCATCAGTGAGAGGTCTAAGTTCGGGCATCAGTGGGAGTAATATTAACGAGCATCAGTGGGAGTTATATTAACGAGCATCAGTGGGAGTTATAATAACGTTCATCAGTGAGAGGTCTAAGTTCGGGCATCAGTGGGAGTAATATTAACGAGCATCAGTGGGAGTTATATTAACGAGCAGCAGTGGGAGTTATATTAACGAGCATCAGTGGGAGTTATATTAACGAGCATCAGTGGGAGTTATATTAACGAGCATCAGTGGGAGTTATATTAACGAGCATCAGTGGGAGTTATATTAACGAGCATCAGTGGGAGTTATAATAACGTTCATCAGTGAGAGGTCTAAGTTCGGGCATCAGTGGGAGTAATATTAACGAGCATCAGTGGGAGTTATATTAACGAGCATCAGTGGGAGTTATAATAACGTTCATCAGTGAGGGGTCTAAGTACGAGCATTAGTGGGAGTTATAATAACGAGCATCAGTGAGAGTTATAATAACGTTCATCAGTGAGAGGTCTAAGTACGGGCATCATTGGGATTTATAATAACGAGCATCAGTGGGAGTTATAATAACGTTCATCAGTGAGAGGTCTAAGTACGGGCATCATTGGGATTTATAATAACGAGCATCAGTGAGAGTTATAATAACGTTCATCAGTGAGGGGTCTAAGTACGAGCATTAGTGGGAGTTATAATAACGAGCATCAGTGAGAGTTATAATAACGTTCATCAGTGAGAGGTCTAAGTACGGGCATCATTGGGATTTATAATAACGAGCATCAGTGAGAGTTATAATAACGTTCATCAGTGAGGGGTCTAAGTACGAGCATTAGTGGGAGTTATAATAACGAGCATCAGTGAGAGTTATAATAACGTTCATCAGTGAGAGGTCTAAGTACGGGCATCATTGGGATTTAAAATAACGAGCATCAGTGAGAGTTATAATAACGTTCATCAGTGAGGGGTCTAAGTACGAGCATTAGTGGGAGTTATAATAACGAGCATCAGTGAGAGTTATAATAACGTTCATCAGTGAGAGGTCTAAGTACGGGCATCATTGGGATTTATAATAACGAGCATCAGTGAGAGTTATAAAAACGTTCATCAGTGAGGGGTCTAAGTACGAGCATTAGTGGGAGTTATAATAACGAGCATCAGTGAGAGTTATAATAACGTTCATCAGTGAGAGGTCTAAGTACGGGCATCATTGGGATTTATAATAACGAGCATCAGTGAGAGTTATAATAACGTTCATCAGTGAGAGGTCTAAGTACGGGCATCATTGGGATTTATAATAACGAGCATCAGTGAGAGTTATAATAACGTTCATCAGTGAGGGGTCTAAGTACGAGCATTAGTGGGAGTTATAATAACGAGCATCAGTGAGAGTTATAATAACGAGCATCAGTGAGAATTATAATAACGTTCTTCAGTGAGAGGTCTAAGTTCGGGCATCAGTGGGAGTTATATTAACGAGCATCAGTGGGAGTTAAAATAACGTTCATCAGTGAGAGTTATAATAACGTTCATTAGTGGGAGTTATTATTATAACGTTATTACGTTCATCAGTGAGAGGTCTAAGTACGGGCATCAGTAGGAGTTATATTAACGTTCATCAGTGAGAGGTCTAAGTATGAGCATCAGTGGGAGTTATATTAACGTTCATCAGTGAGAGGTCTAAGTACGGGCATCAGTGGGAGTTATAATAGACTAAAATAGGTGTACTTTACCTTCACGTCAAACAGTTCACAGTGTGTGAGTTGAGAATACCAACTACATGTTTCGCCGTGAATACGGCATCTTCAGGTTGTAGAACATAAAAAATAAATAAGTCCCAGTGGGATGCGCATCAGTGGGAGTTATAATAGCGTTCATTAGTGGGAGTTATAATAACGTTCATCAGTGAGAGGTCTAAGTACGGGCATCAGTGGGAGTTATATTAACGTTCATCAGTGAGAGGTCTAAGTATGAGCATCAGTGGGAGTTATATTAACGTTCTTCAGTGAGAGGTCTAAGTTCGGCCATCAGTGGGAGTTATATTAACGTTCATCTGTGAGAGGTCTAAGTTCGGGCATCAGTGGGAGTTATATTAACGTTCTTCAGTGAGAGGTCTAAGTTCGAGCATCAGTGGGAGTTATATTAACGTTCTTCAGTGAGAGGTCTAAGTTCGGGCATCAGTGGGAGTTATATTAACGTTCTTCAGTGAGAGGTCTAAGTTCGAGCATCAGTGGGAGTTATATTAACGTTCTTCAGTGAGAGGTCTAAGTTCGGGCATCAGTGGGAGTTATATTAACGAGCATCAGTGGGAGTTATAATAACGTTCATCAGTGAGAGTTATAATAACGTTCATTAGTGGGAGTTATAATAACGTTCATCAGTGAGAGTTATAATAACGTTCATTAGTGGGAGTTATAATAACGTTCATCAGTGAGAGGTCTAAGTACGAGCATCAGTGAGAGTTATAATAACGTTCATCAGTGAGAGGTCTAAGTACAAGCATCAGTGAGAGTTATAATAACGTTCATCAGTGAGAGGTCTAAGTTCGGGCATCAGTGGGAGTTATATTAACGAGCATCAGTGAGAGGTCTAAGTACGAGGATCAGTGGGAGTTATAATAACGTTCATCAGTGAGAGGTCTAAGTACGAGCATCAGTGAGAGTTATAATAACGTTCATCAGTGAGAGGTCTAAGTTCGGGCATCAGTGAGAGTTATAATAACGAGCATCAGTGAGAGTTATAATAACGTTCATCAGTGAGAGGTCTAAGTACGGGCATCAGTGGGAGTTATATTAACGTTCATCAGTGAGAGGTCTAAGTACGAGGATCAGTGGGAGTTATAATAACGTTCATCAGTGAGAGGTCTAAGTTCGGGCATCAGTGGGAGTTATATTAACGAGCATCAGTGGGAGTTATAATAACGAGCATCAGTGAGAGTTATAATAACGTTCATCAGTAAGAGGTCTAAGTTCGGGCATCAGTGAGAGTTATAATAACGAGCATCAGTGAGAGTTATAATAACGTTCATCAGTGAGAGGTCTAAGTACGGGCATCAGTGGGAGTTATATTAACGTTCATCAGTGAGAGGTCTAAGTACGAGGATCAGTGGGAGTTATAATAACGTTCATCAGTGAGAGGTCTAAGTTCGGGCATCAGTGGGAGTTATATTAACGAGCATCAGTGGGAGTTATAATAACGAGCATCACTGAGAGTTATAATAACGTTCATCAGTGGGAGGTCAAAGTACGAGCATCAGTGGGAGTTATAATAACGTTCATCAGTGAGAGGTCTAAGTTCGGGCATCAGTGAGAGTTATAATAACGAGCATCAGTGAGAGTTATAATAACGTTCATCAGTGAGAGGTCTAAGTACGAGCATCAGTTGGAGTTATAATAACGTTCATCAGTGAGAGGTCTAAGTTCGGGCATCAGTGAGAGTTATAATAACGAGCATCAGTGAGAGTTATAATAACGTTCATCAGTGAGAGGTCTAAGTACGGGCATCAGTGGGAGTTATATTAACGTTCATTAGTGAGAGGTCTAAGTACGAGGATCAGTGGGAGTTATAATAACGTTCATCAATGAGAGGTCTGTTCGGGCATCACTGGGAGTTATATTAACGAGCATCAGTGGGAGTTATAATAACGAGCATCACTGAGAGTTATAATAACGTTCATCAGTGGGAGTTATAATAACGTTCATCAGTGAGGGGTCTAAGTACGGGCATCAGTGAGAGTTATAATAACGAGCATCAGTGAGAGTTATAATAACGAGCATCAGTGAGAGTTATAATAACGTTCTTTAAAGAGAGGTCTAAGTACGAGCATCAGTGAGAGTTATAATAACGTTCATCAGTGAGAGGTCTAAGTACGAGCATCAGTGAGAGTTATAATAACGTTCATAAGTGAGAGTTATAATAACGAGCATCAGTGAGAGTTATAATAACGTTCATCAGTGAGAGGTCTAAGTACGAGCATCAGTGAGAGTTATAATAACGTTCATCAGTGAGAGTTATAATAACGAGCATCAGTAGGAGTTATAATAACGTTCATCAGTGAGGGGTCTAAGTACGGGCATCAGTGGGAGTTATATTAACGAGCATCAGTGAGAGTTATAATAACGAGCATCAGTGAGAGTTATAATAACGTTCTTCAGTGAGAGGTCTAAGTACGAGCATCAGTGAGAGTTATAATAACGTTCATCAGTGAGAGGTCTAAGTACGAGCATCAGTGAGAGTTATAATAACGTTCATAAGTGAGAGTTATAATAACGAGCATCAGTGAGAGTTATAATAACGTTCATCAGTGAGAGGTCTAAGTACGAGCATCAGTGAGAGTTATAATAACGTTCATCAGTGAGAGTTATAATAACGAGCATCAGTAGGAGTTATAATAACGTTCATAAGTGAGAGTTTTAATAACGAGCATCAGTGAGAGTTATAATAACGTTCATCAGTGAGAGGTCTAAGTACGAGCATCAGTGGGAGTTATAATAACGTTCATCAATGAGAGGTCTAAGTATGAGCATCAGTGAGAGTTATATTAACGAGCATCAGTGAGAGTTATAATAACGTTCATCAGTGAGAGGTCTAAGTACGAGCATCAATGAGAGTTATAATAACGTTCATCAGTGAGAGGTCTAAGTACGAGCATCAGTGGGAGTTATAATAACGTTCATCAATGAGAGGTCTAAGTACGAGCATCAGTGAGAGTTATAATAACGTTCATCAGTGAGAGGTCTAAGTACGAGCATCAGTGAGAGTTATAATAACGTTCATCAGTGAGAGGTCTAAGAACGAGCATCAGTGAGAGTTATAATAACGTTCATCAGTGAGAGGTCTAAATACGAGCATCAGTGAGATTTATAATAACGTTCATCAGTGAGAGGTCTAAGTACGAGCATCAGTGAGAGTTATAATAACGTTCTTCAGTGAGAGGTCTAAGTACGAGCATCAGTGAGAGTTATAATAACGTTCATCAGTGAGAGGTCTAAATACGAGCATCAGTGAGAGTTATAATAACGTTCATCAGTGAGAGGTCTAAGTACGAGCATCAGTGAGAGTTATAATAACGTTCTTCAGTGAGAGGTCTAAGTACGAGCATCAGTGAGAGTTATAATAACGTTCATCAGTGAGAGGTCTAAGTACGAGCATCAGTGGGAGTTATAATAACGTTCATCAGTGAGAGGTCTAAGTACGAGCATCAGTGGGAGTTATAATAACGTTCATCAGTGAGAGGTCTAAGTATGAGCATCAGTGGGAGTTATATTAACGTTCATCAGTGGGAGGTCTAAGTATGAGCATCAGTGAGTGTTATATTAACGAGCATCAGTGGGAGTTATAATAATGAGCATCAGTGAGAGTTATAATAACGTTCATTAGTGAGAGGTCTAAGTATGAGCATCAGTGGGAGTTATATTAACGTTCATCAGAGAGAGGTCCGAGTACGAGCATCAGTGGGAGTTATAATAACGAACATCAGTGAGAGGTCAAAGTACGAGCATCAGTGAGAGTTATAATAACGAACATCAGTGGTAGTTATAATAACGAACATCAGTGGTAGTTATAATAACGAACATCAGTGGGAGGTTTGAGTACGAGTATCAATGAGAGGTCCGAGTACGAGCATCAGTGGGAGTTATAATAACGAACATCAGTGGGAGGTATGAGTACGGGCATCAGTGGTAGTTATAATAACGAACATCAGTGGGAGGTTTGAGTACGGGCATCAGTGGTAGTTATAATAACGAACATCAGTGGGAGATTTAAGTAGAAGCATCAGTGAGAGTTCTGAGTACGAGCATCAGTGAGAGGTCTGAGTACGAGCATCAGTGGGAGTTATAATAACGAACATCAGTGGGAGATTTAAGTAGAAGCATCAGTGAGATTTCTGAGTACGAGCATCAGTGAGAGGTCTGAGTACGAGCATCAGTGTGAGGTCTGAGTACGAGCATCAGTGGGAGTTATAACAACGAACACCAGTGGGAGGTTTGAGTAGAAGCATCAGTGAGAGTTTTGAGTACGAGCATCAGTGAGAGGTCTGAGTACGAGCATCGGTGTGAGGTCTGAGTACGAGCATCAGTGAGAGGTCTGAGTACGAGCATCGGTGTGAGGTCTGAGTACGAGCATCAGTGAGAGGTTGAGTACGAGCATCAGGGAGAAGTTTACGTGCGACCATAAGTTGCAGGTATACGTAGTTTATAGTAGATTAATTATAGTAGATATTGTCTTTTTATTGATTGACGTTTGTTTCTTATAAAAATACTTCGTCATAGTAATGAACATTCTGACCTAGTTCATTATATCCTTCGTGAGATAGTTGTAACAAATCCGCAACCAGTTTCTTTTATTTTCTGCTTCTTTAATGCAAAACCGTTTCTTACTACCAATATTCAGATAGCTTATCCAAATCCAGCATTAAACCTAGTTTTTATGTATTTTTTTAACTCAATAAAACCTTTGACGTGACTACAAATAACTGTTTTATTCAATATGATATTAAAATATTCATTAATATGCTAATTATTAGTAATTCATTACTAATCAAATACTTGTTGATTTTAAATCAGCACTCTGAATATTATACGTAGGTCTATTTGGAATGTTGTTGTTAGTAAAAAGTTGTTTTTCAATTAGGTAGTGAGAGTCTTGCAACATTCTTGCAACTAAACAAAAACACTAACTAAACAAAAAAGCCATCGTTTTGACCTAAAATTATAGCGCACGTGTCTTTAGGGGTTAATTTTGTTGGAGTTCTAATATACATTATGCTATCGATGTGTTAGTAATCTATATAATTGTTTTCAATGTCAAAATTGTGAAAAATCTCACTATTTCTTAAAACCACATACTACTAACTATAGTCAACGTGCTGTGTCTGGAGAATTAACATGGCTAATTGAAACCACGTCACCTGTAAATCTTCATTATTAGAAAATTAAGTTTAATTGATTGAGATTTTATCTTTAAAAAAATCAAAAAAATTGCAGTTGGGAACATTACAACAGTACACGATTATTTTTTATTCCTTTATGATTATACTTTTTTATCATTGCCTTGTCTGCCGATCATAACTCCCATTCAGCCTTTCTGTACTCAGAATCGCAAATACTCAGTATTATTCAGAGAATATGTTTTCCCTTATTACACCGGATTCATCGATTGGCATGCCTAAAGGTAGATCATAAAACCTTCGTGACTCCTAGGTGGTCCCTCTTGGTGGTCCTCCAAGAACACACGCTCAAGCCATACAGGATGTAGTGTTAAGGATGGCCTTCGTGGACAGCAACTTTGGCTGCTGCAGTGATTTGTATTGGTCATCATACGTTTAATATGATTCATGCACCTTTATGATCACTTAGAGAAGTGATTAGCTGTGGTTGTCTCTAAAGATTGCTGGTACACTAGCGAAACTACATCGGCCATACATGAATACGAGTCATACAAGAAATGTCGGTGTCTTCTCACGGACATCAATTCAGTCTTTGTATTCCAACCATGACTACAGGCATTTCATAGCATTCATATGCAATAAAATGATCTATCCAAGTACCAATGCTTAAGACTGACTGTCCATCCACCACTTGTTTAACCACTTACGACAATGACGGCCACTCACTACAAGTCCTTCATACACTTACGACAAAGACTGCCTATCTACCTATGCATACACTTACAACAACAACGGCCAATCTATATACCTATCATCATACACTTACGACAACATGGCCTATCTATCTATAGCATACTCTTATTACGGCCACTAACCGTCCTTCAAACACTTATGACAACGACGACCTATCTACCTATCATCATACACTTACAACAACAACGGCCTATCTATATACCTATCATCATACACTTACGACAACGACGGCCTATCTGCCTATCATCATACACTTAAGACAAGGAATGTCAATTTATTCATTCCTCATATACCCAGGCCAATGATAGCCCATCTATCCATCTTTCATACACTTATGACTGTGAATGCCTATTTATCCATCCTCCCTACACTTATCACAATTCTGGTCTGTCATCCTATCTTTTTAAACCATACACACGACAATTACCGATCATCTATCCGACCTTCCTACAATTATGGCGTAGTACATTCCATTTTAATTTTAAACGCCAGCGATGGATCTAACGTTACTCCCAGATACAATGTGGGTGATCAACGTGCTGGACTTTTACACCATTCAGAAATATGTTCAATTTTAGATTAGCTAGTTGGTTACTTAGGTAGAAGCAAGCCTTTTCGGGTTTTGATTTTGATTCCAGGTTCTAAAATATTCTTCGAGGGCAACATCACTTGTGAGTGTTTCTTCAGTAGCACTGAAGTACTTGTGTTGCTAAGCTAAAGCAATTTTATTTGCATATATAAATTTTCTAGACTTTGTGATTGGGATGTAAGTGGTATACACGTTGAACAAAATTAGAGCAAGTACAGACCCCTGTGGTATACTATCCTTCAGCTGTCTGAAAGAGCTTTCTTCACGGCCGAGTAAACTTTTACTAGCCTGGCATTTAGCATTGACTCAAAAATTCGTAAAAGAAAGGGACAGGGAACGAAGCTGTAAACTTTAAAAACAAGCCTTTGTCCCATAATTTGTCGTAAACCGCTGTAAAATCAACAAAAGCTGCAGATGTTTTTAACTTATTTTCAAACACATTCTCGATAAATGATGTCAGAACTTGGTTGTGGTCGCTACAATTTTGGACAGGGCAAAGGCCAGCCTGCTCAACTGAAACATTATGATAACAAATGAGTGATATTCAATGATATAACAGTTTTTCAAGCAATTTATAACAAGCATTAAGAAGATATATAGGGATATAACTTTCCACTCAATCGGGATCTTTGCCAGGCTTCAGAACAGCTAGTACTTTCAATCGCTAAAATACTTTTGGAAAATTTCCTGTAGCTAGTAACTTATTATAAACTGCCTGAAGCCATTTCTTCACTTTGCTACCAGCAAGCAACAGAAATTCTAGAAAAATATCGTCAAGACTAGCTGTTTTCCCTGCTGGTATAGCGGACATCGCCTCGTCTTACTCTTCCTCCTTGTAATTTCTAGAGACTTACAAGGCTGCCAGTTGGCTTTTATTTATTTCATTTAACTTGTGACGTATATCCTTCTCACATCAATTTAACTTGTGACGTATATCCTTCTCACATCACATAAAACGGGTTGACTTTTATAAGCTGACAATCCGTTAAGTGCTTTTCACAGAGCACTTCTGTTTGATTTAGAGATTTATCAGTAGATAGTTTTCTTAAAAGTGACCATTTTACATGTCCGACAATAATGGCTCATCTACACATTTTTTTCACTTATGGCATTGATACACTTGACTCACTTACAACAAGCATTTCAAATCTACACACCTTTCCCACTAATATGACAATAACTGCCCGTCCACATACCCTTCAAACATTTACGGAAATGACGACCTACCTACCCATTTTTCATACATTTACGAGAGTAACGGTGCTTCTGCTTACCCTTCCACACACTTACGACAATGACGGCTGATCCAGCCCGATGGTATCAACCCTTTCCTCTTTGAGTTAACTCCTTCATACACATGGGTAAATTCTTTATACATGGAAACATCTTTAACATTCTATTCAATTGTCCCTTGATATGGTAAGGGTTCATTGAAAAATTTCTTTTCGTAATGAAAATCATTATTAGGTCCCCAAGAGCAACATAAATTTTAGTACATTTTAGAAACTATCATTTTTCAAGTTAATAAATGAACAATATTCAATGTAAAGAGTTCTCCTTAATACTTTACTTTGGTACTATTTTTATTTGGAATGCAATTTTTCAATTTGCTATTTTTCAATCAATTTTGTTTTACTATCACAAATCTAATAAATCAAAAGTGACATAGGAAAGAGACATAGGATGTGTAGTAGTAATATGCGTGTTAGTTGGGATGAGCACACGAAGGACTCAGGCAAGGTCATGCATGTAGCAACATCTACGACAGCACGATGTAACCAATTTACCTCGAGAACACTTTGAACCTCGCAGTCACGATTGAGGAAGACATGCAGCCGCTGGAGAGTCTATTATACCTTTGTTTACAGATTCTTTCCAAGCATAAGAGCATTAAATAAGTACATTCTTATTTATTACTCTGTGACCTAACAATTGACGATTGTATACAACGATAGTTAACAATGAGGTTCATTATTTTATATTTCCGATAGAAGTTGTCAAATTTAGCAATTGACAGTTTGTGACGAAACTATTGTTACTGTAATACTGACTGTGTAACAACAGTGTCGTATAGATAGCATAATATAAATTAAATAATGGTCCATTGACCATTAATTTCCTCATTTTCTGACTATTTTCTTAAAAAATTAAAAACTATAGATAAAGAACTACGAAGAAAGGACACAACAAAATACTCTTTACTATTGAAAATAATAACTCTTAACATATTTCACATTTCGTGACGTTTGAGTGTTATTCTCAAGGTCAGCAGGTTTGTGTTTTATCTCTGAACTGAGATTAGTCACTGGGATCAAGGAAACACTAATGAGAGTCTTAAGGGTTCAATGCTCTTGCCGAACACTGTACTACTACTGGCGGTGTAGTACGGTATGACTTTCAAACTGTAAAGTACGGCATAGCTTTCAAACTGTACAGTACGGTATGGATATCAAACGGTATAGTACGGTATGGCTTTCAAATGGTATAGTACGGCATGTCTTTTAATCCGTATAGTACGATACGGCTTTCAAACTGTATAGTACGGCACGGCTTTCAAACGGTATAGTTTTCAAACGGTATAGTACGGCATGGCTTTCAAACTGTATAGAACGGTATGGCTTTCAAAACTGTATAATACGGTATGGCTTTCAAATGGTATAGTACGGCATGTCTTTTAATCCGTATAGTACGATACGGCTTTCAAACTGTATAGTACGGCACGGCTTTCAAACTGTATAGTACGGCATGACTTTCAAACTGTATAATACGGTATGGCTTTCAAATGGTATAGTACGGCATGTCTTTTAATCCGTATAGTACGATACGGCTTTCAAACGGTATAGTACGGCATGGCTTTCAAACTGTATAGTACGGCATGGCTTTCAAACTGAATAATACGGTATGGCTTTCAAATGGTATAGTACGGCATGTATTTTAATCCGTATAGTACGGTATGGCTTTCAAACTGTATATTACAGCATGGCCTACAAACTGTATAGTACGGTATGGATTTCAAACGGTATAGTACGGCATGGCTTTCAAACGGTATAGTGTGGTATGGCTTTCAAACGGTATAGAACGGTATAGTTTTCAAACGGTATAGTACGGCATGGCTTTCAAACTGTATAGTACGGCATGAATTTCAAACTGTATAATACGGTATGGCTTTGAAACGGTATAGTATGGCATGACATTCAAACTGTATAGTACGGCATGGATATCAAACTGTATAGTACGGTATGGATTTCAAATTGTATAGAACGGCATGACATTCAAAATGTATAGTACGGTATGGATTTCAAACGGTATAGTACGGTATGGCTTTCAAACTGTATATTACAGCATGGCTTACAAACTGTATAGTACGGTATGGATTTCAAACGGTATAGTACGGTATGGATTTCAAACGGTATAGTACGGCATGGCTTTCAAACGGTATAGTGTGGTATGGCTTTCAAACGGTATAGAACGGTATAGTTTTCAAACGGTATAGTACGGCATGGCTTTCAAACTATATAGTATGGCATGACTTTCAAACTGTATAATACGGTATGGCTTTGAAACGGTATAGTATGGCATGACTTTCAAACTGTATAGTACGGCATGGATATCAAACGGTATAGTACGGTATGGCTTTCAAACTGTATAGAACGGTATAGTTTTCAAACGGTATAGTACGGCATGGCTTTCAAACTGTATAGAAAGGTATAGTTTTCAAACGGTATAGTACGGCATGGTTTTCAAACTGTATAGTACGGTATAGCTTTCAAACTGCATATAGTATGGCATGGCTTTCAAACTGCATAGTACGGCATGACTTTCAAACGGTATAGTATGTTATGGCTTTCAAACTGTATAATATGGCATGGCTTTCAAACTGTATAATACGATATGGCTTTCAAACTGTATAGTACGGCATGGTTTTCAAACTGTATAATACGATATGGCTTTCAAACTGTATAATATGGCATGGCTTTCAAACGGTATAGTCGGCATGGCTTTCAAACTGTATAGTACGGCATTGCTTTAAAACTGTATAGTAGCCTACGACTGCCACTTTTCACGACTTGCCACTTTATTTTGCTTGCAAGGCCATTAAAGGAAATTCGTGAGCCATGTGGAAAGAGTTTTAAAAGTACTCGTTGTCTCCTTGAAATCCGTTAAATAACGTAAGAAACTCCTCTCTGAAATCTTACACTTTTTGTATTTAAGGAACTGAAACGCGCCTTCGTTTACGGGGTTTCTTACACAGTAAATTATATAATATGCACATCGCGAAAGGGTCCGTTATTCAAAGTTGTCAACCAGCAGTCAGATCTTACTACACGAGCACAACTTCACAAATTATTACA
Organism: Stictocephala bisonia; assembly: GCA_035578905.1. Taxonomy (NCBI): domain Eukaryota; kingdom Metazoa; phylum Arthropoda; class Insecta; order Hemiptera; family Membracidae; genus Stictocephala; species Stictocephala bisonia. The sequence goes on along the minus strand of JAQJVL010000401.1, from coordinate 279,451 downwards.
TAGTATAAGCTCCTCGCCAATTAATGTTGGGAGCGCGGCAGTTAAATTGACCGAAACGTCTAATGCGCGTCTATGACGTCATGCCAAGACCCGGCGCGCGGCGGCCGCTCAGTAATATCAGCGCTTACGAGGGAAACGAACGTTCACTTGACTATAGGTGTCACTAAAAATTAATTAAATATTTTTCATGAGTGAATATTGTGTTTATAACTTTATAGATGTTTTATAAGTTTACAATTCGTTTCAAACAAACTAAAACTACCCATATAAATTTGGCAATACTGTATATAAACCATACTTATTATTAACCATTTTCAAAATAAAATTGCACTCCTTAAATTCACAGACTAAATAGTTTGACAATCCTTGAAATGTAAACCAAGTGTTGACGTTTATCGTTGTTGCATTAAATCTAAGAGGAAATTATAACGGAATAATAATGGACAAAAGTATTTTACGTGTTACTATTGTCTTAGTAACACGTAAGAAAATAGTAAATCTATTTTATAAGCCTATTGGCGTTCAACCATTGTTGTGAATATTACAATACTACTACGTGCTGAAACACGTATATTAGATATATTTACGAGTATATGAAATACATAATTAAAAAATATTTATAATTTATATGTAAACGACCAGAATAATGTTCTCATTAAAATACAAAACTCAAACACTACAACGTCAATAGTACAATTGTGTTTATAGTTCTAAATTAAAAATTATATTTATATCGAAATAGTTAAATAGTCTGCTTTTTTATGTAGTACAAGTTTGGAAATTGGGTTGTATAACCAACACTTCGGCCAAATACTATTTTAGACCGGTCAAACAGATTTTTAGGCTATAACTTGTTGTTACAAGGCTACAACTTACGCCTTGTAACAACATGCAAAAGTACTTTTATAACAATGTGATTTATATGCAAAATAGTATATTGATTGTATGACAGAAAGAAAAAAGAATTAAAGCTTCTACATTTTGCAAACTACGAAGTATGTATTAATAGCCTGTCACAATAAAACGTACCAGGAGTATAAGACTGAATAGAAATTACAATGTCATGAATTACAATGCTATGAATTACTTGTACTACTGGACGGAAGCGATCCGCGGACTACGGAGCCTTTACTAGCAGGCGTGTTGCCGTTCATGGAAAATTAATTTTGTCTATCACAGCTCTCTCGGCTTAATGAACAGCCCTAAAGAGTATTTCTTGGAATAAAAGTTTAGTTCCATTGTTTTTCTAAAACTTTTACTCAAGTGAAATATTTCTGACCATAAAATAAAAAATGTTCCCGCTTACTGACTTTTTTTAGTGTTTTGACTGGAAACATTCTGTACAACTTGCTACTTTAAACATGGAAACGAACATTTTTATAGATTATTTATAATGTATAATTAGTACTGTTAGAATCGGTGGTTTATGGTGGTTAATATGATTACCAAACAAAAGCAGTGGGTTTAAAGATAACCACTGGAGCGGCCGATATGTATTAGATGTCAACACTCGAAATCAACTTGAGGGTCTAGCTTTGACGTCATAAGACTGTGTGTGTGCATATGAAAATTCTACTGGGCCAACCTCCACATTACTAGCCTTTGGACGCGCGAACTTCCACGTTTAGGAATGTGCTGCATAAAGCCAGCCTTAGGAATGGCTCTGGTTTTACCTACCTTTATAAGAGCACCCAAATTTTGAATTAAATCAGCAAAGAATAAAATTTGTCATGTTGTTCCTCAGGGATCTACTTTTGAACTTTTCTGTTTCGGATCTATGCAAAAAAGAACTAATCAATCAGGAATAGTAAATTAGTTCAAGATTCCGACAGTACGACTCTTTGTGTGGATATTTTTAATTGTAAATCAAGTTATTTATTGAGATATATGCGCACATTCAGCACTTGTCTGCATTCCATTGAGAACAAACAGTTTAAACTCTTGCACAGTAAATACTTGGCAAATGATTACTTCCTTGAAGAGCGTAAATCCATCAAGTTCATCGGGATGCACATTAATCGAGTGCTAATCACATCGATAGTCTTTGCTCCAAGGTTTCAGCGTGAATTTACACCCTTCGAAACCAGGAAACTTTTGTTTTCTTGTGTCCTGTAGGCGGCTAACTTTTAACCTGCATCTATATTGATGGGACTTTTCTGCTCTTGCTGCTCTAAATACAAGAGCGATTGCAATAAAAAACGGTCGAAAGTATTATCTTTAAATTTAAACCAGTGTCTGGAAAATTATATTAAAGAAATTTGAATCAATGACTTAACACCGATTTCTATTTACCAGATCACCTTGCACAAGAGAAGGAGGTTCAAGTAGAGTAGGTATACCCACCCACTATAGTACGGTACTGTATAGGCACGGACAATGATAGTTCAGAGTAGGTATACCCACCCACTGTAGTACGGCACTGTATAGGCACAGACAATGATAGTTCAGAGTAGGTATACCCACCCACTGTAGTACGGCACTGTATAGGCACGGACAATGATAGTTCAGAGTAGGTATACCCACCCACTATATTACGGCACTGTATAGGCACGGACAATGATAGTTCAGAGTAGGTATACCCACCCACTATAGTACGGCACTGTATAGGCATGGACAATGATAGTTCAGAGTAGGTATACCCACCCACTATAGTACGGCACTGTATAGGCACGGACAATGATAGTTCAGAGTAGGTATACCCACCCACTGTAGTACGGCACTGTATAGGCACGGACAATGATAGTTCAGAGTAGGTATACCCACCCACTGTAGTACGGCACTGTATAGGCACGGACAATGATAGTTCAGACTAGGTATAACCACCCACTACAGTACGGCACTGTATAGGCACGGACAATGATAGTTCAGAGTAGGTATACCCACCCACTATAGTACGGCACTGTATAGGCACGGACAATGATAGTTCAGAGTAGGTATACCCACCCACTATAGTACGGCACTGTATAGGTACGGACAATGATAGATCAGAGTAGGTATACCCACCCACTATAGTACGGCACTGTATAGGCACGGACAATGATAGTTCAGAGTAGGTATACCCACCCACTATAGTACGGCACTGTATAGGCAGGGACAATGATAGTTCAGAGTAGGTATACCCACCCACTATAGTACGGCATTGTATAGGCACGGACAATGATAGTTCAGAGTAGGTATACCCACCCACTATAGTACGGCACTGTATAGGCACGGACAATGATAGTTCAGAGTAGGTATACCTACCCACTATAGTACGGCACTGTATAGGCATGGACAATGATAGTTCAGAGTAGGTATACCCACCCTTTATAGTACGGCACTGTATAGGCACGGACAATGATAGTTCAGAGTAGGTATACCCACCCACTGTAGTACAGCACTGTATAGGCACGGACAATGATAGTTCAGAGTAGGTATACCCACCCACTATAGTACGGCACTGTATAGGCACGGAAAATGATAGTTCAGAGTAGGTATACCCACCCACTATAGTACGGCACTGTATAGGTACGGACAATGATAGTTCAGAGTAGGTATACCCACCCACTATAGTACGGCACTGTATAGGCACGGACAATGATAGTTCAGAGTAGGTATACCCACCCACTATAGTACGGCACTGTATAGGCACGGACAATGATAGTTCAGAGTAGGTATACCCACCCACTATAGTACGGCACTGTATAGGCACGGACAATGATAGTTCAGAGTAGGTATACCCACCCATTATAGTACGGCACTGTATAGGCACGGACAATGATAGTTCAGAGTAGGTATACCCACCCACTATAGTACGGCACTGTATAGGCACGGACAATGATAGTTCAGAGTAGGTATACCCACCCACTATAGTACGGCACTGTATAGGCACGGGCAATGATAGTTCAGAGTAGGTATACCCACCCACTATAGTGCGGCACTGTATAGGCACGGACAATGATAGTTCAGAGTAGGTATACCCACCCACTATAGTACGGCACTGTATAGGCACGGGCAATGATAGTTCAGAGTAGGTATACCCACCTACTATAGTACGGCACTGTATAGGCACGGACAATGATAGTTCAGAGTAGGTATACCCACCCACTATAGTACGGCACTGTATAGGCACGGACAGTGATAGTTCAGAGTAGGTATACCCACCCACTATAGTACGGCACTGTATAGGCACGGACAATGATAATTCAGAGTAGGTATACCAGCCCACTATAGTACGGCACTGGTTAGACACGGACAAAGATAGTTCAGAGTAGGTATACCCCCCACTATAGTACGGCACTGTATAGGCACGGACAATGATAGTTCAGAGTAGGTATACCCACCCATTATAGTACGGCATTGTATAGGCACGGACAATGATAGTTCAGAGTAGGTATACCCACCCACTATAGTACGGCACTGTATAGGCACGGACAATGATAGTTCAGAGTAGGTATACCCACCCACTATAGTACGGCACTGTATAGGCACGGGCAATGATAGTTCAGAGTAGGTATACCCACCCACTATAGTGCGGCACTGTATAGGCACGGACAATGATAGTTCAGAGTAGGTATACCCACCCACTATAGTACGGCACTGTATAGGCACTAGCAATGATAGTTCAGAGTAGGTATACCCACCTACTATAGTACGGCACTGTATAGGCACGGACAATGATAGTTCAGAGTAGGTATACCCACCCACTATAGTACGGCACTGTATAGGCACGGGCAATGAGAGTTCAGAGTAGGTATACCCACCCACTGTAGTACGGTACTGTATAGGCACGGAAAATGATAGTTCAGAGTAGGTATACCCACCCACTATAGTACGGCACTGTATAGGCACGGACAATGATAGATCAGAGTAGGTATACCCACCCACTATAGTACGGCACTGTATAGGCATGGACCATGATAGTTCAGAGTAGGTATACCCACCCTTTATAGTACGGCACTGTATAGGTACGGACAATGATAGTTCAGAGTAGGTATACCCACCCACTGTAGTACGGCACTGTATAGGTACGGACAATGATAGTTCAGAGTAGGTATACCCACCCACTATAGTACGGCACTGTATAGGCACGGACAATGATAGTTCAGAGTAGGTATACCCACCCACTATAGTTCGGCACTGTATGGGCACGGACAATGATAGTTCAGAGTAGGTATACCTACCCACTATAGTACGGCACTGTATAGGCACGGGCAATGATAGTTCAGAGTAGGTATACCCACCCACTATAGTACGGCACTGTATAGGCACGGGCAGTGATAGTTCAGAGTAGGTATACCCACCCACTATAGTACGGCACTGTATAGGCACGGACAGTGATAGTTCAGAGTAGGTATACCCACCCACTATAGTACGGCACTGTATAGGCACGGACAATGATAATTCAGAGTAGGTATACCCGCCCACTATAGTACGGCACTGTATAGGCACGGACAATGATAGTTCAGAGTAGGTATACCCACCCACTATAGTTCGGCTCTGTATGGGCACGGACAATGATAGTTCAGAGTAGGTATACCCACCCACTATAGTACGGCACTGTATAGGCACGAGCAATGATAGTTCAGAGTAGGTATACCCACCCACTATAGTACGGCACTGTATAGGCACGGGCAGTGATAGTTCAGAGTAGGTATACCCACCCACTATAGTACGGCACTGTATAGGCACGGACAGTGATAGTTCAGAGTAGGTATACCCACCCACTATAGTACGGCACTGCATAGGCACGGACAATGATAATTCAGAGTAGGTATACCCGCCCACTATAGTACGGCACTGTATAGGCACGGACAATGATAGTTCAGAGTAGGTATACCCCCCACTATAGTACGGCACTGTATAGGCACGGACAATGATAGTTCAGAGTAGGTATACCCACCCACTATAGTACGGCACTGTATAGGCACGGACAATGATAGTTTAAAAAATAATAATAATAGGCTTGTACTGTATTGTTAAACGACATTCCGAATACTTATCGGCTTTGCCCCCTCAAGTTGTGTCAAATAGATATTGCGAGAAGTGATTGAAGGGCTGAGTAATCGAAAAATACTCAACGCTTTAGTAATGTCATTTTTGGAGGATAGAATGTTTACAACCACGAGTCATGCTGACAACCACGAGACATTCTGACAATCATGAAACACGCAATAAACCATGACACATGGTTACAACCACGAGCCAGCTGACAACTATGACATATACTTACAACGACAATCTATGATCACATTTCACGAATCGTTCCGACAACCATCTACGATACCACGACAACCACGATAAGATTACAATCATGAAACATGTTGACAGCCACGATTCATGCTTACAGTCATGGGACATGTTTACAACCACGATATGTGCTGACAACCACGATTCATGCTTACAACCACGAGACATTCTGACAATCATGAAACATGCAATAAACCATGACACATGGTTACAACCACGAGCCATGCTGATAACCATGACAACCACAATCTATGATCACATTTCACGAATCGTTCCGACAACCATCTACGATACCACGACAACCACGATAAGATTACAATCATGAAACATGCTGACAGCCACGATTCATGCTTACAGTCACGGGACATGTTTACAGCCACGAGATGTGCTGACAATCACTAGACTTACCGACAACCACGATTCATGCTTACAACCACGAGACGTGCTGACAATCACGAGACTTCCTGACGATCACGATGGTTGCTCCCAACCGAAGGATACCTTAGGTCTGAAGTCCTGATATATGGCTGCCTATCCTCTTCAATCACAAGATATAGATCAAACAAAACCCTACTTACACCATAAATGAGTCTCTAGATGATTATGATCTCCACATAAAACATAAGTACTTGAGACTCATGCAAGACTTATGAAGTACTTTTAATGGACATCTAATTATTTTAAAACGTGTAATGTAATGTAAACCTGTTAGTTTTCTTTTAATTAATATCACCAGTTTTGGCATCTTTTAATGTTTTGCTGTGTTTTGTTGATATTTCTGAAACATTTTAAACTAAATTTTCTTTTTTTGGACTCATACTGGGTGATATAATTTTAATTATTGTTTCCTTTCAATTATGATTTTTCGAAGTAAACCAAATATTTCTACTATCATACTTGTCTTTTGGATTTGTTAGAACTTCACTATAAATCGATTTTAAATCAATCTGGCCTTGATAACCATTATGTTTCAGAAGCAACGATTCCCAATAAATCATAAGAGGGTGATTTAATAGATTAAAATTATAGCCCGCCTCGTAACTCTGCGAAGCGCCGTAAGTTAATTTATGCGTCACAGTCTTTAATCGACATCTCCGAGGCTTCACTTCTAGATCCTTCATTATCTCACAGATGAATTATTGTGTTCACAATAATAGTAATTTTCCCTGATATTATTCTTATTTCAAGAATTTTGAAATTGGAAGGATAAATTAAAGGTTTGTATTGCAAAACGCTGGTTAACTGTTTGCACTTATTTATTGTAGGCGCACCATAAGTTTTGTTACTATAAGATTCACAATGTATAAATATGCACATTGATAGGTTGTGTGAACACTCCTTGTTTAGATTTGTTAAGCTATCTATAATTGCAGTGTAACATTTTTAATTAGTGTACATTTATTGTTGGACACAATATTTGTTTTCATAAATATTCATAATTTATTCATATATATAGATTCATAGGTATAAGTGCTGTTTTTTTTTTTCTACTTTAAAATCCTGATGAACGAAGGTTCAGTATATTTTATCTTAACATTAGAACGGACGTTTAGTTTATTATTCTAAAAGTAATCTATAACTGTAAAAAATCACGTATTTACTTTTTTGCACTTTAAACTTAACTAAGTCTTCTATATTAAACATATTCGAACTTAAGCGTGGATAAATATTTGCTATATGCCTTGATTTGTCATCAAAAATTGGGTCTGATCAGATTCTGAATTGGCTGTCTTGCATCAAACAGCGGACCAATTTAAATAGTTGTCCAGTCGTCAAAACAATTCTGATCAAAAATCTACAATCTAACGATATACCAGAATATGATGTTGTGATGTGACTTTTAACTATCATTTCTTGCTCCTCCTTGTTATTTTTAAGGAAATTAGGGTAATTTCACAAATTTCAAACTCTTACAAAAATTTTAGTATTTCAAATTAAACAATTAAATTAAATTTAAGGTTTATTTTTTACAAAGACGATTTTTGCCAATGTGACTCCTAACTTTTCTTACTTGTTTCAGGTAAGCAACGATATGCATACAGACAGCCAATGAACTGGTTGGCTAGAAGTAAGTAAAGATATAGTCATAGAAGTAGCCTCTTGCTGTATCTCCTTTGTTCACTCATCAGACAGCCAATGAACTGGTTGGCTAGATGTAACTAACGATATAGGCATAGAAGTAGCCTCTTGCTGTATCTCCTTTGTTCACTCATCAGACAGTCAATGAACTGGGTGGCTAGAAGTAAGTAGCGATATAGTCATAGAAGTAGCCTCTTGCTGTATCTCCTTGTTCACTCATCAGACAGTCAATGAACTGGGTGGCTAGAAGTAAGTAGCGATATAGTCATAGAAGTAGCCTCTTGCTGTATCTCCTTGTTCACTCATCAGACAGCCAATGAACTGGGTGGCTAGAAGTAAGTAGCGATATAGTCATAGAGGTAGCCTCTTGCTGTATCTCCTTGTTCACTCATCAGACAGCCAATGAACTGGGTGGCTAGAAGTAAGTAGCGATATAGTCATAGAAGTAGCCTCTTACTGTATCTCCTTTGTTCACTCATCAGACAGTCAATGAACTGCTTGGCTAGAAGTAAGTAGCGATATAGTCATAGAAGTAGCCTCTTTCTGTATCTCCTTTGTTCACTCATCAGACAGTCAATGAACTGGGTGGCTAGAAGTAAGTAGCGATATAGTCTTAGAAGTAGCATTTTCCTGTATCTTCTTTCTTCACTTATCAGGCAGCCAATGAACTGGGAGGCTAGAAGTAAGTAGCGATATAGTCATAGAGGTAGCCTCTTGCTGTATCTCCTTGTTCACTCATCAGACAGCCAATGAACTGGGTGGCTAGAAGTAAGTAGCGATATAGTCATAGAAGTAGCCTCTTGCTGTATCTCCTTTGTTCACTCATCAGACAGTCAATGAACTGCTTGCCTAGAAGTAAGTAGCGATATAGTCATAGAAGTAGCCGCTTGCTGTATCTCCTTGTTCACTCATCAGACAGTCAATGAACTGGGTGGCTAGAAGTAAGTAGCGATATAGTCATAGAAGTAGCCTCTTGCTGTATCTCCTTGTTCACTCATCAGACAGCCAATGAACTGGGTGGCTAGAAGTAAGTAGCGATATAGTCATAGAGGTAGCCTCTTGCTGTATCTCCTTGTTCACTCATCAGACAGCCAATGAACTGGGTGGCTAGAAGTAAGTAGCGATATAGTCATAGAAGTAGCCTCTTGCTGTATCTCCTTTGTTCACTCATCAGACAGTCAATGAACTGCTTGGCTAGAAGTAAGTAGCGATATAGTCATAGAAGTAGCCTCTTGCTGTATCTCCTTTGTTCACTCATCAGACAGTCAATGAACTGGGTGGCTAGAAGTAAGTAGCGATATAGTCTTAGAAGTAGCATTTTCCTGTATCTTCTTTCTTCACTTATCAGGCAGCCAATGAACTGGGAGGCTAGAAGTAAGTAGCGATATAGTCATAGAGGTAGCCTCTTGCTGTATCTCCTTGTTCACTCATCAGACAGCCAATGAACTGGGTGGCTAGAAGTAAGTAGCGATATAGTCATAGAAGTAGCCTCTTGCTGTATCTCCTTTGTTCACTCATCAGACAGTCAATGAACTGCTTGGCTAGAAGTAAGTAGCGATATAGTCATAGAAGTAGCCTCTTGCTGTATCTCCTTTTGTTCACTCATCAGACAGTCAATGAACTGGGTGGCTAGAAGTAAGTAGCGATATAGTCTTAGAAGTAGCATTTTCCTGTATCTTCTTTCTTCACTTATCAGGCAGCCAATGAACTGGGTGGCTAGAAGTAAGTAGCGATATAGTCATAGAGGTAGCCTCTTGCTGTATCTCCTTTGTTCACTCAACAGACAGCTAATGAACAGGTTGGCTAGACGTAGTAACGATATAGTCATAGAGTTAGCCTCTTGCATCATTCCCATTCTTCACTTATCAGACAGCCAATGAACAGGTTGGCTAGACGTAGTAACGATATAGTCATAGAGTTAGCCTCTTGCATCATTCCCTTTGTTCACTCAACAGACAGCTAATGCACAGGTTGGCTAGACGTAGTAACGATATAGTCATAGAGTTAGCCTCTTGCATCATTCCCTTTGTTCACTCAACAGACAGCTAATGAACAGGTTGGCTAGACGTAGTAACGATATAGTCATAGAGTTAGCCTCTTGCATCATTCCCTTTGTTCACTCAACAGACAGCTAATGAACAGGTTGGCTAAACGTAGTAACGATATAGTCATAGAGTTAGCCTCTTGCATCATTCCCTTTGTTCACTCAACAGACAACTAATGAACAGGTTGGCTAAACGTAGTAACGATATAGTCATAGAGTTAGCCTCTTGCATCATTCCCTTTGTTCACTCAACAGACAACTAATGAACAGGTTGGTTAGACGTAGTAACGATATAGTCATAGACTTAGCCTCTTGCATCATTCACTTTGTTCACTCACCAGACAGCTAATGAACAGGTTGGCTAGACGTAGTAACGATATAATCATAGAGTTAGTCTCTTGCATCATTCACTTTGTTCACTCAACAGACAGCTAATGAACAGGTTGACTAGACGTAGTAACGATATAGTCATAGAGTTATCCTCTTGCATCATTCCCTTTGTTCACTCAACAGACAACTAATGAACAGGTTGGCTAAACGTAGTAACGATATAGTCATAGAGTTAGCCTCTTGCATCATTCCCTTTGTTCACTCAACAGACAACTAATGAACAGGTTGGTTAGACGTAGTAACGATATAGTCATAGAGTTAGCCTCTTGCATCATTCACTTTGTTCACTCACCAGACAGCTAATGAACAGGTTGGCTAGACGTAGTAACGATATAATCATAGAGTTAGTCTCTTGCATCATTCACTTTGTTCACTCAACAGACAGCTAATGAACAGGTTGACTAGACGTAGTAACGATATAGTCATAGAGTTATCCTCTTGCATCATTCCCTTTGTTCACTCAACAGACAGCTAATGAACAGGTTGGCTAGACGTAGTAACGATATAGTCATAAGAGTTAGCCTCTTGCATCATTCCCTTTGTTCACTCAACATACAGCTAATGAACAGGTTGGCTAGACGTAGTAACGATATAGTCATAGAGTTAGCCTCTTGCATCATTCCCTTTGTTCACTCAACAGACAGCTAATGAACAGGTTGGCTAGACGTAGTAACGATATAGTCATAGAGTTAGTTCTTGCATCATTCCCTTTGTTCACTCAACAGACAGCTAATGAACAGGTTGGCTAGACGTAGTAACGATATAGTCATAGAGTTAGCCTCTTGCATCATTCCCGTTGTTCACTCAACAGACATCTAATGAACAGGTTGGCTAGACGTAGTAACGATATAGTCATAGAGTTAGCCTCTTGCATCATTCCCTTTGTTCACTCAACATACAGCTAATGAACAGGTTGGCTAGACGTAGTAACGATATAGTCATAGAGTTATCCTCTTGCATCATTCCCTTTGTTCACTCAACAGACAGCTAATGAACAGGTTGGCTAGACGTAGTAACGATATAGTCATTGAGTTAGGCTTTTGCTTCATCTCCTTTGTTCACTCAACAGACAACCAATGAACAGGTTGGCTAGACGTAGTAACGATTTAGTCATAGAGTTATCCTCTTGCGTCATCTCCTTTGTTCACTCAATAGACAGCCAATAAACCGCTTGGCTAGACGTAGTAACGATATAGTCATAAAGTTAGCCTCTTGCTTCATCCCCTTTGTTCACTAAATATACAAGCAATGAACTGGTCGACTAGCCGTATTAACGATATAGTCATAGAATTATCCTCTTGCAACATCCCCTTTGTTCACTAAATAGACAGGCGATGAACTGGTCGGCTAGCCGTAGTAACGATATAGTCATATAATTATCCTCTTGCATCATCCCCTTTGTTCCCTAAATAGACAGGCGATGAACTGGTCGGCTAGCCGTAGTAACGATATAGTCATATAATTATCCTCTTGCATCATTCCCTTTGTTCACTAAATAGACAGGCAATGAACTGGTCGGCTTGCCGTAAGTAACGATATAGTCATAGAATTATCTTCTTGCATCATCCCCTTTGTTCACTAAGTAGACAGGCGATGAACTGGTCGGCTAGGCGTAAGTAACGATACAGTCATAGAATTATCCTCTTGCATCATCCTTACGTTCTGTACTTGCAATTTTGAATACGTTTCTTTGCCCTTTTATATTTATTTTATATCGGCTGACGATTGTTAACTAGCAGAATCATAAAATGTGTTTATTTATACAACTAAGTACATATAAGTAATTGCACCTGCTGTATCTACATCTTCCTTCGGTATAGCAGTAAATCAGTTATTTGTTAGCAGTTGAAACTTTTGAATTAACCTACAAGATGTTAGTATTTAGAAACAGTCTGGTCTGGTATGGTTTGTGGTTTCAAAATTGAAAACTAATTGCAATAATGTAGTAAAAAGTCTTAATATTTTCAAACTTTATGGTTAGAATGGAAGAATGCATACATAATAAAAATGTCTACCTAAAAATACCTAATATATTGTATGTTTTAATTAAATACTTTTAGTTAAAACATGATATGTATGTAAGTGGTTTAACGTAGGCCAGGCTTATTCACATTGTAGATAATAGTCTACTTTAAATGAATTTTACATTTGAAAGCCTTTGGTTAGACTGAAGTCATTAGAGTGTTTTACTTAATGTAAGAAAATAACCAACCCAATTTATGTTCTATCAATTCCATTACTGAAATAGTTTATTTCGAGCTGTTGATAATTAAAATAATATATAAAAAGAACCACACTTAGCAACCACACTAAGTGTGGTTCTTTATATATATATATATATATATATATATATATATATATATATATATATATATATATATATATATATATATAATATTAAGCAATCTAATAGCTAAAAATGTCAAAAAATTAAAATAAGTCAAATTTATTTTAAATCACTTGTCTGTTATATATCACGCCCAATTTTTTCAATGTAACAATTATGTTAGTTGGAAGTAAATAAAATCCCCTATTAAATATATAAAATGTTTAATCTTTAAAATCCCCTATTAAAATAAAATATAAAAACCGTTAAGTGGTTTGTGAAAAATAATGTACTCGTTAGAAAACATGTTTTTTTCCGTTTGTTGAAAAATGTATTGTATTCGATTTGAAACTTTTTGCTCGGTTGTCTTGTTCCCATTTTTTTATTTTAATTCTTTTCTTAACTTCTTTAACTTAAAAAAAAAATGCCTTTTCGAGTTTTGGAAATCTCTTGTTCCCAGTTTCCAAGAAATAAAATTCTCATTTTGTAAAACAGACTGTTCTCATTTTGATAATTTAACTGTTTAATGAATTTTTTAAGCAATCCTTTTTTATGCAATTAACTTGTACTTAAATTGCCATTACATCTTTTCTTGTAATTTTATTTTATACCTAAATAACTCCCTGTTTACATATAGAAGTGCACTATTGTAATGTAATGGTAACATTACGTAAACTAATCAGTTTAGAGCTTCTCGTTAGTTTACATCCAACTCTTGCAGAAATAAATTGTAAGAGCTCGGAGTGAGCTTTGAATTATTAAATATTACATTTGCAAACAAACCTATATTCTTAAGGAAGGAAGAGCAACCGATGAAATCTGGTGATGACCGGTCCGGGCGTGTGAAATATAATGAATGGAACTTCCAAAACATGTTTTGAAGAAGTATAATGTACAGTTTAGCCAGAAGGCACAGAAAATCGTGTCTCATTTCTCTTCTAATCAGATATTCTCACTAAATGAACCTGTTCCGTTTACTTAACATTTCTATTTATGGTTAGCTATGCGTTAGTTACACAATGGTATGGCCATCTCTACACCTATCCCGTTGCCATTGCTGATGAGTAGACAACCCATTGTAGTGTAACACTGTGGATGGGTAGACAACCCATTGTGGTGTAACACTGTGGATGGGTAGACAACCCATTGTGGTGTAACACTGTGGATGGGTAGACAACCCATTGTAGAGTGACACTGCTGATAAACACTCACTGTGGACGGGTAGACAACCCATTGAGGTGTAACACTGTGGATGGGTAGACAACCCATTGTAGAGTGACACTGCTGATGAACACTCACTGTGGATGTTTAGACAACCCATTGTGGTGTAACACTGTGGATGAACTCGCACTGTGGATGTTTAGACAGCCAATTGTGGTGTAACACTGTGGATGAACTCGCACTGTGGATGTTTAGAAAGCCAATTGTGGTGTAACACTGTGGATGAACTCGCACTGTGGATGTTTAGACAGCCAATTGTGGTGTAACACTGTGGATGAACTCGCACTGTGGATGTTTAGAAAGCCAATTGTGGTGTAACACTGTGGATGAACTCGCAATGTGGATGTTTAGACAGCCAATTGTGGTGTAACACTGTGGATGAACTCGCACTGTGGATGAACTCGCACTGTGGATGTTTAGACAGCCAATTGTGGTGTAACACTGTGGATGAACTCGCACTGTGGATGTTTAGACAGCCAATTGTGGTGTAACACTGTGGATGAACTCGCACTGTGGATGTTTAGACAGCCAATTATGGTGTAACACTGTGGATGAACTTGCACTGTGGATGTTTAGAAAGCCAATTGTGGTGTAACACTGTGGATGAACTCGCACTGTGGATGTTTAGACAGCCAATTAATTGTGGTGTAACACTGTGGATGAACTGTCACTGTGGATGGGAACCCATTGTGGTGTAACACTGTATGAACTCTCACTGTTAATGGGAACACAATCCTAGTACACGGAATAAGGGTATTGAATATAGAGTTTTGGAGAATACTAACAGTAATCTCGATCCCTCAAATTAGTATTTTACGTGTAAACAACTTTTTTCGAGGCCGTGTTTTGAAGAAAAATAACATTTAAACTCACCTCAGAACAACCGCGCTGTATTAGTGCGTAGGGGATGCTAAATACAACGGTATAGATACGTGATAAAATATTTTGTATTATTTAACTATCTTGATTTTACAAAACTATCTAATATTTCAGCTACATCAGTAAACATTAATGAATAACGTAACTATTTTGAATATAGTTTAAACTGTAATATTGGTTTGTTATATTTAGTAAGTGTAGATAGTTTTAAAGTTAGGAGACAAACTTATTTTTCCTTGAAATGATTTTAAGATACTAAATAACTACTTTATAGACAATAATAGACGCAGTACAACATTAAAAAATCAATTTTATAACAGATAAAAACAGAGAGAACATTTGGGATAGCACGGGCCAGTCACGTGCTTATTATAATTAATAAGGGCAACATTTTGAGAATTAGCAGACCACGCAGATATCGTGTGTCATTGAGAGTAGTGTTATTAGGTAGGTTATTCCAAGAACTGGGCCGACAACTTCTTCCGAATCATTTTTTATAAAGTATATAACAAGTTAGAATTGAAGGAAAATAACATTCATTATTCATAATTTGCATTTGATTATTAAATAAACTTCTTTACTATTCAAAAGTGGAAGCAGGCTACTTATGAAATAATGATACTAGACTGATGATTGAGTTGTTTGATTGACTCAACAAGATTGTATTACTTTTTTTTATTACGATAAATAAAAAAAAATCGTCCCTTTTGATGGGCTATTATGTAAAAATACACAATCCGCCTCGCCGTTTGGTTCCATCTGGCTGATAATGCACCCTAGGCGATGTAGCCCTGTTATTTATCAGCAGCTCAGCGACCTATCATTACGATAGACTTGCTGCACCCTTTTGACATGGTAATATTACAAACAGAGATCAATTTTGACATAACTACTGTAATTGATGCTAATCAATTTTCCAAAAACTTGTAAACTTAGTGGATGATTTGTCAACAGAATACAGATAGCCGCAAACCCATGGTCACCATTTGTAGTAATGAGCGATAATCACTTTTAACAGTTGTACATTTGACATCTGCAACAAGTATAATAGCTCGTCAATAAATATTATAACTAAATAATGCAAGCAATATAGTAATGTTAGTCTATCAAATATTTGGAATTACAAAAACATTACATAAAACAATTTTATTTTCCAAAAACTCTTTCACTGAATATATTGCCTGAATAAAAAGCAAGGCTTTAATTAGCTTTTTGAAATCAATAATTGAATGTTCCTTTTTCAGTCGGAACGGAAATTTATTAAAAACACTCATTCATGAATAAAAAGGGGTTTTTTTAATTTGGAAGTTCTGTGCCTTATATAACATAGCCACATAGGTCTTGTCCGTGTCTCGTGTTGTGCGTATGAAAATCCCCAATACAGGTTAAATGATCCTGATAGTGTTGTACGTAGGACCTGCACGTACAACAAGGTGAACAGAGATGTTTGCGTTACGTATGCTTAGAGGCAAGTGGCTAATTAGTCCAACTCGATACCATAAGCCACTCTGGGATATCTGCTTGAATTGAAACCTTTCATCCTTAAAAAAGGTCAGCATTTGAAAATTTGAATCTGTTTACCACTACTGGCTCAAAAAAATACTAGTTTTCTGTCCCTATACCCCCCAAACGTAGCTATTTCAAATCAAAATGTGCGAGTGAAATGAACTTTTACGCAACTAGAGGTAGGGATAAATATGGAACTAAAACTTTCTCGTCACTGAAGGTGATGCAAAAACAACCTTTATATCAGGAGGGGTTTTAGGCATACAAATACTTATTATTTCGCTCACTGACTTAGGTACTAGAGTGATAGCATGTATAACTGGACTTTTAAGTTCGAATGTGTGTGTGTTTTTATGTACATTATAATATCAATTTGTAAATTTGACAATTTCTAAACAATATGTTTAGGAAACAAAACTTGTTATTTGTGTAAGTAGAACTATACATAACGTCTTAGTAAGTTGGAGAGATACAAGAACAGTCTGAGACCCATCCCCCCCACCAAAGCTGGGAAGCGTGCCAACTGGGGGATGGCTCAAAACGAGTAAAGCGATGGGATCACGGGTGGCAGTTGGAGGGTCCAAAATAAAACTCGGCAGCTGAGCGAAACTAATTTATTACCAAAAAAACCACTATTAACATAATCAAAAACGGCAGAAGGCCACGATATAAAATAGGCAGAAGGCCACAATATAAATTTTCACTTAAATAAATAATAACAAACACTAAAATTACCAAGATACTACACAATAATAACAAACGCTATAAATACCACAAACTCTACAAATACCCAAAATTTAACCATTAATCAACTGTATGGCCTATCTGCAGTTTAGCCTGAGACAACCCAAAACGTAAGAAAATATTAAGCCCCAAATAAAAGTGAAAATTTAGAAAACTTTTGGATCACAACATTTAAACCGGCAATTTAGCCCCCACATCCCTTGATTCCACCGGGCCAGGGAGTAAGCCGGAATCCCTGGGCAGCTCCGAATTAAAAGTTAAGCAAAAGAACAATAATCCCCTTTTGGTGAAAGTTTAAAAATTAAATAATTTAAAAGAAAATATAACACGGTACCGTTCGAGTAAAAATTCACTTCAAAACCCCCCCCCTAATACACTTAACAAAAAAAATAAATAACAATAACTAGGCCTAAGCATATAAATCAATAATAACAGGATTTAACAATGGGGACCTAACAAATATAAAAATCTAAACAAATGTAACAAGAAAATAAACTAATTAAAAATAAATAACAATAAATATTAACAGCGAACGTTCTTTGTGTAATTTAAAGTTTTTCTTTCTAAGTAAATAAAAAAATATAAGTCCCCATGGCTGTTTCATCAATCACTGTTCCAGTTTAGGCCTAGGCCACAAATTAAACAGTTCCACAAACTTTTTTTTTCTTTATATTTCCTGTATTTCACTGTTTTCTTGGTTTATATATTTTTTTTTTTTTTGTAAAACTTTTAACAGCCCCCAGCTCAGCCGCCGGGAAACAAAAACATGGAAAACACTGACCTGAGGACAGGAGACTTATACCACAGAGATGTAGAGCGGGTAACGGGCGACTCCATGCTCCAACATGGTCCTCAGGCCAGGCTAGCAGTGCAGAAGGTCGGCAATTCCCCGACGGCAGGCCGAGGGTGAAACGTCCTACTCAAGGACCCTGGAGTTTTAGTTTGTCTAGCCAAACATGGTAAGGAGGTTCGGCCGAGTAGAACTCTTCTAGAACAATCTAGACAGAACAGACAGGCCAACCTGACCGAAGCTGCTGGAACACGGAACGAAACGGAACTGGGCCAACGGCTACCAAAGTACGCAAATCGCCGGGCAAAAGCGAATCTCAGGCAGCCTGGCAGACAACGGAAAAAAAAAACGAAACTGTACCGGTCCAAGACCCGGTACAACCTCCCTCTGCAAAACCTCAACACACCCAGGCAGGGGAGAACTCGGTACCTCAGGGAACCAAACAGAAGAAGAAGACCTCCGAAGAGTGGTGTTCCAAGGACGTCCAAGAGAAACTAAGAGGGGAAACCCCTCAAACAGGGAGCGAACTACCCTGACGGTCGGGCCCGACAAGAAAAAAGAGAGAGAGAAAGAAGACTCTCTCAGAACAGCCACCTAGGGCGCAGAGGTGATCAATCTCTTTGCCCCAAGAAACCCCCAGGAACACCAACTCCTGGACCAACCGTTCCCCGGAAAGCCTTAAGCTGGGACACATGGGCTTTCCTAAACACCCTGCCTGACTGGGGATCAACCAGCAGAGCAGTCACCGGTGACAAAAACTTGTCGATGCGGTGGGGACCAGACCACCGATAGCACAACTTTGCAGCTCTTCGTTCCGCGGCCGAACTGACCGGGTGAGCCTGACAAAGAACCAGATCTCCAACCTGAAAAGGGTTAGGAGTACGACCCTTATCATACCTCCTCCTTACTCTCTCTCTAGCACGTAGCAGGTTGCGCCGAGCAGCCCGCCACGTGGACACTACGTCAGTGGCACCTGGCGTAGGTAGAAGATCCTCTAACCTCCACAAGTTGGACAACGGGTTGTTAGGAGGGTAGCCATGTAGAATCTCGAAGGGAGTGGCATTGTGACTCTCATGCTTGGAAGAATTAAAGGCAAGCTGGAGCCAAGAGAGATTCTCATCCCAGGTGTTCTGCTTCTCAGCATGGAAAGTAATAAGGGCAGACCGAAGATTGCGGTTGAACCGCTCTGCATGAGAAGGCTGTGGGTAATACGGAGAGGTAGTCACATGCCTGATACCATTGCCAAAACAGAACCTACGAAACTCATGGGAGGTAAACTGGCTACCGTTGTCGGACACAAGAGTGGAAGGCACACCAAAGTGCTGGAAGAGTTGGGACTGGAGAGCACGGATGGTGAGCTTAGCCGTGGCACTCCGAAGTGGGAAAAGCCAAACGAACTTCGAGAAAGCATCCACACAAACAAGTAGGTAGGAGCTACCTGACTTGCTACGGGGAAAAGGACCCACGTAGTCGATGAACACCTTCTCAAAAGGACGCTCGGCCACCTCAGAAGATAACAACCCTAACCTTGCATTCTGACTAGGCTTGCTGAGAGAGCACAGGTGACAAGCCCGCACTCTGCCCGCAACATCCCGGTCCATGCCCTTCCAGATGAAGTACCTACGAATCTTAGCGATGGTCTTATGAATGCCAAGATGACCGCCCACAAGGGAAGAGTGATAATACTGAAAGACCATCGGTACTAGATGACTAGGCAGCACTACACGGGGTTCACCCCTCTGTCGAGGACGGCAACAGAGTACCCCTTTGGACAGAAAATAGGGAGGGTGGGCACCTCCCTCTTGAAGCTCACCTAAGATGACTGACAGCTCAGGATCTTTCTGCTGATGGGACAGTAGGTCGTCAAAAGCCAGAGAAATCCAGAAGAACAGCACCACACTGAGCAACAACCTCAGTCGGTGGATCACTGGGTTCATGATACATGCGGGAAAGAGCATCCGCGATGACATTCTGGGTACCCCTAAGATGTTGGACTCGGAACTTAAAGGCAGAAATTTTGACCACCCAGCGACCAATTTTCCCAAGCTGTCTGGGATGGGCAAGAAGCCAAGACAGTGCCTGATTGTCTGTCTCCAGCAAGAACTCAGCGTGTTCCAAGAAACGCCGGAACTTGTCCGTACCAAAGACAACAGCCAGACACTCTAACTCATAGATGGAAGAAGCTTTCTTTTCCTGGTGAGACAACGTCCTCGAAGCAAAAGCGATGGGCTGCCTGACCCCATCAAACTCCTGAGAAAGAACAGCAGCAATGGCGGAGGAGGAGGCATCAGTCTGAAGAACAAATTCTCTGCTGAAATCAGGCATACGCAGGACAGGAGGTTGCATGATAGCCTCCTTGAGAGCATCAAAGGCAGTCTGCTGAGCTTGGCCCCACACAAAAGGGACCCCTTTCTTACGCAGCTCGTTCAACGGGGCAGCAAGCTCGGCCACGTTAGGGATGAAGCGACGGTAAAAATTCACCATCCCCACAAAACGGGCAATCCCCTTGGCATCTCTGGGAGGAGGAAAATCCCGAATGCCCTGGGTCCTCGCAGGATCTATGCAGACGCCTCGAGAAGAGATAAGATGACCCAGAAAAGAGATCTCAGGACGAGCAAAAGTGACTTTCTCTGGATTGACGGTAAGGCCAGCTGATTTGAGGCGACTAAGAACTTCCTCCAGATGTTGCATGTGTTCCCCGAAAGTCTCACTGTAGACAAGAAGATCGTCCAGGTAATTGAAAACAAACTTGAACTTCACATCATGGAAGATGGAATCAAGCAGACGAGTAAGAGTCTGGGCACCCACAGCAAGACCCATAGGAACCCTAGTGAACTGATAGAGATTCCAGGGAACACAGAAGCTAGTCATGGGCCGTGATTCCTTCTTCAATGGAATCTGATGGTAGGCCTGGTTCAAATCGAAAACACTGAAAAACTTAGCCTTACCGAACCAATCAAACGCAGAATGCAAATCAGGCAGAGGTACCGAGTCAATAGCGACCTTAGCGTTGAGCCTCCGATAATCCATCACAAGCCTAGACTTACCATTAGGCTTGGGCACAAGAAAAGCTGGACTGGCATAAGCAGAACGAGACGGTTCAATCACACCCTTGCTCAGAAGATCCTCAATCATAGCCCTCATAACCTCCATCTTTGGGGGAGCAAGTTTGTACGGATGACTTCTAACTGGCTGAGAATCCGTGAGGTGGATCTCATACTCCAGAAGAGAAGTGACCCCAAGCTCAGCCGTAAGCACATCAGGAAACCGCAAACACAGCCTCCTAATGGCCTCCGCCTGCTCAGGGGGGAGATGACCAACCGGATCCACCTTGGGTTGTTCGGGCTCACAACCCACCTCTCTGACTGCAGGAGGGCAGTCAGAATCCCCTACTAGAGGCACCAAAACTCGCCGATTAAACTTGAAAAACATCTGGCGCTTCTGGAGGTCAAGCACCATACCACTCTTGGAAATGAAGTCTGCCCCTAGGATACAAGAAACCGCCAGGTCCTTGGCAACCAGAAAACCCCACCTCCAGGAAAATCCTTCAATTTTAAAATGGAAAAACGCCTTTAGAATTATAGGTAGAGGAGTTTGGGATGCCGTCCAGCAAGTAATAGAAGAGGGCTCGGTGTGCCTGACAAGTCCTAAGGCGTCAAGGGACTCAAAAAGAGAAAGGCTGATGATACTGCATGCCGAACCAGAATCAAGAAGGGCTCGACACACCGTACCACCAAAAGATACAAAAACGCCAGGACACACCGAGGTGACCGCCCTAAGTCCCAGGGAAGCCATGCCAGCAAGGCCCGAAACATCCCCGACGCTCCTGCGATGGGCACGCGTCAGAGGCAAATGGCCACGGTCAGTCGCAACAACGCGGGGAGCTACTGTGGAGGCAACCCCCCGCGCTGAGCGTTTCCCGCCCCACGACCTCGAGCACGTGGACAGTCACGTCGAATGTGACCAGGTTGGCCACAAGCAAAGCACACAACCGGAGGCCGAGAACCACGACCCTCCACTGGCTGACTCACACCTACAGACATAGCCGGTCGACGGGTGGGGAGAGCACGATGACTCTCAGAATCCCTCCCTTGCTGGTCTGAGAACTGCACGCTGCGCGAAACAATGCACAGCTGATGCAGCTCCCGAAAAGTCGAAGGAACACCAGCAAAAACCAATCTGCACCGTTCTTCGGGAGAAATGCCATCCAGGATGACACGAACGGTGTCAGCTTCAGAAAGGGTGAGGCGCAACGCTTGACGAGCTTCCTTGACTGAAGAGACATAGGCTGCCAGAGACTCGCCCCTACCCTGCGATCGATAAAATCTGTCCATGACCATCCTCTCCCTGAGTCGAATGGGAAGAAACGATGAAAGTAACTCTCGATGGAACGAGTCCACCGAGGCATCACTGGCCAAGACAGAACTCAGCAACTCCCCAACGGGACCTCTACAATAAGGGAAAACCAGACGAAGCAAGTCCCCAGCCTGCATGCCGGGCATCTCACTAAGTCTGAGAAAGGCCACCAGAAACTTAAGAAGCTCCTCAGGATCCATCCCATCGATCACAGGGAGATTCTGGATCATGGGCGTGAGAGGGTTAGGTAGCTTGTGGTAGCTCAGCTGCAGAAGAGCAGGAGAACCCAAAGAAGTCGAAGCAGAAGGAAGGGCAGCTGGAGCCGAACCACAAGCAACCTCAACAGAAACGCCTGCAGGCTCAGAAGGAGCCTCAGGCCCAGTGAAAACCGTTGTCTCAGCCTGCGGCCTCGACACGTTAGGCGACAGTGTGAAAGCAGGCCGCTGACCCAGACCCGTAGGAGTCGTGGAACCGGAGAGTGCCTGAAAAATCTCCTCAAGCCTAGATACACTCTCCAAGATCCACGCCCTTCCAGATGGCTCCAACCCTGGTGCCCGGTTGACCAGCCTTAAACGGGCAAGCAGATGCCCCAAACGTGCAAGGCGGCAGGCCCGGTCACGACCTACTGGAGGTTCAAACTGCAAATCCTCTAACACCCCTTCCCAATCTTCCACCTTACGTTTACAAACCCCCAACTCATCCCCAACCTCCAGCAGGTCAGACCAATCCACCGCCGTACCCGCGGACAACTGCTCCCGCAGCAACCTCCGGAGATTCAAAACATCCCCTTCCGGAGTCACACCCCGCGACCTCAATTCGAAAATCAACTCCTCCTTGACCAGGAGCGCAACATTCTGCAGATAGGCCATCTCGCAAAACAAAACTCTCAACAGTACACAAAAAAACGACAACTCCAGGGTCCAAGACGAACTAAACCCTCAGCCTACCGAGCCACTGCCGACCACTCCAATCCACCCATGAAACCCATTCAACAAAGTAACCAAGCGGACTGCCTAAAATTTTTTTATTTTTTTTTTTTTTATATAAAGTTAACTGATTTATTTGGTTTTTAATTGTTTTTCTCTTTTAAATAATTATTAATTTTTTTTTTTTTTTTTTTTTTTTTTACGTATTACCAAGACACCTTGACGGTAGGTCGCCCAACCATGGCCTACTAACTGGCAAACACCCACCGTCAACAACCAAGAAAGAATTAAATTTTTTTTTTTTTTTTTTTTTTTTTTTTTTTATAGGCAACCACGCTCTGCTACCAATTGAGACCCATCCCCCCCACCAAAGCTGGGAAGCGTGCCAACTGGGGGATGGCTCAAAAAGAGTAAAGCGATGGGATCACGGGTGGCAGTTGGAGGGTCCAAAATAAAACTCGGCAGCTGAGCGAAACTAATTTATTACCAAAAAAACCACTATTAACATAATCAAAAACGGCAGAAGGCCACGATATAAAATAGGCAGAAGGCCACAATATAAATTTTCACTTAAATAAATAATAACAAACACTAAAATTACCAAGATACTACACAATAATAACAAACGCTATAAATACCACAAACTCTACAAATACCCAAAATTTAACCATTAATCAACTGTATGGCCTATCTGCAGTTTAGCCTGAGACAACCCAAAACGTAAGAAAATATTAAGCCCCAAATAAAAGTGAAAATTTAGAAAACTTTTGGATCACAACATTTAAACCGGCAATTTAGCCCCCACATCCCTTGATTCCACCGGGCCAGGGAGTAAGCCGGAATCCCTGGGCAGCTCCGAATTAAAAGTTAAGCAAAAGAACAATAATCCCCTTTTGGTGAAAGTTTAAAAATTAAATAATTTAAAAGAAAATATAACACGGTACCGTTCGAGTAAAAATTCACTTCAAAACCCCCCCCTAATACACTTAACAAAAAAAATAAATAACAATAACTAGGCCTAAGCATATAAATCAATAATAACAGGATTTAACAATGGGGACCTAACAAATATAAAAATCTAAACAAATGTAACAAGAAAATAAACTAATTAAAAATAAATAACAATAAATATTAACAGCGAACGTTCTTTGTGTAATTTAAAGTTTTTCTTTCTAAGTAAATAAAAAAATATAAGTCCCCATGGCTGTTTCATCAATCACTGTTCCAGTTTAGGCCTAGGCCACAAATTAAACAGTTCCACAAACTTTTTTTCTTCTTTATATTTCCTGTATTTCACTGTTTTCTTGGTTTATATATTTTTTTTTTTTTTTGTAAAACTTTTAACAGCCCCCAGCTCAGCCGCCGGGAAACAAAAACATGGAAAACACTGACCTGAGGACAGGAGACTTATACCACAGAGATGTAGAGCGGGTAACGGGCGACTCCATGCTCCAACATGGTCCTCAGGCCAGGCTAGCAGTGCAGAAGGTCGGCAATTCCCCGACGGCAGGCCGAGGGTGAAACGTCCTACTCAAGGACCCTGGAGTTTTAGTTTGTCTAGCCAAACATGGTAAGGAGGTTCGGCCGAGTAGAACTCTTCTAGAACAATCTAGACAGAACAGACAGGCCAACCTGACCGAAGCTGCTGGAACACGGAACGAAACGGAACTGGGCCAACGGCTACCAAAGTACGCAAATCGCCGGGCAAAAGCGAATCTCAGGCAGCCTGGCAGACAACGGAAAAAAAAAACGAAACTGTACCGGTCCAAGACCCGGTACAAGTCTTAGGACTGTTAAATAAGTTACGATTAATATTTTGGAAATACAATTTCAACTTACAATTCAGTTAAGGTTTGTTGAATAGTTTGCCTGTGAGATAGACGAGATGACAGGATTTTACAGGACACGTCGGCTATCAACAATACCTTCTTTTTTAGATTAGACATTTGACTAAATGTTATATTTGTTATAAACATTACCAGTTGTTTTCTTTCCCACAAAATTTGTTAAGAGACAACGTTACAAAAACTTGTGGCAAAATATTAAGTGAACCTCCAGAATTTGTACACGTGACACTCTGCATTGGAAGCAGAAGTGCTAGTCACTAGGCTAACACTCCTGCCTAGATTTGTACACGTGACACTCTGCATTGGAAGCAGAAGTGCTAGTCACTAGGCTAACACTCCTGCCTAGATTTGTACACGTGACACTCTGCATTGGAAGCAGAAGTGCCAATCACTAGGCTAACACTCCTGCCTTGATTTGTACACGTGACACTCTGCATTGGAAGCAGAAGTGCCAATCACTAGGCTAACACTCCTGCCTAGATTTGTACACGTGACACTCTGCATTGGAAGCAGAAGTGCCAATCACTAGGCTAACACTCCTGCCTAGATTTGTACACGTGACACTCTGCATTGGAAGCAGAAGTGCCAATCACTAGGCTAACACTCCTGCCTAGATTTGTACACGTGACACTCTGCATTGGAAGCAGAAGTGCTAATCACTAGGCTAACGCTCCTGCCTAGATTTGTACACGTGACACTCTGCATTGGAAGCAGAAGTGCTAATCACTAGGCTAATACTCCTGCCTAGATTTGTACACGTAACACTTTGCATTGGAAGCAGAAGTGCAAATCACTAGCCTAACACTCCTGCCTAGATTTGTACACGTGACACTCTGCATTGGAAGCAGAAGTGCCAATCACTGGGCTAACACTCCTGCCTAGATTTGTACTCGTGACTCTCTGCATTGGAATCAGAAGTGCCAATCACTAGGCTAACACTCCTGCCTAGATTTGTACACGTGACACTCTGCATTGGAAGCAGAAGTGCCAATCACTAGGCTAACACTCCTGCCAAGATTTGTACACGTGACACTCTGCATTGGAAGCAGAAGTGCCAATCACTAGGCTAACACTCCTGCCTATATTTGTACACGTGACACTCTGCATTGGAAGCAGAAGTGCCAATCACTAGGCTAACACTCCTGCCTAGATTTGTACACGTGACACTCTGCATTGGAAGCAGAAGTGTCAATCACTAGGCTAACACTCCTGCCTGGATTTGTACACGTGACACTCTGCATTGGAAGCAGAAGTGCCAATCACTAGGCTAACACTCCTGCCTGGATTTGTACACGTGACACTCTGTATTGGAAGCAGAAGTGCCAATCACTAGGCTAACACTCCTGCCTGGATTTGTACACGTGACACTCTGCATTGGAAGCAGAAGTGCCAATCACTAGGCTAACACTCCTACATGGATTTGTATACGTGACACTCTGCATTGGAAGCAGAAGTGCTAATCACTAGGCTAACACTCCTACCTAGATTTGTACACGTGACACTCTGCATTGGAAGCAGAAGTGCTAATCACTAGGCTAACACTCCTGCCTAGATTTGTACACGTGACACTCTGCATTAGAAGCAGAAGTGCCAATCACTAGGCTAACACTCCTGCCTAGATTTGTACACGTGACACTCTGCATTGGAAGCAGAAGTGCCAATTACTGGCTAACACTCCTGCCTAGATTTGTACACGTGACACTCTGCATTGGAAGCAGAAGTGCTAATCACTAGGCTAACACTCCTGCCTAGATTTGTACACGTGACACTCTGCATTGGAAGCAGAAGTGCTAGTCACTAGGCTAACACTCCTGCCTAGATTTGTACACGTGACACTCTGCATTGGAAGCAGAAGTGCTAATCACTAGGCTAACACTCCTGCCTAGATTTGTACACGTGACACTCTGCATTGGAAGCAGAAGTGCTAGTCACTAGGCTAACACTCCTGCCTAGATTTGTACACGTGACACTCTGCATTGGAAGCAGAAGTGCCAATCACTAGGCTAACACTCCTGCCTATATTTGTACACGTGACACTCTGCATTGGAAGCAGAAGTGCCAATCACTAGGCTAACACTCCTGCCTAGATTTGTACACGTGACACTCTGCATTGGAAGCAGAAGTGCCAATCACTAGGCTAACACTCCTGCCTAGATTTGTACACGTGACACTCTGCATTGGAAGCAGAAGTGCCAATCACTAGGCTAACACTCCTGCCTAGATTTGTCCACGTGACACTCTGCATTGGAAGCAGAAGTGCTAATCACTAGGCTAACACTCCTGCCTAGATTTGTACACGTGACACTCTGCATTGGAAGCAGAAGTGCCAATCACTAGGCTAACACTCCTGCCTAGATTTGTAGACGTGACACTCTGCATTGGAAGCAGAAGTGCTAATCACTAGGCTAACACTCCTGCCTAGATTTGTACACGTGACCCTCTGCATTGGAAGCAGAAGTGCTAATCACTAGGCTAACACTCCTGCCTAGATTTGTACACGTGACACTCTGCATTGGAAGCAGAAATGCTAATCACTAGGCTAACACTCCTGCCTAGATTTGTACACGTGACACTCTGCATTGGAAGCAGAAGTGCTAATCACTAGGCTAACACTCCTGCATAGATTTGTACACGTGACACTCTGCATTGGAAGCAGAAGTGCCAATCACTAGGCTAACACTCCTGCCTAGATTTGTACACGTGACACTCTGCATTGGAAGCAGAAGTGCCAATCACTAGGCTAACACTCCTGCCTAGATTTGTACACGTGACACTCTGCATTGGAAGCAGAAGTGCCAATCACTAGGCTAACACTCCTGCCTAGATTTGTACACGTGACACTCTGCATTGGAAGCAGAAGTGCCAATCACTAGGCTAACACTCCAGCCTAGATTTGTACACGTGACACTCTGTATTGGAAGCAGAAGTGCCAATCACTAGGCTAACACTCCTGCCTAGATTTGTACACGTGACTCTCTGCATTGGAAGCAGAAGTGCCAATCACTAGGCTAACACTCCTGCCTAGATTTGTACACGTGACACTCTGCATTGGAAGCAGAAGTGCCAATCACTAGGCTAACACTCCTGCCTAGATTTGTACACGTGACACTCTGCATTGGAAGCAGAAGTGCCAATCACTAGGCTAACACTCCTGCCTGGATTTGTACACGTGACACTCTGCATTGGAAGCAGAAGTGCCAATCACTAGGCTAACACTCCAGCCTAGATTTGTACACGTGACACTCTGCATTGGAAGCAGAAGTGCCAATCACTAGGCTAACACTCCTGCCTAGATTTGTACACGTGACACTCTGCATTGGAAGCAGAAGTGCCAATCACTAGGCTAACACTCCTGCCTATATTTGTACACGTGACACTCTGCATTGGAAGCAGAAGTGCTAATCACTAGGCTAACACTCCTGCCTATATTTGTACACGTGACACTCTGCATTGGAAGCAGAAGTGCTAATCACTAGGCTAACACTCCCGCCTAGATTTGTACACGTGACACTCTGCATGGAAGCAGAAGTGCCAATCACTAGGCTAACACTCCTGCCTAGATTTGTACACGTGACACTCTGCATTGGAAGCGGAAGTGCCAATCACTAGGCTAACACTCCTGCCTAGATTTGTACATGTGACACTCTGCATGGAAGCAGAAGTGCCAATCACTAGGCTAACACTCCTGCCTAGATTTGTACACGTGACACTCTGCATTGGAAGCAGAAGTGCTAATCACTAGGCTAACACTCCTGCCTAGATTTGTACACGTGACACTCTGCATTGGAAGCAGAAGTGCTAATCACTAGGCTAACACTCCTGCCATTTGTTGAGGTTTAATATAATATATTCTTTCTTTATAATACATCGAAAATCCAGAATGAACTAGATTTATTATATTCACGTAATAAAAAAATATATTAGTTTGTTTTTCTGAATAAGTATAGGATAGTGCAATTTACAACAGAATTTTTTGTTGTTTGTAAATTGTTTATAATATTTTAATTTACATATTCTGTGTTTTCGTTTCGTATGCCAGAGAATCAGAAACGAACCTTATATTACTTCTGTTTTTCTGCCGGGAAACTCGAGTGTTGTTTTTTTTTTACGAGTATACAGTTTTCGATCAACATTTTTTTCTGTACCGTATGGCTAGGGAAGACTAAACTGCATTTTCCAGATTACAACTACGATCCCAAGGTATCTAAGGCTACTGTGTTACTCTAATGTATAATTTATTACGACGTTATTTGTATGTTGTCTTGTCTCTCATAAGCATCAGTGGTGGTAGCAATTTTGTAACTCATCAATTTTGACAGTTAAGGATTTGAGGTAACAGTTGTAAGCTTAACAAAGAACAGTAAACATAAATAATTTTATATTCTGATCCCGTTGTGAAGTACCGTACACATATAATTTGTTATGAAATAGGACAGAATTTAATATTTCATTGATAATAAACAATACAAATGAAATGAAATGAAATTTATTCCTCAAACATTCAAATGGGTACATCAGTAAGTTAAATGATATTGTTCAACATAATAATACAAAAATACATTGAAAAATAATACAAGTAATCGCTAAACAAACTGTCTAAGATAAAAACAAAAATAATAAAAAACCGCACAGTAATTCCTTTTCATGGGAAAAGCCTACATGGGTATACTGCCTGTGCGTAGGCTGAGTTGCAAGTATTTTATTCAAAAAGGACTAAAATGTAATTGTTCTATCACAGATTATTATATAAGGGGAAAATATTTTAAACGTACGTCTATACTAAATAAAATATACATAAATAAGAATAGAAAGTAAACAAATATTTTGAAAGAAGAAAAATAGGTAATATTTATAAATAATAATATGAACGTTGAAAGGTGAGGCAATCACATCCAAAAAGTAATCACTGACTGTATGCCAATTTAGGAAGGGCCAGAGAAACAAGTGCATGCAGGATGATGCTCTGTGAATACTTCTCGCAATGCCTACAGAACGCAATACATAATGATCAGGAGGAGAACATCAGCTGATCGCTCTAATTTTCTTTTTACACTGGCATATTGACCAGTCCATAGTTCTGGGCTTGTGGTTCGAGCATGCTCATCAATGGATTTCCCTCTCCAACGACAGTTGTATGGGGTACAAAAATAAACATCTCGGACACGGTACTTCCACGTGATTGGTTGATTTAGTTAACAGTATTCAATAGAAAAAATCAAACCACCTGATGTTAACGATGTGACGTCACAGTCTACTGCACAGCCTCGTCGTGATACCTACTGTATTTTATAATTACCGTGTTCTCGTATATAACACAATGAGCTGTTTTTTTCTTTTAAAAATATGTTTTCATTATGTTGAGTGTTTACATTTTGCTCATGGCATGTAACCAAATAAGTTTTTATAAAGTCACAATATTATAGAAGAAGCACTATTATTTCAATTATTATTGTTATTACTATCTCAATATTTATTCCAGTTTTTTATCTTTGATTTCAATAATATAATCACCATTGAGCAAACTATATAAACATGGCAGCCAACCTAAATAAGATTTCGAACAGACTATACACAATGGACGTAGTAGAAGTATAGTGGGGGATATTCACTATCTCGCTTGCACTGCCTCTCCTACACGCCTAGTACCATGGCCCGGTCTGTAGAAACTGGTACTTTGAGTTTCAGCTAACTACACTATCGAACAATTCCAGCTAAATCAGTGTTTTTGCGTGATTGTGTAACAGACTACAAACTGCATTTTTTATTTATTAGCAATCAATGAAGCCAAGTGTATTATTAGAGAGCTTTTATCGTGCTGACCAGTCTGCAATCAGCTGTTAAGTGCACATGTACAGTCACGTCACGTAAGAATGGCACTCACAGTTATTGACAGCTGACGGGTTAAGTAAGACATTCAGGACCTCCCAGGCTTATTATACATCAGACTTCATTTATCCATCACCAGGTGGTAACACGCTGAGGTGTGATTAGTATACCATTTTCTACAGTACTTTCACATCCAAATTTGATTATATCTTTAATTATTTAAGGTGTTATTACCGATCTGACAAGGTGATTTCATATTGATAATAAGTCATGTATTGATTAACAGCCTTTGAACACGATAATAAATTAAAAATTTACTCAACCTTTTTATTTTATACATGATGGTAGCGAAGTTTACTAAAGCCTAGCGTCATACGCTTACGGTTCTCATTTCCAACCCAATCAGAGTTATAACATATTGAAAGGGATTAGCTGATAGCCTCCGGGTGTAATCGAGTTACTAATACATTATACTTTCCAAGAAATGGTCTGCCTTAGTTTGTAACAAAGACTACATTCGCTCGTCTACACTCTCAACACTCATTCGAAATCCATATTCGCCCAAATCTTGACTATTGGTGTCTTAAAAATAATTTAAATGAGATCAAAGATAATTACTAATAATTACCAAGAATTTTCAGATAAAACATTGAAGTGGAAACTTTGTCAACATAAATTATCAGTCTACGTACTAATCAAGAATAAGTACTTAGCTAATATTGCATTCTAATCACACAAAAATGTAACTGTAACTGGTCAACATTTAGCACATTTAAATTAGACACAACTAAGTATGTAAGGAAAACCCTTCTTTAGATGATATCCTTGATGTGATACTAGTCAGATCACAGTATTCCCCATACAGGTAAACATCGGCAGACCTATTTACATACCTTGGCTTGATGTGATGCTAGTGGTATTAGAAAATTCCCTAGCCAGACAAACATTAGTAGGCCTATTTACTGAAATTGGCCTGAAGTGATGATAGTGATCACAGAAACCCCAAGGCAGGCAAACATTGGTAGACCTGTTAATTGAACTCGACTTGGTGTGATGCTAGTGTGAACACAGCATTCCCTAGCTAGGCAAATATTGGTACGCATATTTACTAACCTTTCCAAATTGGCGTATATAGGCCTAAAGTTATGAGCTATTTGAGGGGAAAACTGATTTTTGGGTTTTATATAATATATACATACTGACATTGAAATGCGTATATTATCTAATTACTAATTCTATTAGGTATTTGTTTAAGAATAAACTTTTGAATAATTACAGTAGTCCATGTCCAATATGAAACTCAGTGTTGTTGGATCAAACCACTTGTAGAATGGTTGAGACTATGGAATAAAGTAAGCTTAATAACACCAATATTAGAAGTTATTATATTATTGGGCGAGTGTTATTGGGTGAATTCTTTATGGAATATGTTTATTTATAACCCATTTATAGCCCAATATTTATCCATGTCTTCGCTTATATCATGTTGCCGCAAACCGCAGACATTGGACTGGGTAACAAGCTTTTTACTTAATAATGTTATTATAAAGTATTTCAAACTTAGGTATACATTTAAGTGCTACATAGCACATACACGATAGTATTAAAATGTATTAATAAAGCGATAAGGAACCAAGGTCAGTTATAAGCAGATATATTCTCTAAAAATTCATCGTTGTTGTAATAATTTTGATGAAGGAATCAATTTTAACCGTGATTTAAATATTTTATCATATCTAGTTTACAACATTTGAGGCAGACTATCAGAGTCACAAATTGTTGTAAAAAGAGGAATTGGATTATGAAGGCAGAAATATCAGGGTTTTATTGCCATTATTTTATAGAGGGAAACTACTAAGCCGTCATAACTATAGTAATACTTTTCTAGAGGAATGCAATGTTTCTAATAATTCCAGAATAAGTGAATATGGCCTTCAAGATTCCCGTACGTCAAGCATAGCTATGTGTTTGTTTATTCCTTTCTATATTACCTCTTATACCTTGTATCAAGCCCTCTAGAACTCAGATGAGAACTGAATACATAAAGTAAAATGGACAATGGAGCTTTACAAATAAGTATGGAATCTGTCTTTAGTACTCCGACCAGGTTTTTACAATTTAGACAATTGACTTACTTTCATAGCGATTAATTTGTTCTTATTATAAATTTTTTTCATATCAAGACAAATCCTGATTGTAGATATACATAAATGACATGTAAAGGACCGTCGTCTACTTATGTAAATGGGGTGTCGAAGGTAGGTAGCCGTTCTCGCCCACGGGTCTGCTCAGCGTCTTACGTCATCTTGGCTGCTGCATTTAGGAGAGGGATTGACCTTGGCCGCGGTGTCCTGGAAGGTAGAACGGTAAACAACATCGACTAATGGTTTTATAATGTTTCATCATCACTGTGATGCTGCTACAACCTGTGGCGTGTTACATAACTATAGTGAGCTGGCTGCTCTAAAACTTGTCCAGGCATTGAGACTACATTTTCCATATCCATTATTTATACAGAATCGCTTTCTCAATTAGTGCAATTCGCTAATTACACATAATTTTATATGGAGATATTAATATCCTAATGATATGAAAACATTAAATCTAACCAGCCCTACTTTAACAAGTTTAAAAATGTCTGCCATTCCTTCCATTAGCCTGTTCGTGTCAACGGCCGCCAGGTATTTGACACATACAATTTTGTTTTAAACCAACTTAAGGCCAATTATGAGTGAGTGATTTTTATTTACTCTTAGAAGAAGACAGTTTGACTAGCCTAATACATCA
Organism: Stictocephala bisonia; assembly: GCA_035578905.1. Lineage (NCBI taxonomy): Eukaryota > Metazoa > Arthropoda > Insecta > Hemiptera > Membracidae > Stictocephala > Stictocephala bisonia. The sequence goes on along the minus strand of JAQJVL010000401.1, from coordinate 245,502 downwards.
AAGCTTAAATCCCCTCTACATTCTCAACCGCTCAGTATTACCACAACTATACACAATCGTTACTAACCAATGTATGTACAAACTACATCTTATGTAGTTATACATAAGTGTTATGTACATGTAGTTATACATAAGTGTAGTTATACATGTTAGTTATGTGGTAGATAATATACATACATTATTTACCACACAATCTATGTACAAACTACACTTTACGGACTCTCTCGTTCACTCAGCATATTGATGACAATATACATACATTAGTTACCACACGATCTATGTATAAAATACACTTTACGGACCCTCTCACGCACCCAGCATATTCACGACAATATACATACATTAGTTACCACACAATCTATGTATAAAATACACTTTACGGACCCTCTCACGCACCCAGCATATTCACGACAATATACATATATTAGTTACCACACGATCTATGTACAAACTACATCTTACGGACCCTCTCACTTACTCAGAATATTATCGACAATATACATATATTAGTTACCACACGATCTATGTACAAACTACATCTTACGGACCCTCTCACTTACTCAGAATATTAACGACAATATACATATATTATTTACCACAGCATCTATGTACAAACTACATCTTACGGACCCTCTCACTTACTCAGAATATTAACGACAATATACATACATTAGTTACCACACGATCTATGTACAAACTACATCTTACGGACCCTCTCACTTACTCAGAATATTAACGACAATATACATATATTAGTTACCACACGATCTATGTACAAACTACATCTTACGGACCCTCTCACTTACTCAGAATATTAACGACAATATACATACATTAGTTACCACACGATCTATGTATAAACTACAATTTACGGACCCTCTCACTTACTCAGAATATTAACGACAATATACATGTATTAGTTACCACACGATCTATGTACAAACTACATCTTACGGACCCTCTCACTTACTCAGAATATTAACGACAATATACATATATTATTTACCACACCATCTATGTACAAACTACATCTTACGGACCCTCTCACTTACTCAGAATATTAACGACAATATACATACATTAGTTACCACACGATCTATGTATAAACTACAATTTACGGACCCTCTCACTTACTCAGAATATTAACGACAATATACATATATTAGTTACCACACGATCTATGTACAAACTACATCTTACGGACCCCCTCACTTACTCAGAATATTAACGACAATATACATACATTAGTTACCACACGATCTATGTATAAACTACAATTTACGGACCCTCTCACTTACTCAGAATATTAACGACAATATACATACATTAGTTACCACACGATCTATGTACAAACTACATCTTACGGACCCTCTCACTTACTCAGAATATTAACGACAATATACATATATTAGTTACCACACGATCTATGTACAAACTACATCTTACGGACCCTCTCACTTACTCAGAATATTAACGACAATATACATACATTATTTACTACACGATATATGTACAAACTACATCTTACGGACCCTCTCACTTACTCAGAATATTAACGACAATATACATACATTAGTTACCACACGATCTATGTATAAACTACAATTTACAGACCCTCTCACTTACTCAGAATATTGACGACAATATACATATACTGTATTAGTTCCTACACGATCTATGTACAAACTACATCTTACGGACCCTCTCACTTACTCAGAATATTAACGACAATATACATATATTATTTACCACACGATCTATGTACAAACTTCATCTTACGGACCCTCTCACTTACTCACTAAATTAACGACAATATACATATATTAGTTACCACACGATCTATGTACAAACTACATCTTACGGACCCTCTCACTTATTTAGAATATTAACGACAATATACATATATTATTTACCACACGATCTATGTACAAACTTCATCTTACGGACCCTCTCACTTACTCACTAAATTAACGACAATATACATATATTAGTTACCACACGATCTATGTACAAACTACATCTTACGGACCCTCTCACTTATTTAGAATATTAACGACAATATACATACATTAGTTACCACACGATCTATGTATAAACTACAATTTACGGACCCTCTCACTTACTCAGAATATTGACGACAATATACATATACTGTATTAGTTACTACACGATCTATGTACAAACTACATCTTACGGACCCTCTCACTTACTCAGAATATTAACGACAATATACATACATTAGTTACCACACGATCTATGTACAAACTACATCTTACGGACCCTCTCACTTACTCAGAATATTAACGACAATATACATATATTAGTTACCACACGATCTATGTACAAACTACATCTTATGGACCCTCTCACTTACTCAGAATATTAACGACAATATACATACATTATTTACTACACGATCTATGTACAAACTACATCTTACGGACCCTCTCACTTACTCAGAATATTAACGACAATATACATACATTAGTTACCACACGATCTATGTATAAACTACAATTTACGGACCCTCTCACTTACTCAGAATATTGACGACAATATACATATACTGTATTAGTTACTACACGATCTATGTACAAACTACATCTTACGGACCCTCTCACTTACTCAGAATATTAACGACAATATACATATATTATTTACCACACGATCTATGTACAAACTTCATCTTACGGACCCTCTCACTTACTCACTAAATTAACGACAATATACATATATTAGTTACCACACGATCTATGTACAAACTACATCTTACGGACCCTCTCACTTACTCAGAATATTAACGACAATATACATATATTATTTACCACACGATCTATGTACAAACTACATCTTACGGACCCTCTCACTTACTCAGAATATTAACGACAATATACATATATTATTTACCACACGATCTATATACAAACTACATCTTACGGACCCTCTCACTTACTCAGAATATTAACGACAATATACATATATTATTTACCACACGATCTATTTACAAACTACACTTTACGGACCCTCTCACGAACCCAGCATATTCACGACAATATATACATTAGTTACCACACGATCTATGTATAAACTACAATTTACGGACTCTCTCACGCACCCAGCATATTCACGACAATATACATAAATTAGTTGATAAACTAAGTATGTAAAAACTACAGTTTACGGACCCTCTCACTTACTCAGAATATTAACGACAATATACATACATTAGTTACCACACGATCTATGTACAAACTACATCTTACGGACCCTCTCACTTACTCAGAATATTAACGACAATATACATATATTAGTTACCACACGATCTATGTACAAACTACATCTTATGGACCCTCTCACTTACTCAGAATATTAACGACAATATACATACATTATTTACTACACGATCTATGTACAAACTACATCTTACGGACCCTCTCACTTACTCAGAATATTAACGACAATATACATACATTAGTTACCACACGATCTATGTATAAACTACAATTTACGGACCCTCTCACTTACTCAGAATATTGACGACAATATACATATACTGTATTAGTTACTACACGATCTATGTACAAACTACATCTTACGGACCCTCTCACTTACTCAGAATATTAACGACAATATACATATATTATTTACCACACGATCTATGTACAAACTTCATCTTACGGACCCTCTCACTTACTCACTAAATTAACGACAATATACATATATTAGTTACCACACGATCTATGTACAAACTACATCTTACGGACCCTCTCACTTACTCAGAATATTAACGACAATATACATATATTATTTACCACACGATCTATGTACAAACTACATCTTACGGACCCTCTCACTTACTCAGAATATTAACGACAATATACATATATTATTTACCACACGATCTATATACAAACTACATCTTACGGACCCTCTCACTTACTCAGAATATTAACGACAATATACATATATTATTTACCACACGATCTATTTACAAACTACACTTTACGGACCCTCTCACGAACCCAGCATATTCACGACAATATATACATTAGTTACCACACGATCTATGTATAAACTACAATTTACGGACTCTCTCACGCACCCAGCATATTCACGACAATATACATAAATTAGTTGATAAACTAAGTATGTAAAAACTACAGTTTACGGACCCTCTCACTCAGTCAGCATATTAACAATTTACATACATTAGTTACCACACGTTTTACATACATAGTTGATCTATGTATAAACTACACTTTATGGACCCTCTCATTCACTTAGCATATTCACATCAATATACATACATTAGTTGATAAACTATCTATGTACAAACTACATTTTACGGACCCTCTTACTCACCCAGCATATTTACGACTATATATATATATATATATATATATATATATATATATAAATATATTAGTTACCAAACTATCTATGTACAAACTACATTTTATGGACCCTCTCACTTACCCAATATATTCACGACAATATGCATACATTAGCTACCAAACAATCTATGTATGAACATGTTTCATGACAGTTTACATAAAATCTTTAGTAAAAACTGTATTTATTCTCTACATTTTACAGTTGCTCGGTACACGCTACGTATACACGACACGATACAATTAACTACAATTGCTGGCGTGGTGGATCATTGGCAAGGTCCAAGGTTTCATTCTCTATTGAGTCAACAGTTAGTACTTCACTCTTTGAATGAATTTCACGCACAGGCCTGCAGGCCCATGTCAACTGACGAGTGAAGTTAATAAAAAAAATCACCTGGTTTGTGTTCAGACATTCTAAAAGTTAGAAAAATTGTGTTATGGGGTTTCAGTTTCTTGATTCCTAATAAACAAGCATGCTTACAAGGTAATTTTTGAATGTTGTGGAGAGTTTAACGGTTAGGTAAAAGAAGTTTCGCCTCTGAATGCTTGCTTCCGATCTTACTGAAATCAAAGTAAAGTGATAGTTTAAAATGTTCACCAATACCAATATTAAAAATGTAACTTTAATAAATCTTTCATTTTACCTGAAATAGTTTAAACTGTATTACTGAATTTTGATATTCTATTTATATAATACAGCAATCAAAAACTGGGTCAGCACCAGACATCTGGAAAGATGGCGGTGGTTCCCAGGGCAAAGACTCGGCAAGGTTCTTGTCAGGAATCCCTCCCAGAAGTTAACAAAGTCAATTCTTGGGTTGAGTAAACCGCATGTTAAGCTGGTGGTGGGACTCATCACCGGTCACGGCAAATTCCGGAGGCATCTAAGAACAGTGGGACTCTTTACGGAGGATCCCATCTGTCGCCTCTGTGGGGAGGACGAAGAGTCGGCAGAACACATTGTCCTAGAGTGTGAGGCCCTTGGTGCCAGGAGAAGAGCACTTTTTGAAGGCTCACCTCTGGGACAGTCGGAAATTACTAATCTAGTGAAGAAGTTCCTTGACCTGGTCAAGGATTGCCAGCTTTACGACGATTAGGCACCGGGATTGGCACAAAAAGCCTCAGGCTTCGTTGCAAGGGTTGGCTGGACCAACTGCATATCCCCATATCAACTAACTAACTAACTAACTACATAATACATATCAATAAGTGAAAATCATTTTTATGTAGTTAGATGTTTTAAAACTAAACTAAATGCAAATAAAATAAAACTATTTTTGATATAAAGAATACTACGTCGGTTTTAAGGTTTATCGTCGTCTATTTGAGTTTACGGATCTTTTCTGTTAATTCACTACCAAAGCCATAACTAGGGTTAACCTAACCAAACCAAACATAACATAACTAAACCTAACATAACCTAACTAAATTAGTTTTATTTATTTTTTTTATTTATTTATTTTATTGCGTAGTAACAATTTTTAACGTGTCATGCAATCGTCAATATTATATACATAAATATTTAAAATGTGTTAAAAATTCTAAAACTAAACAACAAATGGTCATTCACCCCACATTCATATACATATTACTAACATTCATACAGCTACAATCATACTGCCTTCCTGTCCTGCTGTTTAATCATCCCAGTGACTCATCATGAACTCATCCACAGAATAGAAAGCTTTAGCCACCAAGAGGTGTCTAAGTCGAGTTTTGAATTGACTTTGGTTGTTAATTGAAAATTCTTCAGGGAGCCTGTTGATTAGTCTGACACCAACCTGATGTGGCATGTGGTCTGATAGTGCCAATCTGTATTGCTGTGTTCGGAGGTTGTCCCTGCCTCAAGTGTAGTATTGGTGAACGTTCTTGCCACAAATTAAGGAAGAACGTGATCTACGGTATAGTATCACATCATACATGTAAAGACAGTAATTTTAACTCCCTAAAAGAATTCCGGCACGACTCTCTGTGGTTCAACTTAGCAATTATTCTAACAGCCTTTTTTTTGAAGTTTAAAAACCCTTTCAATTTTGCTTTTTGCACAACCTCCCCAAAGTCTCACTCCGTATTCCAGATGTGAATACACCATGCCATAATAGACCATGAGTAAGACACTAGGGGAACAGAACTTTGCAAGATTGTGCAACGCATATATACCTGAAGCAATTTTACCACAAACGTGGTCAATATGATCGTCCCAAGTCAGTCCTCTATCAAGGAACATTCCAAGGAATTTTGTGGAATTTACCACCTCTAAAAGAGTTTCATCCACGAAGACATGGGGTTGGGATTGGAGCTCCTGCTGTCGCAGGCAAAAACACATTATGTTGGATTTGGTTTTATTTGATTTTAGATTCAGTTCACTGAAATGTTGGATGCAAGAACTCAGCTCTATAAAAGCTGTTATTTCTAGTTCTTTGGATGTCTTTCCTTTAATACAGAGAGTCGTATCATCGGCATATTGAATCAGTTCTCTATTCTGGATCACTGTGTTCAATCTGCACACATAGATTAAAAAAAGAAGTGGTTCGAGGATAGATCCCTGGGGGACTCCATGAACCATTCTATTTTTATTTGAAGTTGTATTTGAGATTTGTACACACTGGTGTCGATCTTTAAGATACGAAGTGAGCCAACTGTGTGGTAAACCTCTAACTCCTGATTTTTCTAAAAGGTGCAGCAGTGTCTCATGGTGCACACAATCAAATGCTTTGGAGAGGTCCACTAACCAGCAAAGTTAGGTTATGTTAGGTCCACTAACCAGCAAAGTCTTTGAAAAACTATTTTTAACTAGAATGATTCAGTTTTTAAACAAACACAATCTTCTTTCTGATGACCAATTCGGTTTCAGAAAAGGCAAGTCGACAATTGACGCAATCGTGAGTCTCGTTGAAAAGGTTGTCGAGGGATTAGAAGGTCGAAGGTACACACTAAGTGTATTTCTCGACTTGTCCAAAGCATTCAACTGTGTTGACCACGCTAAGTTGCTTGACAAATTTGAATCTTACGGCATCAGAGGGATGCCGCTCAAGTGGCTTCACTATTTTCTGTACAGCCGATCCCAAGACATATTGAGCTGAGATATGGAGTCCCTCAGGGTTCAATACTCAGCCCAATTCTTTTTCTTATCTATGTCAACGACATAGGGTCAGAAAGTGCATGGGGGACTCATACAGTATGCGGATGACACGACCCTCTTGTTCAACAACAAATTAAAACCGATTCTAGAACAACAATACTTTGTTGATTTTAACCATTGCGTTCAGCATTTCAATAGTCTCAATCTCGAAGTAAACCCCTCCAAATGTAACGTTATAACATTTTCGTTGCGACCACAAGAAATCATTGAAAGGCCAACCGTTTGCTTGGGGGATACCCTGCTAAATGAGGCTGTTAGTTCAAAATCCTGTGAATAGACCTGGATAGAGGGTTAACCTGGAATTATCACATCGACCATGTTTGCTCAAGATTGTCCTCGGGCATTTATGTCTTAAATACTTAATCCAAATTCTGCCCAACTCAGGTTCTGATGACAGCGTATTATGGCTTGATTTACCCTCATCTCACATACGGTGTGATGCTATGGGGAGCTTCAACAAATAATCAGTTCAGCAGAGCTTTTAGATTGCAAAAACAAGCGATTCGTATAATTGAACAGTTAAAGTTCAGAGAATCTTGTAGAGAAGCGATAAAAACCCTGCAACTATTGACACTGCCATGCCTTTACATATTGGAAACAACAATATTTTGCATATGTAAAAGTGGCATATAAGTGGGCGGATAAGTGGGCGGATAAGTGGGCGGGATATCCATGCGCACGAAACCAGCCAGACAGGGATGACTACCGAACTGGAAGCCACAAGACGGTAGTCTACGAACGCTTGCCCTCACACGGGCGTTCGATTTGTCAACAAATTACCGGACTCAATTAAAATGCACCAACGCCTAATGCATTAAAAACTCGTCTCAATTGGTTTTTAGCGTCTCTTGCATTTTATAGTGCTGACGAGTATATGGCATGCAACTGGGAAACCACATATTCAGATGACTGACAACCGGCGCCGGAAGTGGGAATTGGCATGAATGAATGTGTGACTTAAAATTATGTATGTTTGAATGAGGTTTCGATGTGGTATGAATATATTAATTTGAATATTTTAATATGATGATTGCTATACATTTTATAATGTCTTGGCAAAATAAACTTGATTTGATTTGATTTATTGGTAGTGAATTAACGGAAAAAGTCCGAGTTTACTATTCCTATAGATTTGTTTTACATGAGTAGCTATAATTAAGTTTATTTGAAACAACATGTCTACAAATTAACATGTAGCTACATTTTTGTTTGCACGTTAATTAAGCGTATTTGAAGTCATATAATCTGCAACAAAATCACAATATTACTAAATAATTTAGTGAAAATGTACGTGACAAACCTATGGGCGTTACAGTGAATTTACTCAAATTGGAAAGAATTTGCAGTGTTTTCAATTTTTGTTTGTTTGAATATTTATTTCATGGTTCCGGTACAATTTTGAGGTTAGCATTCCGATTTCCTAGATAATAACACATTTCATTTGTGGTTTGGCTAATATGGAATAAAGTAAATTTATGTGCTGCGATTAAAACTACGTTAATCGGATTCCATCGTATTTGTTTATACTATACATGACGAACATATTTAGTACTATATAACAATGGCATTGAACGTATTTAGTAAAAAGCCAACAATCGGTTTTAATGAACTGAATTCTCACATAAACTCTTTTTAAGGTCTGTAGAAAATACGAATTAGTCATGTGATAGCTGTGAGACCAGTCAAAATAATGGCAAATAATTATATCTGCCGAAACGATTTAAAAGAGAATATCTTGTGTCCGTCCGAGTGTTAACAGAACCTACAATTTCAAGCCATATATACAATAAAAAGTTATTTCACGAATCCATAAACAATATTCAGGAGTAAATCAAGACATGAAATTGATCTGATGAAGTCATCGTATACTACGATCGTAAAGACATCGTAAACTCGGCCAGTAGCTGGGTTATTATATCACAATTATTCATGAGCTGCCTCAGGCCAGTTGGACGCCATCGCAGTTTTGACACAGTTCCGCAGACAATAAAATGAGACAGTTTTCTCATTAATGCCGATAGTTGAATACTATAAGTGTTATCAAATAAAAAACGTTTTGAATAAAATATTTTGCGTATTATCGACATACTTTTGTTTCGTAACAGATTTCACAAAAGATTGTTATAAATTTGCAATAAGCGTTATATTTTGTGTTTTTTTAAGTTGTCTCTAATTATTACTGTAGTTTGGTTGTATTAACATTATTTGGAAAATATTTGATTTTACTTCTGATGTTTATCTTGTTATTTTACTTTTTTGCCAGCTTTGTTAAGTGTATTTAAGGAAATAATGCTTTCCTAAGATTTTAACATTTAATGTATTTTTAATTTTTGACTTTACATATTTGTATTTTAATAATATGCAGTAGAGTGATAAAATGTCATATTTTATTATTTTATGCGACATGTCATTTAACTAATTTTGTGATATACTTTAGAAATGTCAATCGTTAAGATTTGCCACTTTTCTCATTACATAATATTACGACGTGTTTTTCACGAAAATAAATTAAAAAATTAAACATTTTTTTGCATATTGCGTAGTTACATTGTGCGATATCTGGTGTAAATTTTAAATTGAATTAAGGTATAGATGTCCGTGGGTCGTTTGAACTTGATTTGACTATCCGTTTTCCAAAATAGAATTCTAAGACTAAACACTTTATTGTTGGCAAAAAACATACATTAAAAAACCACCCATCGTAAACATAACTATTTCAATAAATGACACAGTCATTAAAAGCCATCCACTATCTTTAAAACAGTGTCAAAATGACTATGACTTGACAAATTAACACTTATTGATGACTTTCTTAGTCTTTTCAATATTAAGACGATTCTTCTTACCAAAGAGTTGTCTCGGCATCTGTATCCGGACAACTAGCCCAAACCGCACCTAAAACTGTTCCCGGGAGACGACCAACAATCACCTAAGGTCCTGTTGATGAACATAAATCTGTTCATTGTTCATCTGTTTACTCTCTACTCCAACGAAAAAGATAAATTGTGTACATTTCTGTTTGCTCGGTAAAATGTTAAAGAAAACATATCCTTACTGTTGAGGGAAGGTCGCTCGAAAACTATGATGTTGGATTGTAATTATACATCATTTTCTTTATACAGCATTTTTAGAATAGTTTCTAAAAGTTTATTTGATTGTTTAATTCTAAAGTGCTGGTATTTAGAATCCTGTACTCGGGAGTCTTCAACCAGGTTCTATACTACACGAAAGTCGTGCAGTATAGCGCGCTCTTCAGAAGTTATGGGTGGAGGGGTGGGAGGGGGACAAGTGTTAAAGGGAGCCGCGGCGAATAAAGCAAAAAATGTTTTCTGGTCTAGAGCAGTGGAAAGAACCAACAACTAACTGATAAAAACAGGACTTTAATTACGGCAGATATATGGGGTTAGCAGGTAAAAGCCGTTAACACGAGCTGCTGCTTCGGACTCCTACCTGTCTGTCACCGGGACACCTGTCAGCCTTTATATTTCTAAAATCCTATTACATCTTGTTTGTAAATTAGTTCAGACAAAAAAAAATAGCCTCTTGTAAAGTAGCTTTGGCTTTCCTGTCATATGGCTTTTCCTCTAACTTCGTAGTTGCACCTCCACATAAGGCAGTCAATTACTCCCACTTATATAGTTAATCTATTATTGAATTGTTGTTTAGACAGTGTAACTCTTTCCTGTAACATATTTTGCATCTCAAATATATTCTACAGCACTCTTTTTTTAATGGAAAATAAGTAAGGTTTTCTAGATCTCTAATTCTAGCTATTAGTTGGTTTAAAAAAAGAGATCTCAATCACAACAATAAAACTTATCATTTTTATGATGAACAAGTGTACATTTTTTTTGACAAGTATGGATGATAAAAACTGCCATTGAAAGCCATAATGAACAAATCAACTTTTATGTCTGTTTACTTGGTAGAACATTTTGCTTTTAGATTAAGAATATTTATTTATATTACTATAAAAACATTCCCTTTTGTATTTACTTAGCTTCTAACTTGTTGCAAATAATTTTGTGATCGACTCGATCAAACGCCTTTGAGAGGTCTCAGAAAACACAAAAGGCCACTTCTTTCTGGTCAAGGCTACAGATAACCTCATTAGTAAAGTCCACTATAGCTTGGGTTGTGGATTTACTAACTCTAAATCCGTACTGATTTGGTATGAGGATATCAAACCTTTAAATAATCTCACATAGACAATTTTCTCCAATACCTTCGATAAAGTGCACATAAGAGATATTTGTCAGTAATTATTCACATCACTTGTCACCCATTTTAAACGGGAGGGTCAGCTCAATACATCCCTCTACCATGGTTTCTGGTGCTGTGCAACATAGCTCCTCCGGATATAAGACGCAAGAGGCATATCTCAGTGAATTTAAAAAAATCTTATCACTCCGTATCTCACCATTTTGCAAGATGCCCCAAAAAGTACAGGGTGCCTTAATCCAGAAGACCACATCTTTGACTTACTTCCCACTTTATCTCAAACAAACTTTCACCATAAATCAACTGGGCGTTAACTTGGGATATGTTTGACGGCCCAAGCAAGTTTCTGGTATCATATCTTAAGAACGTCAACGGTGGAAACCAGTAAGGAAACATTCCCCCTCGCCAGTAAACTAGCATATTTACAGAATACAAAGAAAGGTTATTCTAAAGGGGTTTCAGTGCTATTCATTGCTTATTCATCCCTTTATCACCCAGAAAAGGAAGTTGTAAACGGCCGGATATGCAACGAGTCAATAACCAACTAATTACTATGGCAACCACGCCCTGGCCTTCCTTCACTTCGATCAAGGACCGTCACTGGACTGATGCTGCGAGTGTCCTAGCCAACTACTTGCCGCTTTATTGGACACTTTCCCATTGAGATTTTTTTTGTTTTGAATGCACTTGCATTTTATGTAAATGTTAACTTATTTACATATGTGTGTTTGGCATTTCGTATTATAGTAACCACTCCAACTCCCCAACCACCCACCCACACGCATAGATCGCTCCAGAACCCACCTCTTCACCCAATCATGAACGTAGTTGACCGTACCACCACACATGTACAGCTTACATTACAATCGAGTTCTTTCATAAACATATAGCTCATACAATATAACCTATAGATGTATATTTAATTAAGGCTGTGCTTTTTACATAGTGCATTCAGGTCTAGATGAATGAATGTACAAGGTGGAGGAAAAAATATGGAAACGCTGTCACAACTTTTGTACGACTTCACTTGTAAAAGTGAAATCTTGTACATTATTATGGTTGTGAAGAACGTAATCTTTTACACCATTAATGACATAATTAATGACATTTCATATTTTCAGGTGGACGGCCCGTGAGGAGTTAAACGAAAATTTTAAATACAAACTTAGATCGAGTTTGGTATCAAATGAAAGGTCTATTTAATAGAAATTAATTGCCGCAGACCGGACTTTAAAAATATACCCTTTCCAGAGTAGCGTCATTTAAATTTCAAAGTAACTAATTATATCAATATTATTTCTCCACGATTTCACGGTTTTAAGTAAATTATTTTGATGAAAAAATTACACTTTATGGAACACAATTAGTAAAAAAATTAAATTATCTATGGAAAAAATAACAATACAAATTAATTCACAATACAAAAGACTACATTTTATTCGTCATGAAATTCAAATGGCCGCTACTTTGTAAAGGATTCGGGAGTCTTTATTCCGTAGTAAAGGATTCCAGACTACATTTCGAAGTCCGGTTTGTGGCAATTAATTTCTCTTAAATATACCTTTCATTTGATACCAAACTCGACCTAGGCTTACAATCAAGATTTTCGTTCAACTCCTCATGAACCGTCCCCCTGAAAAGATGAAATGTTACTAATGGCATCAAAAGGTAGGTTCTATGTAACCTTGATGATCTGCAAGATTTCACTCTTACAAGTGAAGTCATACAAAGCGTTCCCATATTTTGTCCACCTTGTATAATACATCTATCTCTTGACAATCACGTTAAGATGCACAGTATTTAAATATCGGATTCAAAAATAAGTATAATGTAACAAAACCACTTCTAATTGTTTTAAATGAAGAGTGTCTGGCTATTTCAGTATTATGCACCTCTTAAAGATGGATACTTTTAAGGGTACAAATGGTTGTTGGGCGTTTTTCACAATTTCACAAATAAAAACTCGCTCCACGATTCGACTTGATGAAAGCTTTATGAAGTAAATAATCCTAAGTTGACTAGTTAATTCAATTTACCGTAAAAGGAATTACAACTAAAGGGTTTACATCTTCTATTGCAAAATGAGAAAAGACTTTCTCATATTATTAAAAAACCTAATGAAACATAAGAAGAAATCTGGTTTACCATAACCATTTATGGTCAGGTCTGCTTTAGGATGCGCATTCCTTGCTTGGGAACTGAGCTGTTATTATTACAATGGTTACAACGAAATATGACAAACGAAAAAAGCCCTGATGATTAATATACAACTGTCTTATTTAAATTAATTACCATTTGTTTACACTTCCGTACGTCTAGAAAACAAATATGCAAGTACGATAGTAATTAACTATAATGTAATGGTACAAACCAAATGGTATTTAAATGTTATTGGTCAACAAATAACGGACACGTAAATTCCCAAAAAATGGTCCAATTTCGACCACTGTATTATTTGAAATATTCTTTGTAATACATTTGTATTGATTTGATAAGTTTGTTGGTATGATTAAAAAACTAACAAAAAAAGAAAATTCTGAGTAAAATGTATTTAATATTGATTTTTATTTTGTATAATTTAAACAAAAAAATCACAAGTCAATAGTAATTTAAACAACCTATGTTAAATCATCAATATTTTCTGTTAACCATTTTGACTGATTTGGTTAAGGTGTTTTAAAGATTCACGTATTTTTTTAAATGAATATCGAAAATTATATTGCTTTAAGTCAGAGTGAAATTTTGGCTCTAAATGGTTTTTGTGATGAATCAGAAATATTCAAATAATAATCTGTTTGGTGTGGTTCCTGTCAAATGCTTCTACACTAAGCTGTCTACTACGAGCCATGGACTGAAGAAGTCTTTAGAGATTCACTGATTTATGTTACAGTGTCGGACACTACAGATGTCTAACGTGAGCTCTGGGCTGAATAGAATTAGATATTCTCTGTTCAGTTTGGTTTCAGAACCGTTATCCTTCATATCAGTAAGCTGTCGACCGTGAGCTCTGGGATAAATAGAATTAGATATTCTCTGTTCAGTGTGGTTTCAGAACCGTTCTTCTTCATATCAGTAAGCTGTCGACCGTGAGCTCTGGGATAAATAGAATTAGATATTCTCTGTTCAGTGTGGTTTCAGAACCGTTCTTCTTTATATCAGTAAGCTGTCGACCGTGAGCTCTGGGATAAATAGAATTAGATATTCTCTGTTCAGTGTGGTTTCAGAACCTTTCTTCTTCATATCAGTAAGCTGTCGACCGTGAGCTCTGGGATAAATAGAATTAGATATTCTCTGTTCAGTGTGGTTTCAGAACCGTTCTCCTTCATATAAGTAAGCTGTCGACCGTGAGCTCTGGGATAAATAGAATTAGATATTCTCTGTTCAGTGTGGTTTCAGAACCGTTCTTCTTCATATCAGTAAGCTGTCGACCGTGAGCTCTGTGCTGAATAGAATTAGATATTCTCTGTTCAGTGTAGTTTCAGAACCGTTCTTCTTCATATCAGTAAGCTGTCGACCGTGAGCTCTGTGCTGAATAGAATTAGATATTCTCTGTTCAGTGTAGTTTCAGAACCGTTCTTCTTCATATCAGTAAGCTGTCGACCGTGAGCTCTGGGATAAATAGAATTAGATATTCTCTGTTCAGTGTAGTTTCAGAACCGTTCTTCATCATATCAGTAAGCTGTCGACCGTGAGCTCTGTGCTGAATAGAATTAGATATTCTCTGTTCAGTGTGGTTTCAGAACCGTTCTTCTTCATATCAGTAAGCTGTCTAACGTGAGCTCTGAGCTGAATAGAATTAGATATTCTCTGTTCAGTGTGGTTTCAGAACAGTTTTTCTTCATATAAGTAAGCTGTCGACCGTGAGCTCTGAGCTGAATAGAATTAGATATTCTCTGTTCAGTGTGGTTTCAGACCGTTCTCCTTCATATCAGTAAGCTGTCGACCGTGAGCTCTGGGATAAATAGAATTAGATATTCTCTGTTCAGTGTGGTTTCAGAACCGTTCTTCTTCATATCAGTAAGCTGTCGACCGTGAGCTCTGGGATAAATAGAATTAGATATTCTCTGTTCAGTGTGGTTTCAGAACCGTTCTCCTTCATATCAGTAAGCTGTCGACCGTGAGCTCTGGGATAAATAGAATTAGATATTCTCTGTTCAGTGAGGTTTCAGAACCGTTCTTCTTCATATCAGTAAGCTGTCGACCATGAGCTCTGTGCTGAATAGAATTAGATATTCTCTGTTCAGTGTGGTTTCAGAACCGTTCTTCTTCATATCAGTAAGCTGTCTACCGTGAGCTCTGGGCTGAATAGAATTAGATATTCTGTTCAGTGTGGTTTCAGTATCATTTGCTTTCGCAGTAAGCTGTCTACCGCGAACCCGACACTGAAGCAGTATTTCGAGATTTTATGTTGCTTACATATTGGGTTATTCGATGGGATTCGTTGTTGAATCAAAAAATATCCAATGGTCCTTATAAAGTAGTCGAATCTTTTAGCCACCGAAATAAAAAATTGGGATGGTATATGAGAAATATCCACTAGTGAATACTTGAAAATTACAAGAACTTAGCTACAATGACTAAGACATATAAATCCGGAGAGAATCTCAACCAACAATGATTTAAAGCACATCAAAATTATTTCTTGGCATTTACTCAATGAAAGTGAGATCTGTGGCTCATACCCAACCCTCTTAATCAAATTAAATGAAATTATTTATTTCTCACATACAATACATAATTTTAAACACTGTTATATTTAACATCGTGTTAACATAAACTAAAGTTTATTTTTTATTTAGATTCACAGTCACGATTAATAATGACTCTTTTATCTCTATTTATAATGTTATCAGCTGCAAACCAGCCTCTTTTTTGTAGAAGTTTTTACAGGAATTATATCAGTGTGCGCCCTCAAATATATATATATGTTAATGTATCAACAATTTTTCGTATTGGAGGTTAAATGTGAGTAAAAATAAAAGCGTACAGTCACCGTTCATTATTTTAATTAAATGTGTATATTTATTTATTGAGGGGATTGGTCATCGTTCCCGAACTGCGATTGGTCATCCTAAACTATAATGAGTTATAAAAACACGTCAGTGTACTGTACATGATATGGGTAAATTATTTTTTTTTTTCATTTTATTTGTTGTTGACAATTAGTAACATTGTATAACAAACGTCAGATTAGCATATTTTACATTAATAATATTTAATTACATTAGTTGTTCAGTATTAACATAAAATAGCATATTCAATCAAATAAAAACACTTGCTTAACTAAATAATAAAGATGAAATATATAACCAAGTATAAATCCATTTATAAACTAATTAAGTATTTAAAAATTCAGTAATAGAGTAACAAGCTCTTTCCAATAAAAATTGATGTAGTAGAGTTTTGAATTTTAACTGTGTGCCTTCTTGTTTAATTACATATGGATCGTCACTGAGTGTGACATTCTTTGTTACAGTATAGGCTTGACCTTTTACTTAAATAGTGTATCAGTCAGCCACTAAAACACTAACAGCGCTGGCTTTCTCAGCCGATTTTCTCTAAAAATTATGATTTTCAAATTATAATTCTAATTAATAAATAAAATAAATACGTAATAATGATTATAACTAATCAGTTTTTGAACTAAACATGGTATTCAAGGCTATACAAACAAATACAATACGGGCAAACACTCCTAGATAGTTTTCATTGACAAATGAACTGAGTTAATGTTTGCACTCGAAATGTTCATCATCCAACATAAAAAATGAGCATAAATATTAGTATTCTCTTTCATTAAACTGCTCACAAGTCACATAACTCTCGTTACACTGCTGGCAAGACAATCTGTACAGCACGTCTAAGGTAACGACTGTGAGATTGGTAGGCCATGTAGATTGTAGAAACCAATTTCATGGCCATTTCCTCCAGGTGTCTGACTTAAATTTTCACCAAAAGCGTTTTAATATTAATAAGGTCAGTAAAATTGAATACAGTACATGAATTTTAAATGTTCACAAATTTAATGCTGGGTTAAAAACTTAACTTTTTTCACAAAAAATGGGAAAATGCGTTTTGCACTGATAGAATCCACTATAAAAAGCGATCTTCTGGTATGTGGGACTATTGCCCTCTAGAAAATTTCAACTTGTTTAATATGTAGAAACTCAAGACAGTTAAAATTCTTTTCGTAAACAATTAATGTCTGCAAATCTCCATGAAAATAATCGTAAACTACGGAGCACCTCAAGTATCTGTCCTTGGACCGATTCTCTTTTTGTCGTGCTGATTTATGTTTATTCGCAGGCTATGCTTTCCTCAATATCAGTAAAAGCTCTCGTAACTGTCTTAAGATCGATTTATATGTTTAGGCCAATTCGTTGTTTCAATGGATGTCTGAAAACTACTTGTCTGTTAGTACAAGCAAAACTCTTGTTTTTCCATTGCGAGTTCCAGAATGTACAGACACTACATCTAGAATTCTTATAGGATACGGTTGATTCAAGTCAGTGAATTAATTTATTTAGTTTAATGATTGATTCTCGTTTTGATTTCTCGATGCATATTGACAGAGTAACCAGTAAACTTAACAGGCCTTAATACACAGTAATTAAAGAATTTTACTTTTTGCTGACAAAGATATTCTACATACTGAGTGACATGAATGTCTTTATATCTGCAAGTCTTATGCAATTGCAATTTGGGGTTCAGCATCCACGAAAGCATAACAAATCTACAGTTCACAAAAAGCTGTACAATTATTTTTAGAATGAATACAATTTGTTTCTTGTATGGATGTTTTTTTACAAATCAATTTTTTTTTAATTTTCTCAGTATCTATATTTTTGACATCCTAACTGTTTTATTTAAAAATGTACATATTTCTAATTTTCTATATTTTAATACGAACAATTACAAATTTAGAAACAATGGAACTTTGGTTCCACCGATAGGTATTTGAAGTTTTGCCTATCTTTATTTTGAAATTCTATCAGGAGACTACCTCAGGGTTTCTAAGAAGTATCAATTCAACCCTTATGAGAATACTAATTTGATAATTAATTGTTTATAATACTTTCATATTAATCAGCTGTTAGAGTAAATAAAGAACTTACATAGTTCTGAAGTAAATACCGGACCTAAACTAACCACAACCACAGTAACTAGAAAAGACTGTAGGTCTCGACGAGGCTGCGCAGTAGATTGTGACGTCACATGGGCGAAATCACCTGGTTTTATTATTCGATCAAATACTGGTAACTAAATCTACCAATCGCATGGAAGCATTCAGCTAAATATTAAGCATTTTATTTACCACTTATCAGCTGGAATTGTAAACTACGGGAATTAGAACAGTATTGTTGTGTTTGTTGTTGCCATTTCGCCCATGTGACGTCATAGGAGTTGCGTGTGCTACCTACCGTCTTCTTTCCTAGGGGTACCGTGACCACAACGCACTTTTGCATTATACAGATGCCAGTAGGTCCATATTTTGTATTACTGAATGCAATAAGTACAATATAAATCAACGTAAACCCCGTACGAAGGACGGGTACTGTGCTAGTATGCAATAACTAAGGTATGTATATTTTTATCAAGTAATTTTTTGTTGTTTGACTTTTTTCAGTGCTACTTGTTGTCGGAGACAATACAACAATTTGATTTGAACCTATGGTGCTAAATGGGATTTTAAATAACTTACACTGCAGCTACGATTATACAAACTACTAATTTTAGTCCAAATTGATTCTATCATAACCTCGTTAATCCGGAAAGTGTTACTTCCAACCGTGTTCCCTGATCTGAACGCATCCGGGCACTGTAATATCCATACATCTAGGTAAACATCAATATAATGATTGTAGAACGATATTAAAACGTGGGCTCGGTAACTATATATGAAAATAAAGAGTAGCCTAATGGTGCAATAAGATCACTGTACATGTAAGGATATGCGGGTGGGTGAGGGGGTATTTATATGGGACTACACTAGCGCTCCACAGTGGACCAAAAAACAGCTGATATTTTGTGGCAAAAAATTTAATATTGTATGAGATATCTATTTGTGTAAAAAGTAATGGTAAAACAAGGGGTGGACCAATCAGTTTTAACAAGGGGTGGAAGTTTGTTTTCTGTTGGGATCTAGTAGAAGTACCTCACATGTTAGAAGTAAGACATGTTAACGTGACAAGAACCTGTTGACTATCGGAAGTATTACATTTGACTGTTCAGATGTGTTTATTACTACAGTGCAAACAGTCGCACCACATATTGTGATTTATAGGGCTCCGAAATATTTTCTTTTCTTGATTAAGTCAAAAAAAAAAAAAAAAACTCGACACTATGGAAAACATTTTTCAAACGGTTATTTTCATAATCTTAATACTGAGCCAATAGAGTTTTTTTTCTAAATAATGGTGTGTCATATTTTAATAAAGAAACTAGCCGAATAAGAGGAGGGAATTTTTACCAGCTTTTGGTAAATCTGGAAATATTTTAGTGAAATTTGATCAATTAGTAGTGATTGTGTGACAAAGTATGGTTTGAAAATCTTTTTTAGAGTATCAATGCCGTTAGGTCTGTGTGTTTGTTACACAGGCCTTCCGTATATCATATACTGTATTACGTCTATTTATGTGTCAGGAGAGAGTCAGTTAGTCTTACATTTCCAGCATGTGTTTTTCGGAAGTCAACTTGGAACCTGTCTCCACACCACTTTCCCCACCCAGACTTCTCAGCTAGGAACCAGTTTATCGACGTGTCTTCTGTCATTCTCCAACTGAAAGCGTTTTATTGCTCGTAGCCGCTAACGTCCCGACGGCTGTGATTAAAGAGATTCATCGTGTCTAGAAGAAATTTTATATGTTAATATATTCGGTTACAAATGGCCAGTTTGGTTCCGGTACGACAAATTGCAATATGGGGTGGGAGGACTGGTAGAAAGCTAGAAATTAGTATTTTGCAAAAATATAATTCGGACCCTAAAAACTTAACCGATTATAAAATTGATAAATGTTTGTTAAGTAAAATCATTTTACTACTTAAAGAAAACTATCAATGTTTCATTAATGAAACATTGCTCTCAAAGTCAGACAACAAATGTGTGAAGTTTTGATAACAGATTTGAGCACCTGAATATTTAAAAAGGTTTAACCAACACATTATTACCCCACGAGGGTTTCAGAATGATAAATGTCTCTCAGGAATGCCAACAGGGTTGAATCCACACGATCTTGCACATACCATATGATTCGTAGGATATTGACATCAGTGCACGCATATATAATGATAATTACACTAATAATACATACAGAATGGGTTATTTTAAAAAGATACAGTGACATTAAAGTCTAATGTTTCTCTAAATATCAGACACGAAGTAGTGCATGAAGGACCGCCACGAAGGCTGGCTGGCTGAACACTAGAAACTTAGAGGCATACCGTCCTCAGAAGGAAATTGAATATAAAGGGTTGTAAAACAAACCTGCGCATCCTTCTGTAGCAACTATAGCAAGAGAATTTAATCACATTATACACGTAGATGGAGAATTCCCTACTATTGTAATAGAGATTATACACGTAGATAGCAACTCCTTACAATAGCAAGAGAATTTATTCACATTATGCACGTAGATGGAGAATGCCCTTACTATTGCAAGGGAGATTATACACTTAGATAGCAACTCCTAACAATAGCAAGAGAGTTAATTCACATTATACACGAAGATGGATAATGTCCCTACTATTGCAAGGGAGATTATACACGTAGATACAGCAACTCCTAACAATAGCAAGAGAGTTTATTCACATTATACACGAAGGTGGATAATGTCCCTACTATTGCAAGGGAGATTATACCCTTAGATAGCAACTTCTTACAATAGCAAGATAATTTATTCACATTATGCACGTAGATGGAGAGTGCCCTTACTATTGCAAGGGAGATTATACACTTAGATACAGCAACTCCTAACAATAGCAAGAGAGTTTATTCACATTGTACACGAAGATGAATAATGTCCCTACTATTGCAAGGGAGATTTATACACTTAGATAGCAACTCCTAACAATAGCAAGAGAGTTTATTCATATTATACACGAAGATGGATAATGTCCCTACTATTGCAAGGGAGATTATACACGTAGATACAGCAACTCCTAACAATAGCAAGAGAGTTTATTCACATTATACACGAAGATGGATAATATCCCATTGCAAATGAGGATTATACACTTAGATAGCAACTCTTAACAATAGCAAGAGAGTTTATTAACATTATACACGAAGATGGATAATGTCCCTACTATTGCAAGGGAGATTATACACTTAGATACAGCAACTCCTAACAATAGCAAGAGAGTTTATTCACATTGTACACGAAGATGGATAATGTCCCTACTATTGCAAGGGAGATTATACACTTAGATAGCAACTCCTAACAATAGCAAGAGAGTTTATTCACATTATACACGAAGATGGATAATGTCCCTACTATTGCAAGGGAGATTATTCACTTAGATAGCAACTCCTAACAATAGCAAGAGAGTTTATTCACATTATACACGAAGATGGATAGTGTCCCTACTATTGCAAGGGAGATTATACACGTAGATACAGCAACTCCTAACAATAGCAAGAGAGTTTATTCACATTATACACGAAGATGGATAATGTCCCTACTATTGCAAAGGAGGATTATACACTTAGATAGCAACTCCTAACAATAGCAAGAGAGTTTATTCACATTATACACGAAGATGGATAATGTCCCTACTATTGCAAGGGAGATTATACACGTAGATACAGCAACTCCTAACAATAGCAAGAGAGTTTATTCACATTATACACGAAGATGGATAATGTCCCTACTATTGCAAGGGAGATTATACACTTAGATAGCAACTCCTAACAATAGCAAGAGAGTTTATTCACATTATACACGTAGATACAGAACTCTACAATAGCAAGATAGTTTATTCACATTATACACGTAGATACATCAACTCCCTACAATAGCAAGAGAGTTTATTCACATTATACACGTAGATACAGAAACTCTCTACAATAGCAAGATAGTTTATTCACATTATACACGTAGATACATCAACTCCCTACAATAGAAAGAGAGTTTATTCTCATTATACACGTAGATACATCAACTCCCTACAATAACAAGAGAGTTTATTCACATTATACACGTAGATATATTAACTCCCTACAATAGCAAGAGAATGTACTCGTATTTAAATTATACGCGTAGATACAGAAACTACCTACAGTAGCAAAATAGTTTATTCACGTAGAAATTCACTGTTATCGGCACTATAAAATGAATAAACAAACAACTAGGCAATAAAATGAATGAAGATGTAAACCTAATTATTGTATACTATTTACAGATTGTCATGAATGAGAATTCGTTGTTTAGTTATCCACTTACAAGTCTTGATGACTAGCTAAGGGCATCAGAGGTCAGTCGGGTGAGTGATAAGTGCCTCAGTGTACTCGTGACCTTGTCTCCTCAGTGCTTACGTCACAAACGCCTATGGGGGGAGGGGGGCAGAAAGTTACTTAACATTTATATAACTATAAACATAACTATAACTATCTCGGCTCGATTCCGGGAACAGAACATAAGACATAAGATACCTTTATAAGTTCCTTAAATATATATTGTGGACAGGTAGAGAATCGGCAGTAAATGTTGAAATATTGTGTGCATCAAAAACTGGTTCCTACACCGAAGAAATACCCTCTGTATATGTACATTTGTATTTATACCTCAACACTGGAACTGTATTTTATTTCAGATATCAGCTTATTTTTATTCATTACCTATAATGATTACTTACATGGTGCTATATTTGTTATTGAGACAGTACATGAACACATTTTTAATGTAATTTGTTCCATTATTTTACTGTTCCGAGATTTTCAGTTTTTCATATTTTTTCTTATTTGCGATTTACTTATTTGTTTATTTATCACTTATTTCAATCGTTAATGTCCGTAAATAGATTGATGTTTTTGTAATAGTTGTAACTGAATACAAAGAGCGTTTTCCATTTAAAATGTGAGGTTTTATTATTAATAATTTCATTAAACATTATTCATTTTTGTTTCAGGTACGTAAGGTGTAAATAAATATACTTCCCATTGGTAAGTATATTTAATAAATACTTCCCTTAAATTGGATTGAATTTCCCACAGCATTCATGTTCAAACCAGCTGACCGGTGTATTTTCCTACTGAATAAAATAGTTTTAAAATCTGTTAATAGAATTAGTTAATAGATGAAGAGAATATTACACATACTTTTTAAATTAAGGCATTTTGAACGACAGCTTGAAGAATAATCATGCATGAATGTCATGTAAAAAATTGTTTATAATCTGTGTTCATTTTAGTACAGTATATTTATTAGTGGTGTTTTGAAAATTGAAAAATATATTAATAAACCTATTTGCAGTTATCAATAAAATAGCAGTAAACTTGCATAAAACTAAGAATAATAATAAATGTGTTAGGTTTCGTATTATTTAATGATGATATTAAATTATTACAATGGATTGTAAACTGTCGTAGGAAGAGTTTGAATGTATGTAATAAAGTGGGTTATTATTTTGCAAATGTATGCAACTAAACTCTATCTTGGTAATATAGAATGTACTATTCGGAATTTCGTAACTCAACGAAAGCGGATAAAAAATAAGTCGGCTTCTATAAGACTTAGGCATACCACTCAGGATAACACTATTATTTATTGATTATTCGAAATTTAGCCGAAATTTGACTCCTTGTGCATAATACCTAAAATCGTAATGAAATCTGCGACAAGTACAGCTGACACACTCTGTTGGTGGTTGGAGGAACTACACTTTTTTACAAGTCGGTAACGTAGATTCAGTAGGAAGCGCCGTGTAAAGCCGTACAGTCAATCTGGCTACCTCCCAGCGCAGATCAGTGTATCGGTCAAATACAGGCGTTATGTCGTTCTGTAAACAAACATACCTACCTACTATTAGCAGATTTGTAAATAAATCAGTTTTCATGTTGATACATTTGTTTATGGATTATTATAACAAATTCTATATAGAGTATGTTAACAAAATTAATTTAATTATACATGGTGTGTATTATATCTAGAAACATCTAAATAATATATTCTTTATTCATCGAAATATAAATTCGAATCTTTGTACAATCGTGATAGGGATTGGGCACACACTTTATGGAACATTGTTTAGTCACGTCACACTGACATGACATTTTGAAATCCTGTCGAGATAATCGTCAATATTCCTTATGGAACCCTAGGCCTATATCTTGTGATGTTATCAATTAAAAGGTTATAGTGAACTGAATTGAATGCTTTAACACCATCATCACTAAGGATTCACTCAATCAGAAAACATAGTACAGTACTTCGTGTATTGAAAATTGGTGATATTCAACAGTTTTATCCTAACATTGTTCTTACCACAGAAATTTACGGTAAATTTCCTAACATTTTTAAAAATTTTTAATTGATGTAACTAAACATTCATTTTGAGCTTGTTTTATTAGTACAATTTTGATTTTTTTGTATATATTGTTACAAAAAATTTGATTGTTGTTTTTAACAAAAGTGTGTAAATAATGATTTATTTTATTAATTTCATATAAAAATGAATATTAATACATAGTGTTAGACAGTGCGTAACACTAACCTTTCAGCACCATGTATGACAAAGTAAATTTTTGAATTGTCTTTTATCTTGAGTTTTACAATGAAGTTGTTTAACATAACCAATATTAATATTCAAACTGCTCTATTTTATGATATAGTGATTCCTTAGAGATGCTGTTTGTATCATTCAGTTCAGTTCACTATAACATTTGTAGTGATGTATCACAAGGTATAGGGTTCCATAAAGTATATTGACAACACTCTCGGCAGGACGTCCTCCGTTAGTGTGAAATGACTAACAATGTTTCAAAAGGAAGGTGCCCAAGAGCTATTAAGATCCTAAAAGTTTTGAATTTATATTTCGATTAATAAAGAAAATCTGTTATTGTTTCCAGACACAGTACACACCAGGAAGAAACTTATTTTAACCAGCAAGTAAACACAGTTTTTCTCTAGTTATATCTATAATATACTTGACGAAATTGTTCGGCAGGGCGTTCGGTGGTTGCTAACGTCTGTCAAGTTATACGGGATTCACCTAGCTATTTCTTGTAGGTACAAGTATTAATGTAGATCGTTGATTCCCACTTCGCTCACCTGTCTTTACCTATTTAAAAATAATATTTTCATTAGTTTTAAAATATGTTTTGGATTCTTGAAATTGGTGATTAATATACATTGATTGGGCTAAACGTAATGTTGTCATACTTATTTTAAATATGATGTTCCTGTACTAATAATTTCTCCTGTTAGATTATTGAACCAACATTATTAAATAAGGCTATATTATTAATAAATATAGTTTATATCTATTCACATATAAACTACTGTCGGTGCAGTTCCCGACTGTTAATTATATGTTCTCGAGTTTAAAGCTTGTTTACAGGAAACTAAGAGGTCTAGGAACAAATCAATCACACTATCGTTTTCCTCGTTTAATTATACGTTACGACATGTGCATTTTAAAATTGTACTATAAGCTTGATTAGTTTTATCCTAGTTGGACCAGAAAATTAAAAGAATTTTAACTAGTTTTCTCTCTGCATAAACGTTACACTTTTATTAATAAAAACCCATCAATGTATCGCATTTATATTTTCATACCTGGTTTTATTATTTTTTTTATATAATTTGTATAAATTTCATAATTTTAAGTATTTAAGAAAAAAAGTTAAAATCAATTCCCGGAAACGTCGTTTTCTTGGCTTCTAGAGGTTGTAAATTTAATTACTTGGTCACGTCTTAATTCTTATTAAATATATATTCACGGCACTTTACTGTTATATAAATAACAAATAAGTAAATGCAGTGATTTAAAATTTATTTAAACCAATTTAATTTCAATACATTTAAAACAAAATAAAATCACTGTATTTACGTACGCATATGAAAATAATATATCGTAACCAAGTAATTATTTTACGACTTCTAGAAGCCAAGAAAATTATTAATAATTTTTTTTACTTGAATTTACACACTTACAGAAAATAACCATTTATTAAAATATAAATGGAATATATTTATGGGAGTATGATTAATAAAAGTGTGAAGTTGATGCACAGTAAAAACTAGTTTAAATTCCTGTACTTTTTTGTTCAAAGTAAAATTATTGAAACTTATAGTAAAATTTACTATAAATACGGCATAGCGCACAATCAGACGAAAAACAATTGTGTGATTGGATTTTTCGTAGTCCATTTAGTTTCCTGGTAAACAACCTTCAATCTTAGGTAAAAATAATTTTTGTCCTGACAGTAGTAAGTGTATATAATTTTGTCATAATTTTTATTCTTCATTGGTATTTAAATTCAAAATGTATATAAATATTTTCTGGTGTAAGTGCAAAGGAGTCTGTAATTTATTTATAAGCTAACTTACCATGGTTAAACTGATTTATTGGATATAATTTGGATTTAGAACATTTGGTTAAAATAACATTTTACTATGAAACTGTTAAACTACCAATAAGACCGTTAAAAATATTACTAAGTTATTATAGTAACATATAAACAGTACAATAGAAAAACACATTCATGAAATTTCACAATTTTTAATTTCAAATAAGCTTATTTCAGTAATTTAGACATAGTTGATATAGTAAAGTATTTACAATGAAAGATAACCACTTCAACATAATGAATCGTTTCCAAGTTTATGTAGTATGAACAGTTCGGAAATTGCAGCCAATCAGATTTTGATTAATAACATTCGCACTAACTTGAAGATTACTCACTGAACGTTCATTTTGAAGAAGATACTTTTCATTTGACAGTTTTTATCCAATTAACGAGACAATTCCTACCTTTTCATATCGTTAACACTATTTGTTTCTATCCTCATTGATTGATTGTTATATGAAGGATAATGTTGATAATTCATTGGAAAATATCGAAACCAATTATATATTCTCTGTTTAAATATTTCTAATACGTATTAAAATGTTACTAGATGAAATTTTGAATTTTTTATTCTACGAGAATTTAGTAGATATTTTACTCCATTGAAAACAGAGTCTGGAAATAAAAACTTAAATTCTCATGTTCTAATTCAAACCATTTATGAAAATAATGGTTTATTTCAGTAAATTAAAATAACTATAAAATACATCTGAACATCTCTGGAATTATACTGGCCACAATTTCAAGCAGTATGGCCAGCAATAACATAAAGAAATAATTCTTAATAAACAAAAGATTCCAAATATGTCGTAGTTACAAATAATCCATGGCTGCCTCTGTGGCGTTGTTAATTATGACATTTCGAATATTACTTATTTACACAACTGAGAATAAAAATGCACTAAACAAATAAAACTATGAACAAGTGAACTATTAAAAATAACAGATAATATAATTAATATTATTTTAAAACTCTTTATAAACACAAAGTAAAATAAAAAACGTGTCTTACAAAAGAAATCAAAAATAATAATAACAATAAATAACAAAGAAATAAATACTCGATTTGTAGATGTTACAGTTTTATAAATTCAACAGTCATGGTCAAATAGCCAATACTTAATTTTTTATACTCGCAAAACTGTTCTAGCATATCTTGAATTCTTAATTTCTTGTGGCAGTTTATTAAAAATATTTTGTCCTGAATACTGAGAAATGGGTGTTTAAAAAGACGTTTTGTTCACCGTAGGCCTCTGTAATCTTATTCAATATGTACAGAGTTGTTTTACATAATATACACGAATATACCCCACGTGTGGACTACATGTCTGTTTATGGAACCCATGTGAGTTCTATCAGTTATTAAAAATACTATTTATGACAATAAGAGCTAATAATACAACTAAATACGAAATTCGGCAGGGCCTGTAAACATTAGCATTGATTTTATACACAAATAGATTTCCCATCCAATGTTAAATTTTGAGTCTCAAAATATCAGCTGTTTTGAGGTCCATTGTGGAGCGCTAGTGTAGTCCCATGTAAATATAATGCAGTTTAAACCAGCTGTGGTTGTGGGCCACACAAACTATCAAAATTACTGCCACAAATATTCCTATTAGATGGTTTATCTATGTAGGTTTATATAATCAATGACATTTGTTACTAGATTTAGGTACAAGGAAATGTCAACTGTTTCATAATGTTCATGTTTAATATCAGCATCTGTAGAAAAGAACCGAGGATAGATAAAGACTAGGTGACACCCCTGCACGCTTCCCGTGTCAACCCCGTCACTCGCTGGGCCCGTTACACCTCGGCCTGTGACTTATGACTACAAATAATAATAGGTTCACTGTATAACGTAAAATCACAATATTAAATTTATTTACAGTACCTATTTATTAGCATAAAGACTCAATGATATTACTCAGCCTATTTTTCATTTCCTTTGTTTTTGTTCGATTACTGAAGATTAATACAATAGAAAAAAATAACTGCATTAAATTACTATTCAAACCTATAATAAGTCTAGTAGGGCGGAGCCTTACAATCGTACGTGAATAAAACTTCCTTATAATCTTCCTTGGTTTTCACAAACCTCCTGAATATTATAAACACCTTAAATTTCAACAGCAATTTAAACTTTTTGGAAACCATTATTTACATTTGAATAGCTGTTTCTTTTCGATTAATTTTAATCACTCTCGATATTATTCTTGTGGCAGAAAAACGTACTTTAAGGGCTGCCCATACCCTTCAGATAGAAAATATTGAAGAATTGAGACCTTAATGCACAACTACGAACAGAGGCAAACTTTTTGACACCTCAATCGTTTAAATACGGCAAGAAATAAGGGAGGAGTTGTGTTGACAAAAACGGCTTCACGTATTATCAGGAAAGATACCATAGTAAATAAATAACAATAGTGATTTTAAGATTTGGAAATTGATCGTTGTGGAGGTAATAGATAGTTAACTTTTTTATGGATAAAAAGAGATGAAATAAAAGATAACTGAATAAAAGCTATTGTGTTAAAAATGGAAATGACTGTATTAATAATAAATAGATAAAAGAAAAATATAGAAATTGAAACAGTGTGAAGTTTCGTTTAAGTTTTTTAATTCGAATCAATGCCATGATTGCATTTAGACTGTTGACAGAATATCTATTAACAATATTAACCTATTTTTCACTGAGATTTGATCAGCTGTTCAGCTGCGTCTGGACCAATTTGGAGCAGCCACTCGTTAACCTTTCGCTTATACACCTGAACACTGCTACCCTCCAAGACAGTAGTGGTAGATTATTGTAGAGAAAATATGCTATGAGTTGCGAAAAGCCAAATTGCAGTTAGGTCAGGAATTTTAAATCCAAAATTAGATATATTTTTTGTTTGAAGCTATGTCTTAAGTCTACAAAGATATTATGTCTAATTTTCTTAATATAAACGAGAAAAATTTTAATATAGATTTCCCGAACATTTAAAAACTGGGATATATGTAAATAATATGTAAATTGGTTAACGGTGTTTTTCCCTCTCTGTTGGACTGCAAGAGGCTATAGCCTAGAACATCAGTTGGGGCGCCACTCCCACGCCAGGACTTGGTATTGGAGCAAGGACTGCACAGTGCACAATTGACTCAAAGCCAGGACCTCATTCAGCTGCGTCAATGCGTACATAAGTCTCCATAGTCGTTGCCGATTATATTAACGTGCGAATCCCAGGACATCTTGTAATCTATAATACCTAAATATTTGCAATGGTCCACACTCAATAACTCCACATCTGCAAACGACCGAACCAGGATCGCCGCATGATTGCATACTAAGGATTCTAGGACCTGGTCCAGAATCATTACGTCCAATTTTCAATCAATAAAATGTCCTCGGAAGCCCTAAGGAACATTGGAATATTTCGTCCTTTGTTGATCTTGCGCATACTACTGCAAACATCGGGAAAACATTTACAGGCCATCTTAGATTTTAAGTTTTGTAAGATTATTTATATATATACTACACACATTTGGAGCAAGTTTACTTCCCTGGGCCACTCCATGATCAACTGAAGCCGAGCCACTAATTACACTATTAGTTAAGTGAAACTTGTTGGATTCTATTGTCAAAATAGCGTGTGAACCATGTAAGTTCGTTGTCACTTATGTATCTCAAATTTATTATCAGTTTTCACCTACCTAATGAGTCAATGAGTCTTAGTAGTGTAACATTTCATAAGTGCAAAATATTGTATGTATATTTGGCTAATTTACAGTGAATACGCACATCAAAAAAAGAAAATTGATTTTGAGCGCTCCCGGGAAAAATAACACAGGGCACTGTTTTGAGGTTATCAAAACCCAGTTAAAAGATCGTCTCGCCAATAACACGTACGTGTATGGGTGAGTGGGTGGGTTAATGCCACCAATAGAATTCTATTCAACCAAATTAAAGTATTTGCCACTGACAAGCTTTATACACTTACATTGGTATTCACCCGCCCATCCACTCATGCACGATTTTGTATTGAAAAATGTTATGCAATTTTTACTAACGAATAAACTTGGAATTATCTTTATTGCATTTAAAAAATGTTTATATTTTAAAAAAAGGGTTAATTAAGAGTTAATATGGAAATCAAATGTCAAAGTTCACCAAATGGATACTAATTGTAACAATAATTCAATGTAATGGACACTACTTTAATTAAAAACTCTTTTACCACTTAATGCTGTATTAGAGAGGTACAGTAATGTTATATGAACATGGATTGACCGCGCTACACTGAACCATCCTAATGCAATTTTATGTTGCCACTTTCAGAATTTAATCGCTTAGGTGATAAACTTATGAAAATTTCAAAAAAAAAAAAAACAAATTTTAAGTTTTCAGACATACGAATATATTTTGGTCATATTGACCTCAAGCAAACAGTCCCTACTTTCTCCTTCGTCCATCGCACCCGGTAGCCTACTGGAGACGAACTACTCCAGTGTCAGTGACTGGACATTATACTCCAGCCGGCAGTGGCTGCCACGTGACCCAGCGGTCAGGAGGGTAACTGGGCTACAGGTCACAACACAGGAAGTAGTCCAGCTCAATGGCCAGTTACATCATTGCTCAGTACCCCAGAGGTGATTTACTGTTCGATATCACATAGTAAAATCAAAACAAATATGTTTTCACCACAAGGAATTAATTACAGTATGGATGTTAAAAAAATTCTGCATCATTAAAAAATTCTGCATCATTAAAATTTTCTTTAAAAAACACACAATATCTTGTTTAGTACTATGATTTAAAAATTACAAAAATGCTAGTTCATATACAAAATAGGGTCTTTTCGGAATGTCCCCGCGTAAGGTAAAGATTGTCTACCAAGTCTGGAACTAAACTAAACGTGCAAACAATGCATCTTTAATATTGGTCACGTGGTTTCGACATAAAAGAAAATAATAAGCGTCATCCTCTTTTATTATCAATCGGGGCCTTCAGATATTTAGATTAGTACTTCCACCATGGGTCGTTAGGTTAGGATTAAATATACATAAGTTGAAGTGTTACTTGCTTATACATATACACATAAATGTGAAATTTATATTTCGTTTGAAAATTATACGAATATTCATAAGACGCCGATCGTCAAGATATGGGCGAATATGAGGGGCGAATGAGTGTGATGAGTGTAGATGAACGTGTGTAGTCGTTGTTACCAAGTAAGGTCGAATGCTCCTCAGAAAGGCCTATTTATTAATTGCCCAAAAGCCAGGGCAAATAAGGGACCTACAGCTTTACTTGGAATCCGAACCACGTAGTGCTGGTCTGATTTTCAGTTAACTGACAAGCCTGACACTCAGTTCTCCTCTATAGACAATATCTGAACATTGACTACCATCCAACATGGACACCCCAGACTTCTTACATTCTTACATATGAGACGCCGACACAACGTTGTTGGTATTTTAAGGCGAATATGAATGGTTATATGAGTGTAGGATGAGTGTGGATGAGTGTAGTCTGGTTACTATCTGAGTTCAACTGTTCCTCAGAAAGGGAAATTTATTAATTTCCATTAATAAATTTCCCTTATTTAATTTACTAATGGAATAAATTAAATAAGGGCAACTAAGGGACCTACAGCTTTACGTGGAATCTGAATAATAATTGTGGACCCAGGTCCAAGCTAATTGTGGCATCATGCTAAAACCCATTAGGAAATATGAGCACTCACTGTGAACCACCATATTGTAGAATTGTCATTATAATGTTGATCTAGGTAAACAATGTATGACACATTGTTTGTTGATTAGAATTATGAAAAGTATGGAACAGTATTTAAGACGGCGAGACAACCCTGCAAGGAACCTCACACCAATGTCTGCTCCCGTGTATAGTTTTTGACATAGAAAGACAAATAGGGTCCAGCTATGTCGAGGGCTCGCATTCCTACGGTCATTACAAAGCCCCCCATCAATCTTTAGATTATATTCTTCAAAAAACTAAGCTGGATAGAGTAAAATACACTAAATTATGTTATACCAGATAAAAATTAAAACCAATGCTCGTGGCTTTGATAAAATAAGGAAATAAAATATCTTCTTAAAGAATAAATGTAAAATTATCTTCGCCGTTGTGATTTAATCATACGAAATGGTATATAACTTGGCTGAAGCAATATGTAGCCCCCAATAGACGTCACAAGTATTTATTGTTACTCGGCCAGGGGTAGACGTTTGTTATTTGAATACCACTACCTTCGCTCCCTTGACGTAGGGGTAAAGTGGTGAGTTGACACACAACTTACGTATGGTGGAATGTAGCTGAAATCTCTTTGGCGTCCTTGACGTAGGGGTTAAGAGGCGAATTGACACACAACTTACCTGTTCAAGTTCAAGTGTCACTGATATATATCAGTGAATCTTCCTTTAGGAGTTTGTAGTGGCTTTGTTGTTGTCTTCGTTTAGTTAACAGAATAATTATTTAATGCGTTTAAAAATATTACAATTGCTCTTGAACAATAATTTTAAAATTTTCGAACAAATAAAGAAAAAACTACGTAACTATTGAAGTCGTTAAACAACTCAGCAGTCAAGTGAATGTAGTAACATGAAGGAAACAGACTATATAACAATACACAACAACAATGAAAGAACAACAAACAAGCAACGTAGAAAACGGACATGTGAAGTAAAATAGGCCAAACTGTGAAAAAACTCGTAGAATTCTGCAATGTGCAATTAAAAAATTAACGTGTAATTACTTTCGTATATTACACTTCAATCCACAGATATTAGCTACCAATTGCAATATCTGCCAGCTAATAATTAATTGATTGAATAAGCCTATAATTGTTTACTTAGACATCAGGGAACGGCTGGGACCACTCCCATTCGTCAATAAACTTTTCTAGTCTTCTGATGATCAAATGTATTTACATCTTCTACCGATCGCCTCATTCCACTTCCTAGTGTCATCTAAGAACATCGTCCATTATACATAAAAAATTCCTACCAACACAATTCTTTTTTATCTTAGTATTCCTGCAGCTAAAGTTCAACATAAACTTCCCAGAATTTTCAATCATGTATCGTTTCCTATTGTATCCATACATCGTAGCTAGTATACCAAGCTACTTCAATTCTTCTTAACAGTTTATTTATGATATATTAATGGTTGTAAAGGCTACGTGGTTTGAATATCAGGAGTTAGTTATGTAGTGAAGCCTACACTTTATTGGTACCGATATACAGTGATATTTAGTTAAACAACAGTTTTCTGGTGAAAATTTGGACAATGGTATTTAGTTAGGCTATAGTTTTTTTTTCATGAGGTGAACTGAGCTATTTAGTTACACTACATTTTCCTAGTGGAGTGATGGGCAATGCTATTTAGTTACACTACATTTTCCTAGTAGAGTGATGGGCAATGCTATTTAGTTACACTACATTTTCGTAGTGGAGTGATGGGCAATGCTATTTAGTTACACTACATTTTCCTAGTGGAGTGATGGGCAATGCTATTTAGTTACACTACATTTTCCTAGTGGAGTGATGGGCAATGCTATTTAGTTACACTACATTTTCCTAGTAGAGTGATGGGCAATGCTATTTAGTTACACTACATTTTCCTAGTGGAGTGATGGGCAATGCTATTTAGTTACACTACATTTTCGTAGTGGAGTGATGGGCAATGCTATTTAGTTACACTACATTTTCATAGTGGAGTGATGGGCAATGCTATTTAGTTACGCTGTAGTTAGTTTCATGGCGGAATGATGGATAGTGTTATTTAGTTAAACCTACAATTTCTTTGTTGATTTATGGAGAATGCTATTAAATTAAGTCTACATTTTCCTTTTGGAGTTATGGACCTACAGTTTCCTGGTGGAGTGACGGCTGGGGTTCGGACTTAGATCAGGCTTATCGTACATATGCTGACAAACACAACACGTCAGACGTACGTCGAAGCCAAATGAGTTTTAATGCCAGATCGTCCTGTTTCTGTCTTTCTCTGTGCTCACAATGGACAGAGGTCAGTAGTGCGCTAAATGTGTGTCGAAGTAGTGTGTCGAGTAGTTCGTTCTCCGTTTGCCAGGAGGGACTAACACCTTGTCAGTTCCTTCCTTATCCCCCCATACACTCAAGGAAATACGTAGTAATTATTGCTTCAGATTTATAAAGATGTACATTTTCTTGTAATCTGTCTATAACTGCCTCGGAAGCGTTCGTTGCGGCCATAAGAAAGCAACATCTCTTTATTCTTCTTCTTTTTCTCTGTGCAAAGGACTGTTATTCTCACAGACGTAGTAGTACTGGCCCATGTGGTCGCAGCTCATGTCACCAACTGTGTTTAGTAGTATTTAGTAGTCTACACCGTGGGACTAAGCTGCACGCCTTACTGGCCAGCCACTTGTGAAATTTTGTTATTTTTATTAACATTGAACTCTTGATAGATAATAATAATTGGAGATTTCCAATGATTCAAGTTTTTAGGAAGCAAATACAACGTTTCGGCAGGTATACAAACTCTTGTCGTCTTGTCGGAGATTGTCATACCTGTCGAAACGTTGTGTTTGTTTCCTAGACACTTGAAGCATTGGAAATCTCTAACTATTATTATCTATCAACAATCAGTGCTAACAAATAACTTTCAAACAACAATTGAAATCTTATATTGTTAAAAAGCCTCTTGTCAGGTTCCACCATCCTAAGCGTTTTCATTCGTATAGTGGACGGTAATAAAGGCTCTGATTGACCAATATCGGGATATTAATTATCTACAATATTTTAGGTCTTCGAGAGAACATATTTAAAAATCCTTTCGTAGTACACATATGGAGTCTATAACGAATATTTGTGTCAAGTCTCATGGGCCAAACCATACAGGGTTATAGAAACTGTGAATCAGTCGAAGTTATTTGGTTTTTATGTTTATAGATAAATAATAATTATCTTTTCCTATTCGTTACAGGTCTGAAGTTTACTGCTAGTGGGTTCTTGGGGGTCAGATTACAATGTGACCTTCCAGGTTGCAAAATGTTGGTCAATTAAATTAACGAATGCATACTGAAAATTTTGGTGTTTTATAGGACAGTTGTCTACAAAACATTTAATACCATTAATCATATTCTAGATGTTTTCCTTGTTGTTTTTATTAGGACATTTAAATATTACATTAAATGAAAAAAGATTATAAACATATTAGATTCAAGCAGAAACATTGACTTCGAACACACTCAAAAAATAAATAAATAACTATCTTAAAAATATTAGATGCATTAAAAGCCGACTTTAAAACGTACATATTTTGACTTAATAATAAAATAGAAGAAAATCTTACTGTTGTATAAAAATCTAATGGTGTGTGTGCGTGCGTGCGTGAATACAATCACGCAAAAACTACTGAACCCAGTCATATGAACTTTTGCATGGACATTCTTAGGGTATAATATCGTATGTTTTTTTTTTGTCAGCTACTATTCAGTAATTTTTTCTCTTTAAACTGTGATATATATATTTGGATTAAGATCCAAAAGTCTGCAATATATAATATAAAATAAAAGTGATCTCCTGTTACAAAGCTAAATCCAATCCATCGAGCCATTTACGACCTGCCTCACTTATTCTGTTTATACTAGCCAATACCTCCGTGAAAGAACGCAGGAGACACTCTGTAATTATGTAATCCATTGTTTGGATAGACTCCCTGCAATCACATGACTGATCTAGTGTCAATCCCCATTTATACTTCCAGTAGTTACATCTACCCACGCCAGTTCGGAACCGATTCAAATGTGTCCATTCCCTCCGAGGGAGGTTCATTCCAAGGCTAGTATCCTGTATACTCCCCTTGGGTTCATTCCACCTACAGGTATCGATGGAGCATTTATAAGGAACTTATTGCGTCCATCAAAACTGTTCCACGCCATGGCCCATCTAGTATTGGGCAAAATATTTGAACTGCTCAACTGGGAAGCAATACGTAGAGGTGGGTTTCGAGATTTTAAGCGACCGTTCTGACGAGGGAGATCCTGGGTAATGGGGAGGTGCGGGGCATTTAAGATCGTATTGAATACTTAAATAGTGCCACCTGACGTCTTATCTCTGGAGGAATTATATTGCACAGTACTGGGAGCCAAGGAAGTGGAGTTGCCATGAGAGTACCACTAATAGCTCTCATAGCTCTATTAAGTTGGACATCAATCACTTTTGTCTCTTAGGGTCTCTGGTTAACACATAGGCCTATCTTTATTTTGAAGTTCCATCAGGAAACCACCCCAGGGGTTCCAAGATGTATCAATGCAACCCCAACGGCAATACCAATTTGACAATTAACTGTTTATAATAGTTTAATTAATCCTGTTGGAATAAATAAACAATTTACATAGTTCTGAAGTAAATACCAGACCAAACCTAACCACAACCATGGTAACTAGAAAAGACGGTAGGTGTCACGACGAGGCTGCGTAGTAGACTGTAACGTCACATGGGTGAAATCACCTGGTTTTATTATTCGATAAAATACTGGTAACTAAATCTAGCAATCGAACGAAATCATTCAGCTAACTAGTAGGCAAGTTATTTGTCACTTATCAGCTGGAATTGTAAACTACGGGAATTAGAATAGTACTGTTGTGTTTATTGTTGCCATTTCACTTATGTGACGTCATAGGAGTTGCGCGTGATACCTACCATCTTCTTTCCTAGTGGTACTGTGACCACAACGCACTTTTGGGTTATACAAATGCCAGTAGGTACATGTTTTGTATTACTGAATGTAATAAGCACAATATAAATCAACGCAAACTCCGTACGAAGGACGGCTACTCTGGTAGTATTTGTATATATATTCTTGAGCGAACAAAATCTAAAATTCTGTAGGCATATCAATGAGATAGAACCCACTAGTTACAAAAGGATATTTTACAATTTTCATCTAAATCTAATTAAGGCCAAAACACAAATTATTTAAAAAGACCTTAAAGCATCAGCTACAAAATAACCCGACATTTCAGGACAACAAGAACATATTTAGGTAAACGATTTTTTATTAGAAAATTTACCATAGGGTAAAAGGAAAATTAACCGAAACAACATGGTTTAGTGAAAGAAGAGAGCTCTTAGTAAATATTTTTTATTTGTTGCTCCTAATATTTTTAATAATTTATCTAACATTAAAAAACATTACCTAACAATTTAAAAAAGTACAAATAAATTTGATTTTTCAAAAAAAAAAATAATAATAAATCATGGTTACTTAGAGCTGATTTTTTTTTCTTATGTTAGTTTAATATATGATTTTGATTCACCGAAGGATATGTAGTTTTAGTGGTTTTTATTATTAAGAATTATGAGCGATATTTGTTTTATTGGATACCTCAATACATTTAATTTTTTCATACCTATATTCAGTACCTTAATTTTAGTTGATTTCATTTTAGTTTATTAGAATTGTATTGTATTAGTTTTTTCCATAATTTTAGTGTTTAAGGAAGGTGCTCTCAAGAAGTAAATACTTGTTTAATTTATATAAGTAATAAGTTGTAACGATGTACTCGTCTGAACTCAAAAAGACAATAAGTAATTGAAAGTGATGGTATTCTAAAAACAGGTCTGCCTGGGAAGAATTCCTAATTTTTCCTTTTGATTAAATAATATGTTTTAAATTAAGAAAATGTATGTAAAAGAAAGAAAAATAAATATATATTTTATTCTATTCTTTCTGAGAAAATGAAACCAGTGTAAGCACAAATAAAAGCCAACTCATTAAAACATCGATGAGTTTGTCTGTCACAACTGAAATTCTCGTGGTCTGATGGGGTTAGTACCTGAGTCATAATTTTTTTAATTCTTTCTCACTTATAAAGTAAATACAGCTATTAATCAAACGCTATTTATCTATCTAACAGTTAGATTATAGGTACAACACGTGGTACAACATTTACACTTTAGTGAATTCATTTATTATTAAGACACCGATCGTAGATAGGCAAAGAATATGAGGGGCGAATGAGTGTGATGAGTGCGAATGAGTGCAGATTAACGAGTGTAGTCATTGTTACTAGCTACTGTCGACTGAGCCTTAGAAAGAACTATTTACTAATAGTCCATTAGCGATTAGCCAAATCAACTAAGAACCTATAGTTTTACGTGGAATCCGAAACACATAGTATTTGTCTGATTTTCATCTAATTGACAAGCTTGATAGTCAGTTTTCTTCCACACACAACATCCGAATCCTATCACCCAAATGGAAAGTTGGACACCCCAGACTTCTCTAGTAGTTTCCTCGTCGATGGCAATGGTTGAGCGGGCGCCGGGTCGCTCCTACACGTTGTCCCCAAGTATGATCGTATGAATGATTGAACGTGAGACACATTAGCCTAGTGGTGGTCAGAAGCCAACGTGACGAGCTGCGAGAATGACTGTGATCGAGGTAGCAGGAGTCACGTTGACTCCAAACGTGAGCACGTGGCCCGGCCCGCAGGCACAACTTGCTCAGTGTCGCTGTGGCTCGTCCGTCGTGCGGTTTCCTCCTGTCGTCTCTCGTATCTTCACTACTCGTTAATACGTGCACAATTACGATCTCGTCATCGTAACAGAACGCTGTAAGTTTTAACAGAATTTTAAGTGATTTAAAATTTAATTTTCTGTTCCGATAAAAATTAAATCAGTAGTTTTTTCATAGTTTTTAAAGTCATAAATGAATTAAATAACAGCTAAGCAATTTATTTATGTTCAAAAAAAATTTTTTTAATGCCCAACAATTAAATGTAATTTGGAAGCTGTTTTTGAGTGGTTAGTGCAAGTTTTTATTATTTGTTTTTTTACCAGAAAAAATACCCATATATGACTAAAGTATGACATACATTTTACTCATTTATAACTAATACACTGTACAGTTAATAGTCAGCTGTTAAAATTATAATTTGGTTTTTAGGAAATAGGAAAGTTAAATATTTAAAAAATATGAATCTAAAATATAAAGTAGTTGTTTAAACGTCAAAATACAAGCGAATTAATTCTAAAGTTTTTATATCGACACAAGATAGCCAATAATTTAAAAACAAATTCAATAAGTCATAGCTCTGCCAATGTGCACATTCAATGTCAGTTAGATTTAATTGGTGAGTTTATTTACAAACAATTAAAGCTCATTTCCAATCAGCTGACTGAATCACGGAAAACACGTGTTGGTTCGCGTGCCCGCCTAAGTGACAAGCAGGCTTGCCAACCCACCAGCTGGGCTGAAACATGCATATCAAATATTGTGGGACACATCATAACTAAATTTATTCTTCATATAAACATTGTTGGAACCCTAATACATTATTTTCAAATATTCTAATTGAACGATAGGTTGTCATTTGATTTCATATTAAGAGAAATTCTAATTAATTGATATCATTCTAGGTCATAGGTTGTCACAATAATATGATTATTGTATTGCGCATTGCGCGTCTAGTTAGTATTTATAGAATGTTTTTATTGAGATCCGCCCCGCCACGTGATTCCTCACGTGTTTCTCACCGTGGTGGGTGGGGTGGGAGTTGGATAGGGGCTGTTTCAGCCCCGACGTCACCAATGCCAAATTTAGCTCATCCGTCAAACCTGCTGCATGAATTTAATGAATGGTTCTAAATATACCCTTTGTTTGTATTTACTCTTTTTTTTAATTCACACAAATTTAAAATTTGTTGAATCGTACACAACACTCGCAGCTTTACATTATGTAAATTTTAAAAAGTTTATCGTTTGTTTCATATGATTTTGGGCATTCTGTAAATAAAAATTATTCTATTCGAATCAAGGTTCTGTCTAGAGTTTACACTGTGGAAAGGTGGGATTCAACAATGTTAACCCTAATAAAATAGGGATTCAACAATGATGAAAGAATGTACATATTGTTTCTTGTATGCGTGGAAGGCCCATTTAATAGATTTGCTGCTGTATTAAATACAAAGGAAAGAGACGGCTTGGAGATTAGACTATTCCCCTGAATTCTGTCATTACTTTTTTAATATTTTTATCCCTTATTAAAAGAGATCTCATTAGAATTTCAGCATACTGGACCATGCTTCTATTCACAGCATGATCATAATTTAGGCTACTTGACCCAAACTATTATACTTGCCATTTTTTATTATACATTTTATTACAACATTAGTGTTATTTGAGAAATCTAAATAAAATTATGAACTGGAGGGAAAAGTATTATGTAACGCTGACAAAATTAAATGTTTTTAAAACTTATAAATTTTACCATTTTAGTTTATCGCACTTAACTAACTGTTTAATGATTTTTTTAAATAGAAATATTCGTTTTTGCACTTAATCAACAGTCCCCACAATCCTTCAGTATAGGAGAGCTAGTTATGGCAGATTAAACTGTCAGGGGAGTTACAGTTTGGGAGTATCCCAAGTTCACAGTCACCACAGGACAGATTAAACTGTTAAGGGTGTGACAGTTTGGGAGTATCCCAAGTTCACAGTCACCACAGGACAGATTAAACTGTTAAGGGTGTGACAGTTTGGGAGTATCCCAAGTTCACAGTCACCACAGGACAGATTAAACTGTTAAGGGTGTGACAGTTTGGGAGTATCCCAAGTTCACAGTCACCACAGGACAGATTAAACTGTTAAGGGTGTGACAGTTCGGGAGTATCCCAAGTTCACAGTCACCACAGGACAGATTAAACTGTTACGGGTGTGACAGTTTGGGAGTATCCCAAGCCATCAACTACCACTTAACTCCATTATAGGAGCTTTCAGTTC
Organism: Stictocephala bisonia; assembly: GCA_035578905.1. Taxonomy (NCBI): domain Eukaryota; kingdom Metazoa; phylum Arthropoda; class Insecta; order Hemiptera; family Membracidae; genus Stictocephala; species Stictocephala bisonia. The sequence continues at coordinate 203,405 of JAQJVL010000401.1, read as the reverse complement.
GGGGAATTAGCCAATCATACTCATATTCACGACTCTACTTCAGGATAATGCAGCATGTTTAGGCAAAGAAAACGTTGTTTAGAGCTGTGTAACATTAAACTACTCATTATAATCTTCAAGCAACCTTTTTGAAAAACCTCTATTCAGTTGTAAAATCAATATTACATAGATACCGATTGGTATGTAACCTAACTTGTACTTCCGAATGGTAGGCCTAAATGTGTATTATTTGTACTACAAATGTAAAAAAGTTCCTCCTGATCTTTAACAATAAAAATAGATAATATTAATCAATTTGACTGTGTGACCATTTCGGTATCTGAAAGGCTAAATCAGTAAATGGCATTTGACAAAGACACGTAAGTGTGCTTGATGGTTTGAAAATGAGTAATATTGCACTGTTACGTAATACTTTGTTTGTAAGATTACATTTACACATTTACACATTTACAAACAATAAAAACAGTTAGTGTAAGTTTATTTGTTGTTTTAAGTGGAGCGAAGAAAGAGCATTCTATAACTTTACTACCTAATTTAATGGCACTTGTAATGCCGTTTCCACGTTTGTTTAGTTCCGTTAAAACACCGAATGATTTATGTCATTTAGATAGGTTAGGTCTACTTAATGATTAATTAATAACAAAATAAATATTAATAATTTGAGTTTAAGTAGTGAAATACAATACTATATCTGGTTTAAAAAAATATATGTAAAATGTTAAATATATTTTAATGAATCGTGGACTTTTGAGAATAAACTTTAATAAGATCACTGTAACAAAACTTTAGTACAAATATATAAGCCTATTTTATTATTAAACGTAAGTATTACACTATAACAAATATATTATGACATATCTTTTTAATTCAATAAATTAAAATGAGAGTACTTATTGAAACGAGATATTACATTTTAGGTTTGTTTTACAATCAAGAGGATCTTGTAGCTTGGTTCCTGAACTCTGACTTTCCTCTACTAGATTATTGTTCAAGCAACCTTTTTGAAAACCAGCTATTCAGTTGTAAAATCGTTGTTGACTGTCTGAGTGTGCAAGTGGCAAATCTGCCGGTTACCCACCAACGCCCGTCGTGATCAACACGGTTCCTAGCGGACATGATCCAAGTCCCGTACTATCTGAACAACCCCGTCATCTGTGACATTCAGCAGACATTCTCTGAACTTGATTGTGTGCGGTTTCTATATCGTTAACTCAAACTCGTAGGTATCTTCGTTCTCCCGACTGGTTCACGTACATCAATCTCACCCTTGTAGTCATACTCAACATTTCGGGTCTTATCTGGCCTCGGTACACGACAAACCAGATGGGCTCTGACAACTGTAACAGTTACCGCTACATGGGCTCTCAGCAACCGGTCGCTTACCCCTGGTATCAGCACCAGCAGTGGGCTCAGCACAAGGGCTACGAGGCACAGCAGCCACAACAGCAGGCCCAGCCCCAGCAGCATCCACCGCCGCCACCACCAAAACGCTATCTCATAGCAGGTTTGTGAACATTATATTGACTTATACTTGTTATTTCTTGTGTACCTCGTGCCAATTGGCTTGTTTGTGAACATTATATTGACTTATACTTGTTATTTCTTGTGTACCTCGTGCCAATTGGCTTGTTTGTGAACATTATATTGACTTATACTTGTTATTTCTTGTGTACCTCGTGCCAATTGGCTTGTTTGTGAGCATTATATTGACTTATACTTGTTATTTCTTGTGTACCTCGTGCCAATTGGCTTGTTTGTGAATATTATATTGACTTATACTTGTTATTTCTTGTATGTCTCATGCCAATTGGCTTGTTTGGCAACTAAACAACCTTATAAGGTTAGGATATTTTAATTTACAAATAAACACGTCGCATAGTTGAAACAGCTGTGCACAAGACATATAACACGTCACATAGTTGAAACAGCTGTGGACAAGACATATAACACGTCGCATAGTTGAAACAGCTGTGCACAAGACATACTACGAGCTAATCAAGAAATGGATTTTCTGAGTTCCTCTGAAGACTGGCCTTGAGGTTCCAAAGGTTTTAAAAATATACCATCGTTAGTCTTATTTGAGAACAAAAACAGTACAAGCTGTAAGGACTGAATTGTTGACGTATCATGCACAATCGTGCAGAATTAAGTAATAATATTTTATTTAAGTTAAGAAAACCAACCCAAGTTTACAAAACTATGATATTTTTGTACTCTTTCTACCTATCCAGCGATGCTACAACCTTACACGGGTTCCCCAAAACGATTCCTTTCCACCGGAGTCTATAGGTAAAAGCCCATCTTCAATTCCTCAAGCCAACCTTATACAGATAATCCTGCCATCTACATTTGTTCCTTGGTCGCTTATTCATTGACCTCTATCCATATACTTTTATCATGCACACTTTATCCGCGACATCTGACCTAACATCTTATCCGTCGGCCCTCGATAAACCGCACAGTGTCCTCTCCAATCAATCGTGCAAGCAGCTCCGTACTCCTCCCCCCCTCCTCCCTGTCCTAGGCTCTAAATAAATTCTTAATCTATCAACATCTTTTTGTATAAGTGTTCAGAAACACTCACGGTAGAGTTTAACACTCAAGGGTGGCTATAGACCTTGTATATCTGAGACTAACATACATAAAATAACATGCCTAGCCCTGCTGCCGAGAATCCTTTATTGTTACACTAAGAACATTCATTCGGTTATTACGTATCGAGTTTTATCAATATAATAAAACTCTTATTTTGTGATATTATCGAGTAGCCAAATTCGATCAGTAGAGTCTGGCTAAGTAAAATCAAGACCTTAGCCTACAGTAGTCATATAACAGAGTGGGGAACACGTGTAGCCATGATAATGACCGAGTTCACCCTTTATTTACACTAGGTAAATCACAACAAAAAATTATTTTCATAGGTAAAAAAAATAAAGTGTTCTATCAAATTAGTAATAAGAAAATTTATAACGTTAGTTTTCTTGTTTAAAAATGTATTACGCGTTGAATTGTACCTCAATATAATCATCATTTTAGTTGTAGTGTAATAAAACTAACTAATGATTTTTAAGTATGAATGAGAAAATGACTGCGTGAAATACCTTTTGTCACGACTTTGTGGCGTTCAAGAGTTTATAAAAAAACACGTGACATTAAATAATAAATAAATAAGGTGATTTCAACAAGCCATGCTGATTTACAAAACAACTCAAGTCTTATTACAATTATTTAAAAAAATTAAATATGATGTTCAGTACAGTTATATATGGATATATCAGCTGCATTATACATTAAATACTTATATACAATTCTTTAAATATGTAGTTTCAGATACATCAACGCCTGTTACGCTGGAAGACACTTCACTAAATAATTTGGGAGCAAAGTACGCAAATCGTTTTCTTTCAAATTCACAATATAATATAATGACAATAGTAATTTAAGTTTCGAAACTTGAGGAATTATAATTATGTTAATAATGTGAATATTTAATCCGCTTTCTAAATAGAGTCTATTATGGTCAATCCTTGGATCATTTTTTTTTTAAATTGATTTATTCAATCAGATTTTACCACTTTATATGTCACTTCCTCTTCCTTATTTGTTTACAACAATTATATGTATTAGCCTAGAATATTCGATGAAAGATTTCACAGACACACACGTACGATAAATGCCCAACCCCCATATTCACAAACGCATAAGGTGACATACAAACTGCTTTACGCTACTCTAGTCTAAGCTTTCCTCACACAACGTTATGCACACATGACAGCGGGCTAATATATCAACCATAATATGAAGTATTGAGTTCTCGAAGTTCAGCCACTTAAATAGGGATTTCCATCATATTTCCTTCGTTTGCTGTCCGATACTACAATGCTTAAAAACAAAAGAAGAAATACAATAAATTATACATACATGATGGCTAGAGTAGCGTGATGTTGCTAAGAGTAGTTTAATCGATTCATAATTGTTCATTGAGGAACTCTTTATTTATTGAGCCAGTCACCCTCTCTATTGTAACTTGTGTTCTGTTGCAAAGCAGTATCACAGTTCGGACACATGCATGCTCTTCAGCAATGTGGATACGCGCTGTTTTGGCTAATGCAATGGCTGCAGGTAGTCAGTCAGGTGGCTGCCTCGTGAGGGCGCACGTGACTCGCGACTCGCTCCCCCGACCTTGCCGGCGACCTGTTAAGGAATTGAATCATTAATGTGAGAAACAGTAGCATCAGTTACTTGTTATCTTTGGCATGTTTAGTTGAAATATTGCAAATATTCACTGCAACAGTGAATCGCTAGCATCAAAAATACTTCTGTTCGAGTGCTAGAGCAATATAAAACTTCAAAATAACTAGTAATTTGTACGCGAAAATATTAACTAGAAATAATTTGAAAAACTTGTTCTATCAACGTTATTATACAGTGAAACCTAAAAAAGACTATTAATGTTTGTAGGGTGAGTGCACTATTTAAGCTTGAGTTTCCACTTGAATCTTACATGGGAAAACAGGCTGTTACGCTAAAGTGTAGGGAGTAGTTTTAAAGTCTTGCCCGTATTCACCTGTACTTCCTAAACATAAAACTTGTATTATGTTTAAACAGAGTATTGAAAAAAATCTAAATTATTGTACATAAATTAACACCAGTGAATGACCGACTGTTTAATTAATTAGTGTTGGTTAGGCTTTAACATGTTTACTGTTAACTATTTATAATATATTGCAGTTTCAATCAATAGTCAAAGAACAATGAAAAATACAGCTGGCTTTGTTTGTACTATACGCTATAGTGGGGGAGCTGAAGATGAACCGGGTGGAACACATAATTTGTTGTGTTACAAACATACGTTTGCCACTTTCTTTTGAACCATTGATAGGGAGGGTTCAAATCCGGCTCCAAAGTTACTTTTAAGGCTACAAGAAAAGCTTAATATGATGTTATTTATACGAAACGGTCATTCACTGGAGGGTGTTCATTAACTGGTGCACTCACCCTATTTTCAGTGGTAAAAACACTACACTGGTTCGTGGAAATCACCAAAAACAATAATATAATAGAAGAAATCAGCTGACTTTCAATGTCATCAAAGCTGGTTACACAATATTTTGTTAGGTCTATAAGCCTGCAAAAAAAGAGTTTTGTATTTGTGTTTGTTCCACGGTCAGTTTGTTAATTAAATTGATTTTAATTTTTCCTAGCTCACCTTACCAGAAGTTTTATGGGTTATAAAAGTTAAATTATATAAAAGCATCCTAAATTGTAATATGTATATAAAAGTAACAATAATAACATTGGTTACGTTAGAAACACAACATATGATGAGCAGTCCGTGATCTCATTCAACCGCTTACTCATTACATTTTAGGTTTTGGCAGTCGGCTTTTTTAATTTTTTAATAGTATATTTCATAACAAGAGTGGAAAGTGGGGTTTTGCATGTTCGAGACCATATGTTTGAAGTGCGAGATTGTCGAGCACTTCAATTGGTCGAGAACATACAAAACACTTTCACTCGAGTTTTGAACGATACTTTTCACTACACTACGGAATAAAAACAGGTGTTGTTGACTGTGGAAAATTTTCGGTTGTAAACAATAGACAGCTGTTGAAAATATGTTTCGCAGGTTGTAAACACATAACGAAAACAGCTAAACTCATGGTAGTGTAGTGAAAACATATTTTCTTTACAATTAGTTCAAAAATAGTTCTAACGAAAAACTAAAGTGATAACGATATTAATGAGATTATTGTTGTTAGGGATCTTGTCTGTAATCAACAAACAAGCTGAGAGAGATCTATAATTGTCCAAATAATCAGAGACACTACAATAAAATAATGCCCATATATACACATAGATCTCTAGAGATGTGTGTATGTATTATCGGTCGCTAAATTAATATTTTATATTAGAACCGGGACATGGTTCTAGGCGTGTAGGAGAGGTAGTGTGGGCGAGATAGTGAATATCCCCCAAACATACTTCTCCTACGTCTATTGTGTTCAGTTGTCAAACATCTTAATTAGGTTGGCTGCTATGTTTATATAGTTTGCTCGATGGTGCTTGTATTATTGAAATTTAGTAATTTATAATACGTTTTATTTAATAATTGAAAATTGAGTTGGTTTATATTAATGAAAACAATCTTTCATTTATGAAACAATATTTTTAGAAGAAAACGAAAAACAGCTGATCTTGTTTCATCCGAAAACACGGTAATTAGAAAATACGGTATCACGACGAGTATGCGCAGTAGACTTTGATGTCACATGGGCGAAATCACCTAGTTTGATTATTCTATTAAATACTGGTAACTAAATCAACCAATCCCGTGGAAGTATTTTCTACTTACCGGGTCCGAGATATTTACTTTTTACCATGAATGTACAACTGTCGTTGCGGAGTGAAATCCATTGATGCGCATGCTCGAACCACACGCCCCGGACTACGGACTGGTCTATATACTTGTATGTTTGGTCTATTGGTAATTACATTAATCCCATGTCACATTGTTAGCCTCGTATTGTACCTACAATATCGTGACTGTTAAAAGATTGAACTCTTGTTTACGGTGTCGTTAAGGAGGCCGGATGTCTCCCCCAAGGCCGCACTTCTCATGCAACCCTCACATATCGTCTCCATACTTAAACAGGCACTTCATTATATTTGTCGGTAAACAAGATCCAATCCATTTGACAAACAATTCAGGTGGCTGTGTATTTGTTGAATACAAAGTGTTGGATACCTACTTTACCAAAACCTCGAAGCGCCTTTTAGTAAAATTGGTCTTCAAGAGATTCGCTTATTTTTCCAAAAGATTAAATTTAATGTCTTTCACAATCGGGACTTCAGGTTCGTTACTAGATTGTGGCCCCGTATTGCATTTTTATGTACCGGCCTACTTATACTACATTCGATTTAAAGTACGGGTACTCGTTTCTCAATATTTACAAACCAATAAAATTAAGCTTATTTATTCATATAAACTTGTGCAACCTCACTTCTTAATGTTTTTGATGGACCATTAATAAACACGGCTTGATGCGTATTTTAATGAATTATTACTTGCGATATGTAAAATTGCAAACTGAGATACTCATAATCAAAAAGAGCCAATAACAGGAGCAACTATGGGACAAGGTTGAATCCGAACCACGTAAAACTTGCCTGATAATTGGCTCATTGATATCCCTGATTCTGTTGATATTAACATTTAAAAAGAACCTCATTCAGTGGTTTCAGTGTAAGGGCAACTAAGGGTTCATAAGTTGAAACTTGTAAACTTTTCAAATCTAACGTTTAATACAGTTTAGGTACATGCATCTTATTATTGCTTAGTTAATTGTATAATTAATTGTTATTACCATTAAACAGTTAGTTATCAAATCATTAAGTATCTATTAAATAAACTTAAACATTTAGAATCGTTTGTGTTGTGAGGCTTATAAAAGTAAATTATGTAAAGATGGTTAACTAGCCCTAAATATACTTTCAAATCTAATACCTTATTAGGCCTTTTGAACAATATAAATGTAAATTAATTCTTGTTCAATCCTATTTAAAAGATATTATAAAATATTACAAAATATTAAATGACATTATGATATATTAAAAATATTAGCCAACATAAAATAGTTTAATCAAACGAAAAACTTACATAAATATTTAATTATAGTTTTTGTCCATTTGTGATATCAGTTTTGAGAGAAAACTACAAAAATGATTGAACAAAGTGTTTAAAATAAGCACAGAAAAAATTACGTCCATTTTTGTACATTATAAATTTATTTAGCTGTTTTAAACTAAGTCAATTTATTTTATAAATATTATTTACATACAAAATAAACCTGGGTTCACAAAACGGTTTAAGAATTAAAGTTTATTTTAGAGATTTTTTCATCATTGGCAGGCAATTTTTGGAACGCCTGGAGTTCCACTACGCTGTTTTCATTCGTTGCTGACAGGCATCCTGCCTCTGTGTCAGAATGAAGGCGCTCAAGTATTCTGGCACTTGGCAGTGTATTAACAACGCGAAGAATAGAGCAACATTTGTAGTAGTTACTTAAAATGAATTAATGACATTATTACTTTTTTAATTTAATATTTCTTTTTAAACTAAATCATAATCAATTTATACTTCACTTCCACTGCAATAACTCACTGCAAACAAAACTTAGATGCGAAAAATAAACACACGTGTTCATTTTCACCATACAAGATATGTAATTAATAATGGTAAGATTTATTTCTAAATTTCAAACTTCCTTTGTATTGTACTAAAATATATTCAAACAAAAATGTGTAGGCCTACAACTATTATTTATGCAAACATTTTTTAAGATTTACAGTAAGTTATCCCTAGATGTTTACTCAAAATTGCATAGAAGAAAACGATATCAACAGGTTTTACAATATTCATTTCCATATTCTTTATTGGAAATATATATATATATATATAATATATATATATATATATATATATATATATATATATATATATATAATATATATATAATTTATAATACTTACAGTTGTAACATAAACTATCTAGCTAAGGCTATTTGAAATATGATGTAGATTTGTTTTAAAATTGTTATTATTACAATGATAACATTTGCATTTTTATTCCTTCCATAATTACATAATTACTAATAATAGAATACAGAGCAACGGGAACTTATTATGTGGAATATAAAATTTCTACAAAAAAAATATTGTTCAAACATGATACCATGGTCATATATAATGAGGACTAGTCTTTCACCACAAACAATATGTTTTGAAAAGTACATACAATTACTGGAAAAGGATAACATTAAATAAACCAAATAAAATTACAACAATAATCTCTGAGATATTTACAAATAAATTTCCTAAAGTGAGTCTAAACTAGTATGAATTTAACGATTATTAATCGACATAAATTATTTAATAAATAAAAATACAAAAAAGATTGTACATTAACATTTCTTAATCCCTAAACTCTGTTTAGGTAATTGACAGTTCCAGACCAAGTATGGTGACAGCAATAATTCATTTCCCACTTACAGAAGAATTAGTAAATTATGAAACCATCTGATTGCAACAGTCATACAAAGGAAATTTTTGTTTTGTAGTCTACAAATGACGTTCAACATATTCCAGTATTGTGAAGTAACTACAAATGATGATGTATGAAGCCTACTGTTTACAGCAAAGGCAGTTTTATGCTATGATTTTTGTGGTGGTTGGGAAAAATTGATTCATAATAAAGTGTTTACGTCAAATATCAATTTACTTTCATCACTTTACTATTTATTAAAATATTAAAATCCTGAGTTACTTGGTGTGCAGAATTATAATTTATATCATTATTCAGTTATATTTTCAGTTACACACTAGTGCTTCGCTCTACATTATTATTACCACCACGGTACTTAGAAAAAAGACGGTATGGATCACGAGCATCTCCCATGACGTTACATTGTCGAAATGTAAGAATGGCAAAAACAAACAACAGATAAACACAAAAATACTGTTCTAATTTCCGTAGATACAATTCCAGCTTATTAGTGGTAAATAACTCGCCTACTATACAGTCGACTGCTTCCATATAATTGGAGGATTAGTTACCAGTCTTTAATAAAATAAAGAAATCAGCTGATGTCCATGTGACGTCACAGCCTCGTCGTGATGATACCTGCCGTCTTTTCTAGTTACTGTGATCATTACCATCAGATGTTTAACAGCTGACTCGTTAACTGTAACTGTCAATGTGACCTTGAATCACCCGATGATTGTTTGGAAACTTTGGCTGGTTTAAAAGAAATATATGTTTTACAACCTGAAGTTAGCCTATATAATTGGGCGAGGAAGTGCAAAAAATAACTGTTCCGAAGTATTTGGTAATATGGTCGGCAAGGTAGGATCAATAGTAGGAGAGAGATACAGATCCGCCACATAGTTAAGGAATAATGAAAAAACATAAAACAAATTGTAATTACTTAGTGGCATGAAAAAACTAGCCTAACCAATATTTTTATTTATTACAGTTGTCCTGTTTTTTGCCGTTCTTTTTGTTTTCTTTAAGTTTAAAGTCTCTGGCTTGCTCAGATAGATCTGAGTTAGAATGTACGAACGTAGCTCAGTCGCGTGTGTCACTAATGTGGCAACATTGTATTTAGAGCCTCACACCCAAAAAATGTAGCTCGCAACTTGTAAAAATCGATCATCATACGAACAAAAATAAACTACTTAAAATATTTAACAATTTCGTTTGTTAATAAGAGTTTTAGTGTAAATTAAAATGTTGACATATTTATAATTAACTGTGTAACATAACACATACAAGGTTATGTATGTACTATATTTTAAATTGTTAGCAAGCATGGTTCAATAGGACAAATTTCACAACTATACACAGGTGTAGTGTTGTTGCCTCTACATTCCATTGACCACGAAGATATCAACTCACTCCATCGGTTCCACTACTAAATACTATCAACCCCTCGGTAAACACCATTACCCTATTAAATTAATGTTAACGGCCTTGTTATGTTGCAAAAGCATTTGTTATAGTGAAAAATTGTCTGTAGAGGCCTCAGGGCTGGATTCATTAAAAATTGACAGGGATTGGCTGGAAAGGGGCCCGATTGTATCTTGGAGAATTTCTCGAGCAATAGAAAAATTGCAACTTAGCTGGTGAGGTAAACTGTTTCCAAGGAGGATGTACAGTCCAGGTCAAATGTATTGAGGCAAAGCCTAAGGGTGTGAATTCGAATGTGGCTGCTGGTACACGTAATCGGGTGTGAGTTTGTATACGTCCAGTTCGAGATATAGTACTAACTAAACTAAATATATTACTAACTAAACTTCAAAGAAGAATTCAGTTTGAGTTAGTAACTAGTCTACATTTGGCCATCCACTCATTCGCAATTCGTAATCACTTATATCTTAGATCAAAGTAAATAATTGATATGTTTATACAATATAAGTTACCCAACTATCACTAAAGATATATTACTGGCTGTTTCTATGACATTTTAAATAGTAATCGTACAAATTTAAACCTTTTTTTTTGTTTGGTTAGGTTTTATTTATTTTTATTTTTTACATAATTTGATTTACCATCGACTTATTCATTTTTTGTGAATCACATTTAGACGTACGGCAGATGAATGTAAAATAATGAAGAATAACAATGTCATATCATTTACTTAATTTTGGCGTTATTTGGAAAAATATAGAGTACTACAATTAAATTTAAAACAAAGTACATAAAATAACATTAGATACGCAATTAATGTAACTTACATTCTTAGGATTTATGTATGTAAATTTGGTTTTATGAAATTATTTTGGAGGCAAATAGAAGTATTCTGTTTGTAATATATCGTATTACCTTAAGGCAATAAGTGCTTAAGGTAATGACGACCGCTTATCGGTCACCATTATCATGAACAATTCGTGTTGCCACGTTGTTCGTTAGGCACTGTGTATGTGTGGTCTGTGGTTGTGTTTAGTTAGCCATTGTTATATTATTTGTGGCTTAGTTTCATTGTTGTCCTCTGTACTGTGAGGAATTACTGTACTAGATGTCACCTTTCTGATGATTTATATGGTTTATGGGGTCTACATTCTTGTCTTGCTACATAGATCTGACTAATATCCATTTTAGAATTGCTAGGTTTGTTTTAAATTATTGTAAAAGCTCTGCCTACTATCTAGTTCTGCAAGTTGATTGATATGAAATTAATTTTTTTTAATGAAAAGGAGTTTGATACCATCAAGCAATCATTGGAGGTTTCGTATCTTATATTCTATGTAACACAAAAGTGCTTTTATTTGTGCTCCTTACACCCTCCCACCAATACATATACGAAAGTGATAATGTATCACATATATCTATCACTGTGATACATAAAAAATGTCAATAATTATTGTGGAATCTACTTTAAAAAAATAAATACATTTACAAACCAAGCAATAATTAGGTTATTGTATTCTGCAATAAATTTTATATTTGTTGAATTGAGAGGAAACATGTTTCCGAGAATCTTATTTTTTGGACGTCTTTCGATGAAATATATATTATTTGACGCATGTAATTGGTAAATTCAACTGCCATTTTATATAGTTGCTGTTATAGTTGGTTATTTGACTGACTTACTACACTGGCTGACTGTCCGCGCTTCACTACGTGAAAGAAAATTATGGAAAGATTTTATAGAATAAACCCGGCAATAGTTATTGGTTTTAAGAAATGTTGCCTTCAGTCCATATTTTTCCAAGTTTGTTGTAATATCTTTTTAAGGACCCCTAAACCCTAAGTAAAGTCATCATATGTAAATGTATTTACAATAATACAAAGCACTTTGTATTATTGTAGAACATGGAACTGAATTTGAAACCCGCTGGGGCGGAGCCCTGACATCTCTCAGCGATCAGAACCCTTTACTATTCCTACTCGAAACCCTAAGAACCTGTACACCAAATTTTGACTCCTACAGCAAAAATTAGAGAACATTTAATACCTGATTGAAGGTTTTGCATTAAGATAAAACAGAAATGTATACCATGTTAAAAACTTTGTTTAAATGGTTGACTGATCGTATTTGTTTATCTTAAATGGATTGACTCCACAATTGTTATAATATGGAAGGTTTAGAACCATTTTAAAATCATTATTATTTTAGACTCAGTTCAATAATTAAAGATACATTTTATTTTTACTGTGGTTTATGACTGATGATATAATAGTAGCCATCATTGGAATGTAACGTAGTTTTCTCAAGAAGTTCTCAAATCGTACAGCACACGTGGAGATAGATGTGCGTAGCGGGTGCGGGGTGTTCCGTGGCCGTATTCCTCGGATTGCGCAACTGTTGCGCAGGCGGAACCGATGGTAAATGCGCGGAAGTGGACTGCCACTGCCTTCTGCAGCGAATGGTTTCTTCGCACACATTGTCTGGCGAGGCACTATACAAAAACCCGATCGTGATTACGGCTTTTAGCGTTGCCATTTGTGGCGAATTATATCAAACTGACGTGCGTGTTTTTTGGGTTTTTGACATGACACAAAATAATTTCTGTACTAGTTTGGTTGTCTTTATAACAGTGATCAAACTTGTCTGTAGTTGGTGTCGAAAAGTCCCAAGTATCTCTTAACCGGGCATAAACGGCGACTTGTGAATCGTGTTGCATCACTCGGGATGTCTGTATTTACAAGCTAGCTCAATGGTTGCCATCGACGTGGACACTAGTAGAGAAGTCTGGGGTTTCCATGTTGGATAATAGTCAAGGTTCGATGTTGTGTAAGGAAGAGAACTGAGTGTCAGACTTTTCAGTTAGCTGAAAGACCAACACTACGTGGTTCGGATTCCACGTAAAGCTCTAGTTCCCTTATTTGCCCTGGCTATTTGGCTGTTAATGAATAGCTCTTTCTGAGGAACTGTCGACCTTAGTAAGTAACAATGACTACACTCTTTCATCTACACTCATGCACCCCTCATATTCGCCCATATCTTGACGATCTGCGTCTTACTAATGAATAAGGAATGAAAACATACATAGGTATCAATCTATTAATTGTTAAATCTTAATAAATAAAATTAAAAAAACGATTTACTCACTCGTCATTAAATTCCGGAACCACTGAACAGATTTTCATGAACTGTTGAGGGAAATTTGCTTTTTTTGTCAAAGAAACTAGATAAGAAAGGATTTTTCGAAATTCCATTCCTGTGGGTCAACGTTTGCTTTTTTTCCATAAGAGCAAAATTGGAATTTATTTTATTTTATTTCAAACAACTAATACAAAAATCATAAACATTACACAAAAGCTTGACTAATTTGGTGTTCCTTGCAAAAGGTTTAAGGTTATTTAAACTAAATCCCAATGAATGCACTACTTTACATCCCCCTAAGTAGACTTAAATGGTTTTATAGACTATAAACTTTGTTATATTATCTAGGAGAACGGCAGCAAGCTGAGCTTTTATATTGATGTGGTGGTTTAGAGAGAACCACGGTGGGAAGGGTTAGCAAGAGTAGAGAACTACCCTGTAACGAAGCAAGGACTGTCGGCTAGCAATCCTATATTTTTACCTCCTTCTTGATTGATGATAGTAAAAATGGAATGAGTATGGAATTTATGGTAAACATAAATATAAAGACTACGCAGTGGTAGAAGTAATGGATTTGTAAGTGTGTGGGATGAGTAGTAGGGACATAACCAGTCATATAACCAGTCAGTGGTAGAACTAGCCGTTCATGTAAGAACATTTATGTATTTTTATAATTGTTCATAGAACGTTAAGCAGACTACTTAAGTCCAAAAAGGTTTTACTGTTATTCTACGTCTAAATGTGGTGTTTCCACTAATGTACTCTAGTTTTTACACCAACATATTCAACCAAAGTATACAAAAATTATGGGATTGTTCACAAATATTCATGGAATGAGAACAAAATCCAAATCCAAATTGCATGTTTCGAAACAACCACTCCGGGGTTCAAATTGACGAAATTTAGTTAAAAAAGTAAAAAACGTCACTAAGCTACTTTTTCACAAACATTACAACCTTATGTTATATTATATATACACAGTAAATATTTTCTGGTGAAAGTGTTATTGACTTTTAGACATGACAACTAACAACATTTTGTACTCATTATAACTTCAAAGTAACGTGAGAAAGCTTAAATATTAGAAACGTTAAAACTTGAAAGTTGACTTTGTACTGATATCTTGAAAATAGATGTCTGCGACGAATCCAAAATGTCAGTAACACATTGATAATCAAAATCAACAAATTACTATAAATTTGTTAGTACTTAGATTTATGGTTTTTTTTTATGTCTACGCCAAATGCGTTTTGTCCAGAGCTGGCATACACGAGAATTTAGGACTAAGGCTGGTTTAATGCAGTGCGTTCCTAATTCTATTGAATAAAATGGGAGCATCTGTGCATGAACACGCAACAATTTGTGTCATCAGAGGAACGCGCGTTGTCTAGATGCCCGCGCGACAGACTTTAAGAACGCGCATTCCAAGAACGTCGCGCGTTCGCTTTAAATACATTGAATCAAATGGGTGAATCTGTACCATCGATATGATCTGTATATCGCGTTCAGGGTCCCGCTACAGAGCTGCGGCAGGTATTTCCTCTTCTTGTAATCTAGGAATGGTGGGTTTTATTTTATTTTATTAATTTTCACATTGCTCATCACCGTTGTGGTGGGTGATATTTTATTAATTTCTAGAATTTTAAATTACGAGTAGATCCTTAGTACCCTGCGTTGTGTTCAGTTCGAAACCATAGTCTCACGCCTTTTTTGGACACCACTTCGGAGATGCGATGTTTCATATTGTCAACCAGCAGTCAGCACTACTCGAGCACAACTAAACAAAGCACAAAGAATATTATAGTACAAGCTTCCCAACCAATCCAGTTTGGGAACGCGGCAGTAAAAATTGACCGAAACGTCATACGCAAGTCTTGAGCAAACGTGCGACTGCCAACGCCGTGAAAACGCGTGACCGAGACGCGCTAAAGTCCATGTTCCGGTACGCGCGGCTCCGAACGGTCCTAACACCGGTGACAAACTATAAAATGGACTTCCTAAGAACGAAACAATATCCATTGGAAGCAGAAGTGAATGAATCCACTAGGTATAATTGGTACAAAAAAAGCAAGTTAGAGAATTTTGTTCTTGGCAAAAATGTTACCTTTTTCAAAGTATTTTTATGTTGCATCTATAAATATTTTCAATTATGATCAGAATTTCTCTAAACAAAACTATAATATTTTATACTAAATTAATAACTCTCTTTAACGTTTATGGATTATATGTACTCTATGTACACCATACCAACTATATGTATCGTAAAATTGGAGGATTTTCGAAAAAAAATGTAACCACGTGAGTAAACTCGTACCAAAAGCAGATCTGTTTGTTATCCTGTTTAGCAGAAATAGCAAATAATAACAAAACAGTCTTTAACCATCCGTGCTGTTTATGTTGGCTTCATCCTCTCTATGACCTTGGGTAAGATCCACTGGTCGGTTCGCCTTCTATGGGAGTTGTTAAAACTGGCCGATGGTTATCATAATCACATGCCCATTTCGGCACTTTCTAGCCTGGCGCATCGCTCGCTTCCTCTCTGTTTGCGCCGCCGTTCAACTGACACGGCGATTTTTATTTTCTAAAATACAGCCTTCTGGAATATTAAAGTAAACTCACATTTAGACTGAGAAAGTTGTGTGCTGCACGACATTCCTCAGACACTCGAATTACTGGGCCTAAGGTGGTAGAATGCATGTTACGAACCATATTGAGGCTTAAAGCCGCGTTCACACCAAGTTTACTAAAATTTGCAACAAGTTGTTTGTAGGAAACGATAAGCTGTAAACTAAAAACTGCTGTTCTCAAATTAGAGCATTAAGTGGAAGATCTTTTGTAGAAAACTAAAAGTTGATTTTCTCAACGTATTGCCAAAGAATTGGCACGCGAAAGGATAGGCAGTAGTGTCAAGGATGCCGAACAAAGAAGACGCACTTATTGCCGCGGATTTTTGTGTCATCATTGCTAGCCAATATACAGGAAGTCCTCGAAGATATTGGGTGAGACCCTCCTTGAAGGCTAGGGATAGGTACAGTGGCAGTGATATGATAGCTGATCTCCGAGAATATAAGATGACGTCGATCCGTTGAGTGGTGAGCTGAGGTACGACGGGAGTGTCAAAAACTTTCTGAGAATGACCAGTAAGTGACTGAGTATTTGATTTCAATGATCGGACATAAAATCAAGAAACGTGACACAAACTACAAGAAAGCAGTATCTCTCCATGAAAAGCTAGCTATTACGTTACGTTTTTTTTTTTTTTTTTTTTTTTTTTTGCTACTGGCGATTCGTATGGTATATATATATATTTGTAGTAGTCTCGATTATCTGTTTAAAATCTCAAAATAAACCATTTCGCGGTTTGTAATTGAATTTTGTCACGCCCGGGTTGCGTGGAAGGGGAACAGTTTTCCACTAGTTTCATACAAGTTGATTGCACAAAGCATTCAGCAACAAATCTTCCACTTTTGCGCTGATTAATAGTAGGCTAGAATATGGGATAATATGCTGGGGAGGAACTTACAATACAAACTTAAAACCGCTTGTTACCTTACAGAAAATGTTTGTTAGAGTAATCATGAAGAAGAACAAATTTGAACCGTCCTCCCCATGTTTTGTGCTTTTAAAGATTTTACCCATAGGGACTCTTTTTATTTATAAGGTCCTAAAAGTATATTACAATAATGGTAGGCTCTTGAATAATGATAACCCTTATAGGATTAGATTAAGAAATGCTAATTTGAGTTCTGTACCTAAACCAAATTTAACGTATACACGAACATTCAATTTTATAGCACCACGTATATATATAATAAATTACCATATAGTATCAAAATTGAAAGCAATGTTCATAGGTTTTTAAAATACTTACGTGAATGGCTATTGTCGCAACAAAACATCGGGGAAATGTTGCAAATTATAAGTTAGCAATCTATTGTATTGTTTGTTTCTTGTCATGTAAATTTTTTTTGTTTCGTTTTGTGTTTGATAGTATTGTATATATCTATGTTAGAAATAGTTTAATTTGCAGAAACGTTTAATAAAAATTTATTTAGTTTTAAACATGGGTAAAAGCACACTTTTAAAGATAATTTCTAAGTAGTCCAATTCAGTGTACACAAAGTAAACTATTCTGCTTTTGAGCTCTATATACCAAATATATTTTTATTTTTAAATGAAGGACCCCCTGAACAGACTTTATCAGTCTTAGGGGCCCTATTATTTTTCTCTCTTATGTAAATTATAAACAGTAAAAGTTTAGATATTTTGGTCAGCCTGGATAGGAATAAAATAAAAAAATAAAAAAAAGTATAACTGTGTATTTATTTGTTTGGTTTTTTACTATACATACTATTGTTGGATAGGTATAAAAAAAAAAATGTACAACTGTGTTTATTTATTACTGTTTGTCTATTTATTACTATACATACTGTTGTTGGATAGGTATAAAAAAAAAAAATGTACAACTGTGTTTATTTATTACTGTTTGTTTATTTATTACTATACATACTATTTTGTTATAAGTTTAATACATCAGTTAAATGTTATTTGAATGTAACAATAATTCCTCTAATTGAGAGAAAAATAAAGAATTTATTATTATTATTATTATTATTATTATTTTGTGGTCAACTTTCTTTGATCTTTACTGACACTCCACGGCAAATCAAAATTTAGTGGAAGACTTGTTTCTCCACAAGTGGAAGACAGAACAAGTTACCTTATTTTGTATAAAAAGCAACCAATTGCCGCAATTTGTGGAAAACTTAGTGGAAGACTTAGGTGTAAACGCGGCTTTAGTGCGTGATTCATGAAGATGCATATTGAATTGTACTATTGGTAAAAAATAAAAAGTGGACACTTAACAGTAGCAATGTTCTCTGTACCAGAACATTGAGTTGATAGAAAAACGTCTTCGTTGTATTACCACGAAATACCACGTTGTATTATTGATATGTATGAAATACGTAAAGATGAGTGATCCGTACTAAACAAAATTTTCTTATTGCGTACGATCGATTCGATTCCAGCCATAAAGGTAAGGACGAATATGAGTTGGAAATAAAGAGAATTTTCTTTGGAAAATGTATCTATCATTTTGGCCAATGAGAAATAAAGCCGGATATCATCAGCTGATCTCTTTCAAATTTATATGCCTTTGAGTGAGATCGAACCCAGTGCTGCTAGAATGATGAGGTCGGCTTTAGCCGAGCAACCAACCCTTAGCTAAATTCCCAGACTAGAAGGCCTCTTTGTTGGTGAAAACGTCAATGCAAAACACTGTACTCTACTGTCACATGTCGAATTTAGAACTTTTACGTTAATATTATTGTGTCGTATTCTTTATATAAGAATAAGAATGTATTTATTCCACCAATTTTAACAGAAACAAAATACATATATTTCTCTAGGAATTACTGTCATCCGTTTCCTGATAAGTGATGACAGCTCAGATTATATCAACTTTATAATAACATTGAACAGTCAGTAAAAAAAAAAAAAAAAAAAAAAAAAAAAAAAAAAAAAAAAAAAAAAAAAAAACAACAGATATAATAATAAGCGGCTCGGCTTGCTGCAGTGTGCTGATCGAAACATTCCTTTTTTATAGTAACAATTACTGATTAGTTATCGTTATCTATCGTGAGAAAATAAAAATTCACTATATTACTAATAAAATTATACTATTTGAATGTTTGGAAAGTTTTTGCTCTTCTAGACTATGCTAAAATAATAATAAAAACTAAAATTTCCTTAAAACCAAAATTACAACAAAATTTATTAGGAGATAATATACATACATACATATATTTACATATACATACATACATACACACAAGTACTGTACAACAAAAGAATAAAACAGTGCCTTTCAAATAAAAATAATCTACATAAGAATTTACTTAAACTATCATATTTATATAACTAAAACAATATGATATTGAAATTAAAATAACCACTATTGTAAAACGCTTAAGATTTGGTCTAGGTTATTTTGTTGTAGAAGCCAAACCTTCAGGTTACATTGAAATATGTTGAAACTTTTACTATTTTTTATTTTTACAGGTAACAAGTTAAACACTTTGGGTCCTAAAAATAAAAATGATTTCCTAAAAATAATTTTATTTACTTTTGGTCTTATAAATAGCCCTAGTTCTAGTTCTATAGCTAAATGTGTTCGTATTAATGTTAACACTTCGAATGTAAAACATTTTTAAAACTTTAAAAATAAATATATACTGCAAGGGTAGTATTTTAAATCTTCGGAAAATATATTATTATTCTTCTTTCTTATTCTATTCTTCTTTATATACATTATTCTTCTAACTAATTGCATTCTTCACTGGTAAATTTCCAACAAATTAAAATCAATGTCCAAAGACAATATCTGTATTGTTTTATGAGATTAAAAATTAAATAGCCAATCAAAAGGATTAATTTGGGAAACTGATACTATACTATATGTATAAATAACGTTTTGTAAAATATGTTCTTTCTGATAACGACTGCAGTTACTACTCACTGGTAAGATTTTGTAAAACTCAACGAACTATGTATGAGTTTTTGTAATTATGTATGAGGTGAATAAATTCACAATATAAAAAACTGTCCACTAATTAGAATTTTAAATAGTTCCCAGAACATTTGGTAAAATCCCATTTTCATGTGCTAATGTTCTCAGTGCTAATGTTCTCAGTTTGATCCCAATCAGTCATAATAAATTTTGAAAGGGATCAGCTGATAATCACCGGCTATTCATATGTCATTGGGCTATTAATTAATGACACTTTTTAAGAAATAGTCGGCCTTAGTTTGTAACAATGACTACATTCGCTCATCTACACTCATCACTCTAATTCGAAATCCATATTCGCCCATATCTTGACGATCGGCGTCTTATGAAGAAATAAAAATTATAAAAAATTATATAGAACAGGGGCCTTGTCGATGTTTTAATTGAACATTTGTTTTATAGTAGATACACAGCAATGAAACCGGAATATGATAGTTTTTTTTCAGCGGAAAATAAAGAAAAATTACAAAAATGTGGAAAAACGGAAAATAATCATATTTTTAAAAGTTTAACGTGACATAACCTAACACAATCTAATGAAACATAACATAACCTAACCTATCAATACCATACCTTACCCTAACCTATCAGTACGTAATTTTACTAAAATCGGCACATTTCCGGCGCTAACGTACTTAGCGCTAACGTCCTGTCCAATTTCGTGACCAGGACAAAATTCTGCACTATTTGAGTACACACATTGCTGTATTTATGAAAACAAATATTTTTCTTTTCCTCCTCATTTTCGAAAGCTTTCCGGCTTTTCTGCTGAAAAAAAATCATATTTTTATTTCTTATACATGTATCTACTATGAAAAAATGTCAAACAATTGACAAGGCCTCTGTTCTATATAATTACCGAGCATATCAGTGCGCAGTGCACCATTGGGACGTTCAAACGTTGTCCCGATTCAAAGTTCAATAATCAGAAGTAATAATTAACATGGCACAGATATGAATGGCTAGTATACAACTCTTAGAGAGTGTTCCAGACCACATGTGGATACTTTGTAGATTTTCCAACATTTAAGGATCATACTACTTTGGCTTTACCTAATTATTTGGAAGTAGAGTCCCAATAATGTGTATTCTGTTTTCCTAGGAAGCAAGTTTGACAATTCTTTTTTTTTTAGTTTAGTATAAATAAATTACACCATTTTAAATGATTACAAACTGTAAGTAAGTACGGTGAAGGAAGGCCACCTCCCCCGCTCACGTGGCGGGCCCCGTGCGTGGTCGGTGGCTATCGACTGGCGATACGTCACCGTGCCTGCCCGTCAAGGACGCCATATACGTGATGTGTACATCAAAGAAATACACTTTCTATTCCGAACATACAATATATTTTTAACCCAGCCAAGCTTGCTGGTGCGGTTCATGTTATTTTGATACTTTTTTTGCATTAAACTGAATCGAAGCAAAATCACCATTAGAAAAAATACAATTCTTTGAATTTTTCATCGATAGTTGGCTGGACGGTACATTGAAAATGTAGATGGTTAATTTAAACAATGAATACTAAGCTCCTCTAAGTGAACTCTCATTAATGTATTAAAAAAGCAGATTGGTGAACAGTTGACATCGTTAAGTCAAACCTTTGGCGGCCATGTTACGTTGTAATGAAAAACTTCAGTGCAAGGTTTTTCCTCATCTCACTTAGTCTGTGGCAAGCCTAGTGCTCATTAGCAGTAGATAGATGATATAAAAAGGATTTGTTTAAATATGTACATAATATTGTGAATCACACTAGCACTGATAAGAATTTGGTTATCAGTGTATAACTTGTATATCGCTAGGTTTCACAGCATGGCCTTAGACAGTATTACTCGTATAAGAATTTGGTTATCAGTGTATAACTTGTATATCGCCAGGTTTCACAGCATGGCCTTAGACAGTATTACTCGTATAACAATTTGGTTATCAGTGTATAACTTGTATATCGCCAGGTTTCATAGCATGGCCTTAGACAGTATTACTCGTATAACAATTTGGTTATCAGTGTATAACTTGTATATCGCCAGGTTTCACAGCATGGCCTTAGACAGTATTACTCGTATAACAATTTGGTTATCAGTGTATAACTTGTATATCGCCAGGTTTCACAGCATGGCCTTAGACAGTATTACTCGTATAACAATTTGGTTATCAGTGTATAACTTGTATATCGCCAGGTTTCACAGCATGGCCTTAGACAGTATTACTCGTATAACAATTTGGTTATCAGTGTATAACTTGTATATCGCCAGGTTTCACAGCATGGCCTTAGACAGTATTACTCGTATAACAATTTGGTTATCAGTGTATAACTTGTATATCGCCAGGTTTCACAGCATGGCCTTAGACAGTATTACTCGTATAACAATTTGGTTATCAGTGTATAACTTGTATATCGCCAGGTTTCACAGCATGGCCTTAG
The DNA here is from genome assembly GCA_035578905.1 of Stictocephala bisonia. Lineage (NCBI taxonomy): Eukaryota > Metazoa > Arthropoda > Insecta > Hemiptera > Membracidae > Stictocephala > Stictocephala bisonia. The sequence continues at coordinate 180,811 of JAQJVL010000401.1, read as the reverse complement.
ACAGTATTACTCGTATAACAATTTGGTCTTTAATTTATTATGGTAAACAAGTTTATTCTTGTCGTAAAAGTAGCCACAGTTGTAGATGTATTTATGTATGTTATACTATATTTTTTATCGTAGTTAGTCAACTGGTTATTATTCCTCCTTAAGGTTTTCTCAGTTTTTTCATTATTTCTAAAAGGGGAAAAATGATATTTTACACCGGTTTACTTATTTGAACAGTTCTAACTTTAACGATCTTAAGACAATTCTACAGAGGCCTTCCTAAAGCGAACGAATGATTAATTTATAGTTTTTTTACGCGCTAAAATAATTTAAAATAGAATTATTTTCATAATATTTTTAATATTACTCCTTGTAACTTGGCCACATTGTCAGAATATTTTTCAGTGTTATATCCGGGTCAGTATAATAGTTTTTTTTCTTTTGCGTGAAACAAGAAAGCATATATATTTTTTATGTGTAAGTAAATAATTTTTAAAGTATGAAAGATACGATTTTAATGCAGTATTTATGTGTTCTGTAGTTTAACACAGACTCCCCCTTATAGGTTTCGTTTAAATTTAATATTAGATTAGCCTAGAGTTGGGTTTTATCAATTCGGAACGGGAATTTTAATATTTCATGTAATGATATTAAAATTACATGAAATATCATGTCCAGAATAGCACATGTCCAGAAAACTGTCTGTACTTCATCAAACCTGGAGCTACGCGTACTTCACCAAACTTAAATTTATTTATGTGTATGTGTAGGCCTACGCCATCAAACCTAAAACTATGCGTACTTCATCAAACCCAAAACCTAGTATATGCTAAAGAATAATCTATGGCATTTTTCGTGATAAGAAATGAAGGGTATAAAGGTATTGTTTATTATAACAAAGCAGAACTGTGAACTATCTTCAAGGAGTTTGAACAGTTAATCCAGTAAAAAAATTAATAAACGAATGTTTGTATGGAAAATCGAAGTTAGGACTATGAAGTCTTCTCTTCCAATCAACTTTAACCTTCATGGTTGTCGTTTAAAGTTTTAGTCAAATAAAAAAAGAAGCGTTTGATAAATAACGAATTTGACTAATATAAATATTGGAACTGTTCTCACTTTTTGACTATAGAAGAAGAAAATTAATATATTTTTAGGATCTTATGGGTCGTCTAAGAAGTCACATTTCTTGCTCTATTCTGTTGGGGGTTTCACCGTCTCTATCCAATCCTCTTCTAAGTTAAGTGTATCTTGGTTTTAAGGAACAAATGTTCATTGTCACCACCTACATGGTACCGGCTACTTACTGCTTTGTTTTTGCCAAAACTCAAGTGAAGCAAGGCTGGTTGAGCTGGGAACGGAATGCAGACACAGGCTCAGCTCGAGTTACCGGTAAAGTGAGTGGCGTGAGTCGACTCCACCTTCCACTTTCCCTCCCTTCTCCTACCTCCTCCTGGACTAGGAATAGGGTAAAGGAGTAGCCCAAAGCCTCCGTAATGTCCAGCCACTTTACTTAGATATCATCAATACTTATTCTCAGTGCGATGGAGTACCTACGTCTAATGTATCGAGAAGATGGGCAATCCAACTGTGCAGTGGGCCTTAACTTTCTCCTGGCGATGGACTTTCAAATTGAATTTGGGATCTTTCCCTGCTTGTTAAATGAGCAACTCACTAGACTAAACAAGGATTGTGGTACACTAGGACAATCAGGAAATTTAATGGTTCCAAAAGTTTAGAGGCTCGTCCCACTCATCCCGCTCGGGAGTCTAATTAAATTTGCGTACAACGTTAACAAGGTTTCATTTTTAAAATCACAAATACCATAATTTATTTTTCACAAAAACGGAAAAGTTTTGTGTTGAACAATTAATACTTTATTTGTAAAACAATCTATACAAGCTTTCATTTAAACTCACTCAAACTCTCGAATTCGATTTAGAAAATATGTCACTTAAACTGTAATACAACGTAGGCGACTTTTAACAAAAACATTTCATGGAGATTTAAAGGCTCTTCCTACATTTTACAGATTGGACATAAAATTATCTTGCTTTCCATACATATTTGCAAAAATAAAATTTATTTGACTCATAATAATGTTACTCTTCTAAGGTCTTACATTCCTAAGTAAATATACTACTTGTTCAACGCATTAATAAAAACTTATAATATAACTTATTAACACAAATTGAGTGAGGTCTCAATCGGCAAAACATGTTTATATTATTCTATCTTTACATCTACAGGGAATGTTAACTGTCCGAATTACTCGTAAACTAGAGGCATGAGTAGTAATAAACTTAAAATTGTATTTTTAATTTAAATATACAATTAAAGTAAATCATATCAGCTGATTATAAAACCTTAAAGATTCCCAATTCAATTAAATCAAAGTATAAAATATTCAACGTAATTAACATTATGTACGTACTTCATTAAAAGTCTATTACATATATTAATTTTTTTTCAAATCATCATTTGACTGGTTTTTTTTTGGGAGTATATTTTTCGTTGTATTTTATTTGTATTGTGATAAAACATGTTTATAATTCCTCCTGGAGTCGAAGCCTATAAAAATGATCCAACCTTCACAGTTACCTGCAATATTAATCGCTACCAATACAATTGACAATGTTGTACAGATATAATTCATAAAGATGAATTAAAACATGAGTGCCAATAGGTAATCTTTTGGATGCGACTTATGTTTCTTTCTTCTCTATTTAAAGGCCTACTAACATCTAGTGATTGTTTAAGGGATGAATCGTCTGGCTAATACAATTGGCAAAATAATCAAGACAATTAAACACCTTAACCTTTTATATGATATGATTTATTTCGACCAAAAAGAGTTAGGACAAGAGAGGATCTTACTCTCTTGTTCGTAACCTTTTTACTTTTATAAATTTAGTGATTTTAAATAAATTTGATTCTTTTATAAAACAACTCTATCTCAGGGTTAGATCGATTTGCTAAGGTCGAAGACAACTATTAGTAACTTCATTCACATAGTGCAGGTTAGGTCAATCTCAGTGCACTTCGCCGACTAACCTTGACTGGTGGATCACAACTTTCTGGCCCAAAACGAGCCTTACCTATCTATAAAATAAACCCTGTTTTATTTAACTCAATATCAGCTGGACTTGGAACGATCAACTGTCATCAAGGAAATGTTCAAACAAGCGGGGGACTTTGAAGGGCCCTCGGCCTCCTTGCGAAATTCACCTTCACTTAGTAAGCTACGTTTTCCGTTACCAAGAAATTATAAGAGGAATACTATGTTAGCGTATCAGAGGGGCTTTGCTGAAAGCTAAATGCCTATTTTATTGTAATTCAAAATCAACTGTTTCATTCCAGACTTAAAACTTATATCTAACGCCTTACATTGACTTAGGGAAACGCTATGCATTTATTTTGAGATCAATATAAATTAAGGAAGGTTGTTTATCCAATGCGGGTTGTCAGTAACGAATTTACCACTAAAATTTTAGGCATTTTAGGCAGCTGCCGCAGGCAAGAGGGGGGCTGCAAAGAGGGCGCAATATCCGCAAATATTGCGCTAAGTAAAGGACCCTCATGATTTAACAACACAGCTAACTGCTAGATTTTATAAAATAAATATATCACACTCCTTATAGATTATATAAATACAGCAATTACACAGACATAATCAAAAATAACTAATTCGAAATAAGTATTACCAAAGTAGCTTCGTCCCAAAATTTCCGAGTTCCAACATTTCCGAGTTCCAACATTTCCGAGTCCCAACATTTCCGAGTCCCAACATTTCCGAGTCCCAACATTTCCGAGTCCCAAAATTTCGGAGTCCCAAAATTTCCGAGTTCCAACATTTCCGAGTCCCAACATTTCCGAGTCCCAAAATTTCGGAGTCCCAAAATTTCCGAGTTCCAACATTTCCGAGTCCCAGAATTTCCGAATCCCAACATTTCTGTGAATGAAATAAGCAAGAAACAGTCTCAAAATTTCCGTAAGAAATATGCAACCCTTATAACTTAGATAATGAGTCTCAACATTTCCGAAGGCCTAGCGGTGGGTGGGGGAGGGGGGTGGTTTGACACCTGTGGTCGCTAGCCGTTGAGGAATTAAACTGTTTGAATAATATGCCTGACTACATGGCTTATTATGTAAAATAAAAATAAAAGCCTATAGACGGTCCGAATATAATTATGTCCACGTCCCACATCTTTACAAGTTTGTATAACTTATTAGTATTATGAAATTGGTAAAGAAAAGCGTAAAAGTGTGCCGATGTAAGGCTTTGCTGAATCCACTATCATAAAATTGTTCTCCCTTAAGAAATAAAAAAATCTTTGTTGTTCCTCGTACTATATTTATTTATTATATTATGCGACAAAATGCTACATTTATTAAAAATATAACCTGGTAATAATGATTATAACCTGTAACGATTATAATCATTATTACTATGTCCAAAATATGACATGTTAATTCTCATATTTTAAAAAGTAATTACAAATAAATCAAAGGACCAACCATTTACTGTATATGTGAATTACATAGATCTTAAAAATGAGATATTAAGCAAAATTTTATGAAAACAAAAAATTATGAGATTATGCTTGGCATTCACGCCCTTTATTGAAAAATCACACAACAGTTTTATCGAAAAATAAAGCAAGCGAGTTTAGTAAAAGGGGAGCTTTAACTCAAATTTAAATAAAAATAATTAATATTTTGGTATTTTAATATTTGGTTTTATTTAGACTAAATGGTAGAAACTTAGATTAAAATGTCTACTTGGTATCAGACTACCTACTAGTAATACCCTTTGTGAGGGGAGTGTAGTTGAGCGGCAATAATGGGGTTACGAATTTGTATAAACTATGGTAAATATTTTATAATTAATACTCATGGGTTAAAGGGGCAAGTCATGATCAAATGAAGAGTGTCTACGTGTTCCTTTTACATAAAACTAAAAAGTATAAGGTTTATAGTTTTTTTAAAAGATGACTATAAATACATCATTATTTTAGTCCTCGGGAGTTGATGTGGTAAACATGATGTGGCCCACCTCCGAAGACCAAGGTAGATAGTGTGCATGAACAAGGGTAGACGTTTTCTATCTGTACGATTATAAACTTGTTTTAAAACAAGTCTGCAATAGTTTAACCACTATTGCAAGTTTAATTCAAATAAAATGAAATATGATTAAGAAACGTGATTAATAGTTTTGATTGGTCTTTTAAGATAACCCCTACAGAATCAATGTTACACTTACTCCTACAAAATATGCAGTGCACTTAACAAAGTCAGTATGATAGTAGCCGTTGTGATATTAGATTGGTAGGTATTTAGAAGGCCCCGCGAGTTTATCTTGACAGCAGGTAGGACGCATGTAGAGTGCCGAGGACAGGTAGTTTTAGGTGCGACACAGGAGCGCCTCCCCACTCCTTTTCGGAGGCACTCCTGAGTCGCACCCCTAGCGAAAATTATTTATGACAACCCCTTAGTCAGGTAAGAGGCGCTCCTGTGTCGCGGATTCGGTCCGGCCTGAGACTACAGGCTACGGGAGATTTCCAATTGCACCGGGGTCAGGGATCGGCCCCAAACTGATGTGTCCAGTTGCACCGGAGCCCCTTTTGGGGGGTGTTCCAATTGCACCAGAGGCCCTTGTTTATGACATGAGCCGGGAAAGTCCAACCAGGCCGGATTCCTAGTACAGTAACCCCAAGCTGACCGTGCCAAATTCCACACCCTTTGTTATGACATGAGTCATGAGTCGGTTAGGTTAGGTTAGGTTAGGTTAGGTTAGGTTAGGTTAGGTTAGGTTAGGTTAGGTTAGGTTAGGTTAGGTTAGGTTAGATGTAAGTGTTGCCACGGATAAACACAAAATTAAACATTAAATACATAGTTACCATATTTATTAGTTAGAACCTGCTATGGTCTACCATTACTATGTGCCACGAAACATCGGCAAGTGTTTGATAGAATATTCCATTGCGAAATTGTTAAACACTTATAAACTATGTTTGAAGAAATGTAGTGGGGTGGGGAAGGAAGGGGCCTTCCAATTGCACCGGCTCCGGCGGTCGAAGGAATTTGCAGCGGGGATAAGTGAGGTGGGTAGATTTTGACCACCGGTGCATCTGGACACTTTTCGGACGGAGGAATGTTTTGACCCGTGGAAATTCCTTTGACCGCCGGTGCAACTGGATATCAGCCACAGGCTACCTGGAAAGTGGGCCTAATTAGGGTTCTTCTGGAATTCGGAAATTTTGAGACTGCACCAGCTAAAGATAGGAACATCTGAATATTTATCGTCAATGACGGAGGAGGGGGGGAGGGTGAATTTGCCTAGAACCGCAAAAGGACTAAATACGTCACGGCGGATTGTATCATTTCAATATACAATTTTTTGATCTTGAAACATATTTAATATGTTGTTGAGTACTGATAGGCGTAAGATAATTGATACTGACACAAGTGATCACGAACGTAAGAAATATTTCATATTCCTGCAATTTACATTGTAGTTAGGCCATTAGTAGTTGTTGTGCAAGTCAGTTGATGTGAGTAAGTAGATTTTGACTTCCGCACATCACTCATTCAACTTGCCCTTTCGTGCTATAGATAATGGTCTTCTCCAGTGTCCAAACAGACGACTCACATGCAGCACGTTGGTGAAAGTGAAAGAGCGCGTGTACGGCCGATGAAGGTCAAACAGAAACAGATTCTAAAACTTGTTTCCGGCATGCTGGTAAGGAAACTTTTACTAATCTGAAGGATTGGCAACATGTTTTTTTCTTCTTATAAACATGGAATTGAAGATTTCTTTCTCATTTTTTACTGGCAACGTTTTATATTTTTCCGTAAATGAATTAGTACTATAATGACTTAAGATATTAATAATGTAAATAGAAATCTAAATAAATTAAATCTTTCTGAAATAGGAGTAGCACTAACCGACGTTTGCTCCAATTCCCTATTTTTACGCATGGTGTCATTTGAGTCCTAGAACTCCCCGCGGCATCCTTCAGGAACAGAATATAGTTAGTGGACACGATAGCCGGCGGAAGGACCAGAGGAAGTCCTTCCTGCGGCAGGAGTGCTATAACACCGAGTGAAAGGCTATGCCCAAACCCAAGGAGTGGAGTTGGGTTCTAGTCGAGTTGTCGACCAAATGCTCGTCGACCAAGGAAGCCCAACTTTCTATTTCAGCTGGTTACGTGGCAGCAGTGAGAGTGAAATATATAGTTCAGCCTAGTGCCGGTGCCGAACTTCGGAGGGCCATTCTGGCAATTTTCTCTCGCCTATTGCGCAACACACTTTTCTCACCCACTAAAGTCAATTAATACTTCCCTGGCTGATGGGAGTGAAGTAATTAAGATCCCAGGTCTCTGCACGCACCTGCCAGCTCTCTTCCTGGTCGGAACTAACACGGATAGCTAGAAACAACATCAGTATCATTTGGAAATATGTATAGCAGTCTTGATTATTTCTTATTAGGTATGTACTGGAAACCAAAGCATATAAAACTGGCTTTAATAGTGGTAAATTGTAGACCAAACATATGAAGAGATACATTATCTATACCTTCTCTAAAACCTATAAGGAAAATTAATAATTGGTTACCCAACCTGTCTTAATATTTAAGTATTGTTGATCTCATCATTCGTCAGGAGTTGGACAGTTCTCTGAGTACCTTTTTGAAGATGGTATTGTTGATCTCATCATTCGTCAGGAGTTGGACAGTTCTCTGAGTACCTTTTTGAAGATGGTATTGTTGATCTCATCATTCGTCAGGAGTTGGACAGTTCTCTGAGTACCTTTTTGAAGATGGTATTGTTGATCTCATCATTCGTCAGGAGTTGGACAGTTCTCTGAGTACCTTTTTGAAGATGGTATTGTTGATCTCATCATTCGTCAGGAGTTGGACAGTTCTCTGAGTACCTTTTTGAAGATGGTATTGTTGATCTCATCATTCGTCAGGAGTTGGACAGTTCTCTGAGTACCTTTTTGAAGATAGTATTGTTGATCTCATCATTCGTCAGGAGTTGGACAGTTCTCTGAGTATCTTTTTGAAGATAGTACTGTTGATCTCATCATTCGTCAGGAGTTGGACAGTTCTCTGAGTACCTTTTTGAAGATGGTACTGTTGATCTCATCATTCGTCAGGAGTTGGACAGTTCTCTGAGTACCTTTTTGAAGATAGTATTGTTGATCTCATCATTCGTCAGGAGTTGGACAGTTCTCTGAGTACCTTTTTGAAGATGGTATTGTTGATCTCATCATTCGTCAGGAGGTGGACAGTTCTCTGAGTACCTTTTTGAAGATAGTATTGTTGATCTCATCATTCGTCAGGAGTTGGACAGTTCTCTGAGTACCTTTTTGAAGATGGTATTGTTGATCTCATCATTCGTCAGGAGTTGGACAGTTCTCTGAGTACCTTTTTGAAGATAGTATTGTTGATCTCATCATTCGTCAGGAGTTGGACAGTTCTCTGAGTACCTTTTTGAAGATGGTATTGTTGATCTCATCATTCGTCAGGAGTTGGACAGTTCTCTGAGTACCTTTTTGAAGATGGTATTGTTGATCTCATCATTCGTCAGGAGTTGGACAGTTCTCTGAGTACCTTTTTGAAGATGGTATTGTTGATCTCATCATTCGTCAGGAGTTGGACAGTTCTCTGAGTACCTTTTTGAAGATGGTATTGTTGATCTCATCATTCGTCAGGAGTTGGACAGTTCTCTGAGTACCTTTTTGAAGATGGTATTGTTGATCTCATCATTCGTCAGGAGTTGGACAGTTCTCTGAGTACCTTTTTGAAGATAGTATTGTTGATCTCATCATTCGTCAGGAGTTGGACAGTTCTCTGAGTATCTTTTTGAAGATAGTACTGTTGATCTCATCATTCGTCAGGAGTTGGACAGTTCTCTGAGTACCTTTTTGAAGATGGTACTGTTGATCTCATCATTCGTCAGGAGTTGGACAGTTCTCTGAGTACCTTTTTGAAGATAGTATTGTTGATCTCATCATTCGTCAGGAGTTGGACAGTTCTCTGAGTACCTTTTTGAAGATGGTATTGTTGATCTCATCATTCGTCAGGAGGTGGACAGTTCTCTGAGTACCTTTTTGAAGATAGTATTGTTGATCTCATCATTCGTCAGGAGTTGGACAGTTCTCTGAGTACCTTTTTGAAGATGGTATTGTTGATCTCATCATTCGTCAGGAGTTGGACAGTTCTCTGAGTACCTTTTTGAAGATAGTATTGTTGATCTCATCATTCGTCAGGAGTTGGACAGTTCTCTGAGTACCTTTTTGAAGATAGTACTGTTGATCTCATCATTCGTCAGGAGTTGGACAGTTCTCTGAGTACCTTTTTGAAGATGGTACTGTTGATCTCATCATTCGTCAGGAGTTGGACAGTTCTCTGAGTACCTTTTTGAAGATAGTATTGTTGATCTCATCATTCGTCAGGAGTTGGACAGTTCTCTGAGTACCTTTTTGAAGATGGTATTCATGAATAATTAGGCCTCGCTTTCAAACACAATTCTTGTTAACCTTTTTTCTGTACATTCGGATTTTAGGCAAGTAATCTTGAAATTTGATATGCCCTCCAGCATATTTTTAATTATTTTAATTTGTTTGATTTTAAAAATAATGTAACTTTATGTATTTTTGAAAAATAAGTATTTAATACTGTTTTGAGTGTACCAAATAAAATTACGTTTTTACTTTTTGGGACAACGGACTCACATATTTTGATTTTTCCAAAACTGGAAGGTACATTTGATCTGGAGAACAACAAGTTAGTATCATGTATTTTACTTTTTAAAATTCTTAAATTTGTTGTCCGCCAAAAAACCAACAGTTTTGGTTTCAACGCTGGAAATGTACTATAAGGTACGCGTTTACAACCTCTTACAACTGAAATTTTTTTGTGAAATTTACTTTTTTAATTTTAAAAGAAGGTTGAAACCATTGTAACCTCATTCTCAAGGCTAAAATCAAAATATAAATGTTCAAGTATAACACTTTAGAAGTGCTTTAGAGATTGTGTCAGTGGGCAAGTAAGTCAGCGAGTGAGCGCCCCCGACTAGCTTCATTGTAGTAGAGGGTCGACAAGATGATAGTTAATCCGGTGAGACCCAAAGTTATATGGATTAAAGATAATTTGGGAAGTTTGTCAATTGTGAAAGGCTATCAAAAATTAAAGAAGCGTCTTGAGGAGAATGCTGATATATACCATGCAGTGGACAAGACAGGAGAAGAGACGGAATACACATCCTCAAAAATGTTTAAAAACAATAAATAAAAACGTACTTAAACTTTTAAAATAAACAAATAAGCATTCCCTACCTAATACAACATTCAAGATTAACAAAAATAATCTCCATCTAATACAGTTTATGTAAAATAATAATAATATAAAACGTTAGGTGTATTTTTATAAACCAATTTAATACATGTAAGAACAACAGGTAGATGTTTTCGAGTTTTTCCCCCTTTAAAATGACTAAATGGTTTGTGTTTACATTCATTAACCTCTAAAAACAAAACGGAAATATGGATCATAAACATTCAAATTGACTTTCACTCCTCGTATGGACTGTCCACAGATTTTGGAAGTTTCGGTGAAGGCTGTCCATTGCGCAATCAAGGTCCCAGTCTCCAGCTTTCTCCAGAATAAACGATGAAAAACTAATTAGCACTCTCTCTGAGTTCGGAAAACATTCTACAAATGTTGGGATTTTTAAGCTTCCTCGTTGTTCAAGTTGAATATTTCTTACTAAATTCAAGACTTCGAAAACCGTTCTCAGATAAATACTTCGTCGTTTGGCCTTTAATAAGTAGAAATATACTATGTATATTTTATGTTACACATTGCTATTACACCTTATTTTTACCAAAAATGGAATAAATCAAATATTCTTCACTTTAAATGTTGTACTGAAATTAATGTAATGAGGTAATAATTACACTTGCAAGGTCTTAAACATTGCCTTATTTAAATTTCAGTTATGAAGAAACTAAACGTTTGAAAAAAATAAAAGATAAAACCAACAACATTTTTTTAACGTTACATTATTGGGTAAACAATTTAACTGGCTGCAAAAAAGTACTCTTAATAACTTTTTGCAGACTTAATGGTTTTTGAGTTATTCACTTAAATATAAATAATAATAATAAGGCCTCCATTTTCAAACGGAATGTAGGAACAAGTTGAATATTTTTTCTAACATTGATCTTTGTATCCATAAGTAATTTACAATATTTCAACTCAATGGGTTGGTTTGTTTTACATTTATAAATTATTTAATGACAAAAATAGTGGATATCTTTGTAATATTTTAAGAACGTAAGCATTTTAAGAACGTAAGTACTTTGTTTAGTTATTTCACTTAAAGACGTAAAAATGTAAAGACGAAAAGAACTTTACAAGATATATTTATTTATTCTGGCCTGAATTATTTATTTATAGAATCAGTTCCTGAAATTTGACCGCGCATTATAGATACAACATGTATGGCAGAGCCAACTCAGGTAGCTGAGGCCCCAAGTGTAACGAACTGGCCGGCATCCCTGGAGGACTCCCATCTATAACCTCTGTGTAAATTGTCACAGATAACTCAGGTAACTGGGGCCCCAAGTGTAACGAGACGCCCGTGTAACCAACTGGCCGGCATCCCTGGAGGACTCCCATCTATAACCTCTGTGTAAGGTGTCACAGATAACTCAGGTAACTGGGGCCCCAAGTGTAACGAGACGCCCGTGTAACCAACTGGCCGGCATCCCTGGAAGACTCCCATCTGTAACCTCTGTGTAAGTTGTCACAGATAACTCAGGTAACTGGGGCCCCAGGTGTAATGAGACGCCCGTGTAACCAACTGATCGGCATCCCTGGAGGACTCCCATCCGTAACCACTGTGTAAGTTGTAAGAGACAACTCAGGTAGCTGGGGCCCCAAGTGTAACGAGACGCCCGTGTAACCAACTAATCGGCATCCCTGGAGGACTCCCATCCGTAACCCCTGTGTAAGTTGTCAGAGATAACTCAGGTAACTGTGGCCCCAAGTGTAATGAGACGCCCGTGTAACCAACTGGCCGGCATCCCTTGAGGACTCCCATCCATAACTTCTGTGTAAGTTTAAGAACCAACTCAGCTGGGGTCACAAGTGTAATGAGACGCCCTTGTAACCAACTGGCCGGCATCCCTGGAGGACTCCCATCCGTAACCCCTGTGTAGGTTGTCAGAGATAACTCAGGAAGCTGGGGCCCCAAGTGTAACGAGACGCCCGTGTAATCAACTGGCCGGCATCCCTGGAGGACTCCCATCCGTAACCCCTGTGTAAGTTGTCAGAGATAACTCAGGTAACTGTGGCCCCAAGTGTAATGAGACGTCCGTGTAACCAACTGGCCGGCATCCCTTGAGGACTCCCATCCATAACTTCTGTGTAAGTTTAAGAACCAACTCAGCTGGGGTCACAAGTGTAATGAGACGCCCTTGTAACCAACTGGCCGGCATCCCTGGAGGACTCCCATCCGTAACCCCTGTGTAAGTTGTCAGAGATAACTCAGGTAGCTGGGACCCCAAGTGTAAAGAGACGCCCGTGTAACCAACTGGCCGGCATCCCTGGAGGACTCCCATCCGTAACCTCTGTGTAAGTTGTCACAGATAACTCAGGTAACTGTGGCCCCAAGTGTAACGAGACGCCCGTGTAACCAACTGGCCGGCATCCCTGGAGGACTCCCATCCGTAACCCCTGTGTAAGTTGTCACAGATAACTCAGGTAACTGTGGCCCCAAGTGTAACGAGACGCCCGTGTAACCAACTGGCCGGCATCCCTGGAGAACTCCCATCCGTAACCTCTGTGTAAGTTGTCACAGATAACTCAGGTAACTGGGGCCCCAAGTGTAACGAGACGCCCGTGTAACCAACTGGCCGGCATCCCTGGAGAACTCCCATCCGTAACCCCTGTGTAAGTTGTCAGAGATAACTCAGGTAACTGTGGCCCCAAGTGTAATGAGACGCCCGTGTAACGAACTGGCCGGCATCCCTGGAGGACTCCCATCCGTAACCTCTGTGTAAGTTGTCACAGATAACTCAGGTAACTGGGGCCCCAAGTGTAACGAGACGCCCGTGTAACCAACTGGCCGGCATCCCTGGAGGACTCCCATCCGTAACCCCTGTGTAAGTTGTCAGAGATAACTCAGGTAACTGTGGCCCCAAGTGTAATGAGACGCCCGTGAAACCAACTGGCCGGCATCCCTTGAGGACTCCCACCCATAACTTCTGTGTAAGTTTAAGAACCAACTTAGCTGGGGCCCCAAGTGTAACGAGACGCCCGTGTAACCAACTGATCGGCATCCCTGGAAGACTCCCATCCGTAACCTCTGTGTAAGTTGTCAGAGCCAACTCAGGTAACTGTGGCCCCAAGTGTAATGAGACGCCCGTGTAACCAACTGGCCGGCATCCCTTGAGGACTCCCACCCATAACTTCTGTGTAAGTTGTCAGAGCCAACTCAGGTAGCTGGGGCCCCAAGTGTAACGAGACGCCCGTGTAACCAACTGATCGGCATCCCTGGAAGACTCCCATCCGTAACCTCTGTGTAAGTTGTCAGAGCCAACTCAGGTAGCTGGGGCCCCAAGTGTAACGAGACGCCCGTGTAACCAACTGATCGGCATCCCTGGAAGACTCCCATCCGTAACCTCTGTGTAAGTTGTCAGAGCCAACTCAGGTAGCTGGGGCCCCAAGTGTAACGAGACGCCCGTGTAACCAACTGATCGGCATCGCTGGAAGACTCCCATCCGTAACCTCTGTGTAAGTTGTCAGAGCCAACTCAGGTAGCTGGGGCCCCAAGTGTAACGAGACGCCCGTGTAACCAACTGGCCGGCATCCCTGGAGGACTCCCATCTGTAACCTCTGTGTAAGTTGTCACAGATAACTCAGGTAACTGGGGCCCCAAGTGTAACGAGACGCCCGTGTAACCAACTGGCCGGCATCCCTGGAGGACTCCCATCTGTAACCTCTGTGTAAGTTGTCACAGATAACTCAGGTAACTGTGGCCCCAAGTGTAATGAGACGCCCGTGTAATCAACTGGCCGGCATCCCTGGAGGACTCCCATCCGTAACCTCTGTGTAAGTTGTCAGAGCCAACTCAGGTAGCTGGGGCCCCAAGTGTAACGAGACGCCCGTGTAACCAACTGGCCGGCATCCCTTGAGGACTCCCACCCATAACTTCTGTGTAAGTTTAAGAACCAACTCAGCTGGGGCCCCAAGTGTAACGAGACGCCCGTGTAACCAACTGATCGGCATCCCTGGAAGACTCCCATCCGTAACCTCTGTGTAAGTTGTCAGAGCCAACTCAGGTAACTGTGGCCCCAAGTGTAATGAGACGCCCGTGTAACCAACTGGCCGGCATCCCTTGAGGACTCCCACCCATAACTTCTGTGTAAGTTGTCAGAGCCAACTCAGGTAGCTGGGGCCCCAAGTGTAACGAGACGCCCGTGTAACCAACTGATCGGCATCCCTGGAAGACTCCCATCCGTAACCTCTGTGTAAGTTGTCAGAGCCAACTCAGGTAGCTGGGGCCCCAAGTGTAACGAGACGCCCGTGTAACCAACTGATCGGCATCCCTGGAAGACTCCCATCCGTAACCTCTGTGTAAGTTGTCAGAGCCAACTCAGGTAGCTGGGGCCCCAAGTGTAACGAGACGCCCGTGTAACCAACTGATCGGCATCCCTGGAAGACTCCCATCCGTAACCTCTGTGTAAGTTGTCAGAGCCAACTCAGGTAGCTGGGGCACCAAGTGTAACGAGACGCCCGTGTAACCAACTGGCCGGCATCCCTGGAGGACTCCCATCTGTAACCTCTGTGTAAGTTGTCACAGATAACTCAGGTAACTGGGGCCCCAAGTGTAACGAGACGCCCGTGTAACCAACTGGCCGGCATCCCTGGAGGACTCCCATCTGTAACCTCTGTGTAAGTTGTCACAGATAACTCAGGTAACTGTGGCCCCAAGTGTAACGAGACGCCCGTGTAATCAACTGGCCGGCATCCCTGGAGGACTCCCATCCGTAACCTCTGTGTAAGTTGTCAGAGCCAACTCAGGTAGCTGGGGCCCCAAGTGTAACGAGACGCCCGTGTAACCAACTTATCGGCATCCCTGGAAGACTCCCATCCCTAACCTCTGTGTAAGTTGTCAGAGCCAACTCAGGTAGCTGGGGCCCCAAGTGTAACGAGACGCCCGTGTAATCAACTGGCCGGCATCCCTGGAAGACTCCCATCCGTAACCTCTGTGTAAGTTGTCAGAGCCAACTCAGGTAGCTGGGGCCCCAAGTGTAACGAGACGCCCGTGTAACCAACTGGCCGGCATCCCTGGAGAACTCCCATCCGTAACCCCTGTGTAAGTTGTCAGAGATAACTCAGGTAACTGTGGCCCCAAGTGTAATGAGACGCCCGTGTAACCAACTGGCCGGCATCCCTTGAGGACTCCCATCCATAACTTCTGTGTAAGTTTAAGAACCAACTCAGCTGGGGTCACAAGTGTAATGAGACGCCCGTGTAACCAACTGGCCGGCATCCCTGGAGGACTCCCATCCGTAACCCCTGTGTAAGTTGTCAGAGATAACTCAGGTAGCTGGGACCCCAAGTGTAAAGAGACGCCCGTGTAACCAACTGGCCGGCATCCCTGGAGGACTCCCATCCGTAACCTCTGTGTAAGTTGTCACAGATAACTCAGGTAACTGTGGCCCCAAGTGTAACGAGACGCCCGTGTAACCAACTGGCCGGCATCCCTGGAGGACTCCCATCCGTAACCCCTGTGTAAGTTGTCACAGATAACTCAGGTAACTGTGGCCCCAAGTGTAACGAGACGCCCGTGTAACCAACTGGCCGGCATCCCTGGAGAACTCCCATCCGTAACCTCTGTGTAAGTTGCCACAGATAACTCAGGTAACTGGGGCCCCAAGTGTAACGAGACGCCCGTGTAACCAACTGGCCAGCATCCCTGGAGAACTCCCATCCGTAACCCCTGTGTAAGTTGTCAGAGATAACTCAGGTAACTGTGGCCCCAAGTGTAATGAGACGCCCGTGTAACGAACTGGCCGGCATCCCTGGAGGACTCCCATCTGTAACCTCTGTGTAAGTTGTCACAGATAACTCAGGTAACTGGGGCCCCAAGTGTAACGAGACGCCCGTGTAACCAACTGGCCGGCATCCCTGGAGGACTCCCATCCGTAACCCCTGTGTAAGTTGTCAGAGATAACTCAGGTAACTGTGGCCCCAAGTGTAATGAGACGCCCGTGTAACCAACTGGCCGACATCCCTTGAGGACTCCCACCCATAACTTCTGTGTAAGTTTAAGAACCAACTCAGCTGGGGCCCCAAGTGTAACGAGACGCCCGTGTAACCAACTGATCGGCATCCCTGGAAGACTCCCATCCGTAACCTCTGTGTAAGTTGTCAGAGCCAACTCAGGTAACTGTGGCCCCAAGTGTAATGAGACGCCCGTGTAACCAACTGGCCGGCATCCCTTGAGGACTCCCACCCATAACTTCTGTGTAAGTTGTCAGAGCCAACTCAGGTAGCTGGGGCCCCAAGTGTAACGAGACGCCCGTGTAACCAACTGATCGGCATCCCTGGAAGACTCCCATCCGTAACCTCTGTGTAAGTTGTCAGAGCCAACTCAGGTAGCTGGGGCCCCAAGTGTAACTAGACGCCCGTGTAACCAACTTATCGGCATCCCTGGAAGACTCCCATCCGTAACCTCTGTGTAAGTTGTCAGAGCCAACTCAGGTAGCTGGGGCCCCAAGTGTAACGAGACGCCCGTGTAACCAACTGGCCGGCATCCCTGGAGGACTCCCATCTGTAACCTCTGTGTAAGTTGTCACAGATAACTCAGGTAACTGGGGCCCCAAGTGTAACGAGACGCCCGTGTAACCAACTGGCCGGCATCCCTGGAGGACTCCCATCTGTAACCTCTGTGTAAGTTGTCACAGATAACTCAGGTAACTGTGGCCCCAAGTGTAACGAGACGCCCGTGTAATCAACTGGCCGGCATCCCTGGAGGACTCCCATCCGTAACCTCTGTGTAAGTTGTCAGAGCCAACTCAGGTAGCTGGGGCCCCAAGTGTAACGAGACGCCCGTGTAACCAACTTATCGGCATCCCTGGAAGACTCCCATCCGTAACCTCTGTGTAAGTTGTCAGAGCCAACTCAGGTAGCTGGAGCCCCAAGTGTAACGAGACGCCCGTGTAATCAACTGGCCGGCATCCCTGGAAGACTCCCATCCGTAACCTCTGTGTAAGTTGTCAGAGCCAACTCAGGTAGCTGGGGCCCCAAGTGTAACGAGACGCCCGTGTAATCAACTGGCCGGCATCCCTGGAGGACTTCCATCCGTAACCTCTGTGTAAGTTGTCAGAGCCAACTCAGGTAGCTGGGGCCCCATGTGGATATTGTGTGCTTCCTTCTAAGTTTATGAAATTTAAATGAGCTGACTACCTTACAGATAAGGTGAATTTGTTCAAGAAAAGGAAAATACTGCATGTAGTACATTCTTGTACTTTCTCATTCCCTACGTGTTCAAAGACTTGAGTCTCTATTGAAGAAGAAGGGGACCTTGAGAGTTCTCGCGTTACTAAGAGTGACTAAATGTATTTCAACTGTCTATAGAAATGTTTCCTTATGTTTTGTATCTCCAAAGGTTCATTGCACGTTAACTTCGGTAAATAACTTATTAATGTTAGTTTAACTATGGATAGAGACAGTAATTTCTCTTATTCATCATATCTAAGCACTCATCTTCAGTTCTACCTTAACACATCAAGACTTTTGGAATACACCCTTCCGGTACTTTCCAAGCCATAGGTGTAATGATTGTTTTCACTGTGTTAGTTGTGGGCTTAAACTATTCTTTATCCATTAAACAGTGAAAGCATTTCAAAATTAAACTAACAAGCTTTAAACTATTACATTTCTCACCTCTTGAATTAGTTTTTAACTGGTATGTGCTGTCTATCCGGTATCTTAACAGTCTTTGGAGAGTAATAAAGATATTGTACGACTTTTATTGTACGACTATTGTGATCGACTTGTGTAGTTTCCTGAGACAACGTGCGCCAGCCCAGCATGTAACGATTACTGTTGTTTCGTGAGCACATTTCATCAGTACTAGGTTTAGTTTTACTCGGGTTGGGGGGGGGGGGGGTTAACGGCTAGTTGTAAACCCAAAGCCAGTTGAGGTGTCGAAACTCTTAAATCGTTTTATTGTACTCATCGAGGCGTGAGGCTTTAGAACTTTCATATTCGACGCTGGTTTATTTCTCCATCAGGGCTTTCCATATCACCAAACATATTGCTATTTGGAATGATTCTTTCCACTCGCTCGCGTTTCGAGTGGAGAGTCGTGGGGGCTCCGGGCGAAGAACGAACGTGGCAATAGAAGCGTGTCGACCAGGAAACGCCGGATAGCTGGCGTACACAGCAAATTAATCCTTTTATCGGGTCATGAAAGAAAGGGAAAGTAAGAGTGATTGTAGCCTGGAGGGCGGAGAGGGGAATTGGTGCGGGAGGGGAGGGCCGTCGGAGCCTCCGGACTGTCTGTCAGTGAGCTGGCGAGGCGCTCGGCGCGAGCAGTGAGAGATATCGGTCGCCGCCCGCTTAGGGAATTGCATCTGACGAGCTGTAGTTCTTTGAGGATGTACGAGGCGAAGTGTCTTGTGATGGACTACCATAACCACGCGGCAGCGACGCCCGCACCTCCGCCCCCACATCATCAGTTCCATCAGCTGCATCCCTTAGCGCCGGACACTTGCACTTCCTCGCGGTGGAGTCAATATCAGCAGCTTTGGCGGCAGCATCACATGTTTATTAATGGTAAGTACTGTCGTGGTGACTTGTGTTGGGTTTGTTTACATTGACAACTGAGGAACCACGTGGAGAGCAGGAAGTGCCCATGGAACAGCCTTCAGTGGTGGTGAAAACTGTTTACATATTGTGACCAACCAACATATGTATTTTTATAAACAAAAATCTGTCTTTCATGTGTCATGTTTTGAAAGAAAATAATGATCATAATTATTAATTATCATTAATAGTTGTTGTTTTTCTGTTGATTTTATGGTTTGCCAATATTGCACCTAGTCACAGTTAAGGTTTTTAAAACCGGCGTGATCAAATTAAGAATAGTTAAAACAAAATGTTATAAAACATAAGACTCTTCAGAAAATAACGTTAAAATGTAAAAAATAGACAAATATCTTCTAAGTAACGCACATTTACAACAAATAATTAATAATAAAAATTAAAAAAAAATTAAATGGATATTTTATTTATATTAAAAACTCCTTAGTACACAGAATATCCTATCACGGAACTATCCCATAGTTTACTATATTTGAGAAGCCAACTTGGCGCAGCAAGTCTTAACTCAAGTTAGTCCGAAACCGTATTATAAATTTGTTTTGTATGGGTTACATTTTTTTTTTTTTTTTTAATTTTGTAGTCAAGTTACTTAATATTTGTGGCGTATGACTCGGATGTCAAGGGGAATACTTTCAACACGATAGCTAAGACATGTTGCGCGAACTGTGTTGTATGATGAATACATAAGCTGTGTATCCGATTTATGAACTATAAACCCTATATCTTCAATTAAATTTATCGAATGTTTAGCAGTCTTCGTGCTTTATAAATCAATTAGTTTAGAATAGTGTAATGTGGCCTTGTAAGCGCGCCACCTTCTCCCCCCTGAGTTAGTTTAGTATAATTAGATGAGTGCGTTAATGAGAGAAGACCTCCTCTTATGGACGTAATATTAACATAAATAAAATCCAAATTGTCATAAACTTGGTAAGCCATAGTACCTACCATACTACTGTATTTACATTCGTCAAGAATAGCTTAGGCACTTACCATTACTAACCCTAGTCAGCATTACTAATTAACTAGGTCAGATTTAATCTTGATAAAGGCCGTAAGGCTGTTCTTTTTAAACAACACTTTCACTGGCCCGGCCATAATATACGCGTAGAAATTAATGCGAAGAACTTTAAAGCTCAAAAAATTCAAAATTGCCGTTCTTAGATTCGTTACTAGAAAAAATTATTTGTAATTTGTTTTGTACAGGTAAAGGTTTTGTCGGAGTGGTGCAATGATGTGGTAGGTCTAGTTGGAAGCCAGGCTGCCTTTAGTTGACTCAGAGACCGCCCATCCTCACCATAAACATGGATGGTGGTGGAGCTGACGGGGAAGTTTGATTTAACAATACAAATATTACATAGTCATTGGGTTTGAAGTTGTAACGAATGAGGTAGTGACAACACTACACTCGTTTGTTTTTAAACCTCAACTTCCTGGTCACCTATTCCATAGTGTCTGAGGTAGCTTTTCTGAGCGACTTTATCCCTTTTATTATTTACGGGGATGAATTTATGACTATTTATTTGCAAAACAATCATACAACAATATATAAATCAAGAGAGGGGAAATTGCAAAGTAACTCAATAGCAGTGTACGTGTATGAGTGGGTGGAAGGTTCAATAGCAGTGTATAGCAGTGTACGTGTATGAGTGGGTGGAAGGGTCAATTGCAGTGTACGTGTACATAGTTAATAGTGTTCTGTGTATTTTAATGTATAATACGAGTGTGGTAGTATCAAGATCAAGGTTACAAATAAACGAAATCAAATTCATAAAAGCGTACCCTATCAAAATGTAAGTGAACTATACAATCAATAAAATTAACATATTGTGAACCTTATAATCAACAAAAATTAACAACAATTTGCACCTCCCTAATGTCTCTAATTACGTCTAAAACAACGGTAGAGAGGTTGTCCAAGTGTCAAGTCAATGGATTAGCGGCTGTCGACACTCGGAGCTGCCATGATTTCGATTGTAGATGCTTTTATCACTTCATAGGTCAACAGATAAACCGTCTTGACCTTGATTGTGATTTGTAAAAATTGACCGCTCGTCAATCGAACATCATTGTTTACGGAGCAAAATAAAATATTTAAACTAGTCACCATTATTGTGAAGAAAACGTTCCATGCGATCCTGCGTGTGAGTATTCAACATTTTATGCGTCTCTCTATTAGCTCGTAATTTGAGTATTTAACGTTGTAAAACATTTCATGCACCTCTCCACTAGCCCGTCGTGTGAGTATTCAACATTGTAAAAACCTTTCACGCGTCTCTATATTACCTCTTTGTGTGTGTATTCAACATTGTAAAACTTTTCATGCGTCTCTCTATTAGCTCGTTGTGAGAGTATTCAACATTGTAAAATTTTTCATGCCTCTCTCTATTAGCTTGTCAAGTGAATGTTCAATATTGTAAAACCTTTCACGCGTCTCTATATTACCTCGTCGTGTGAGAATTCAACATTGTAAAACCTTTCACGCGTCTCTCTCTTACCTCGTCGTGTGAGTATTCAACATTGTAAAACCTTTCACGCGACTCTCTATTACCTCGTCGTGTGAGTATTCAACATTGTAAAACCTTTCACGCGACTCTCTATTACCTCGTCGTGTGAGTATTCAACATTGTAAAACCTGCCTTGCTCCTCTCTGTAATCTCATCGTGCGACTCTTTGTGCATTGAACATTGTAAAAAAATATTTTATGCGTCTTTCTAATAGCTCGTCGGATGAATTTTCAACATTATAAGACATTTCATTCTCCTCTCTATTATCATTATACGTTGTTTGAACTATTGGAACTAAAATCAGACGAAGTTTTCTCTTTTTATGTATACTGTCTACTGTCCCCTCTTAAACTTGTGGTGATGCACCCGCCTTGAATATTAAGTTTATTCAAACAATCAACATCCGTTGAGATTTTCTATTACGATCTGGATCGGTGCTAAATAGTGGGTGCTTATCTGATGGCTCTCGCAGTGATAAACTAACTGATAACAGATCCACTGACTCAGCTACTTATTTCAATCGATAGCTGTTTAGTATTTATAAAAACAGCACTGTTTGATCGTATCTCAACGTTTCAGAACTGTGCCCTGGTATCAGTAGTACACAGACACAAATATACAAATTCAACTCCACCGTAGAACACATTAGTACTTTCTATTCCATTTTTATAGAATGGAACAGTTAAGCTTACTGTTCCATTTTTATAGAACAATTTATAAACAAGTATATGGTGATGTACAGGGAGTAACAAAAAGTGTGGGCTTGGTATGAATTTTCAGATCTGATGAGTGAAATTTTCAATTAATTTACTGTGTTTAGCAACTAGACTCCACTTTGTACCACCTAGACTCTATTTTGTATCACCTAGACTCCACTTTTTATTATTAATAACAAAATTATTTATATTTTGTTCCTGTTCACGATTGGGACTAAACACGGTCAATGTTCTTATGTTTAAAGATTGGAAAGTTTTCTTCATTATTTTTAATATGACGTCATTTTATTTATTTTGAATTTAATATTTAAGGAAATGTTTTGATCAAAATGTTATCACACAGAAAGTGAATAAAAAGTTTTTCCTTTCCAAAATAACTTCGTTCCAATGATTTAACAAGGACCATAGAATACTTGTTTTACTAATTAATACTAAATGGGCATAATATGAAAGTATTGAAACCGAAAAAATCAAGTAATGAAGTATTTCCTGTGTGGTGACAACAAAAACAAGTTACTTCCATAGCAATGTTTTAAAAATATGTTATTATAACAAAATAAATTGACAACTAAAACAAGTAATAGCTATGCAGATATGAAAACAGTACTTTTTATTTTAGACATAAATCACTTTTTAGCTAATTTTGAAAAATTGTGATAGGATACATCGTTAAAATAATTAAAACTATTAGTGTCTCATCACGTTATACAAGATTAAGTACGGGAACAACAATCAGTTCTTCTTCTTATAATTAATTACCTGTGTAATACAAACCTTCTAAATTATTAATTGTTTCTTAAACAATTGTTCACACAAAGTATTATTGATAAGAAAAACTATATACTAACGTGTTTGTGTCTCATACTATTGTGATCAAATAGCGTCTTCTTAGATATCAAAAAAATAATAAAAGGAAATACAAAACCAAAAGGCTGCCATTGTGAAATATTAAACACTATTTAAAAATATGTTTCTTTAATTACTTACCACTCCTTCCAAAGTTGACGAAACTTTGTTACGATCACAGTAAGAACAACAAAGACATAAACTGTGTTATGAATAATACAAAATAGCGTCTAGCTGCTATTTTGTTTAAAATGAAAAATAAATGTAAAAATAACATTTTAAGCCCGACCTTTTTATTGCTGATATAAAATCAGGTGGACTGTTCGTTAGAATTGTACTAAGATCGGATCATTTCAAAAAAGAACAAAACAATAATTATAGACATCAAATTGGAATATACTGTCATTGGAGAATGTCGAAGCTGTTCTGAGTCACGTGTCACGTACTGCATTTTTGAATGTATTAAAAACAATAGTTCTTTATTTAAAAAAGTAATCTCGTCAGAAAAATATGACTGGTTTCAGCCTTCAGCCAATACACATACAATTATAACAAGCGATGTCTAAACAATTTCAAGTAGATTTAGGACAATTTATTGAGTTCGGCCAACTTAAATAAAAATTATGAATTACTTTTTAAAGTTAAAAGAGTTGTCTAGTATTGTAAAAAACTTAAATCTTATATTAAAATATAGCTGTAATATTAATGTTATATATAACAAAGTCGTTAATTTTATTTTTCCAATTTATCAATCCATAAAATACATCATAAGTAAAAAAAAACCCACTTTACAGAATTCCCCCCTCCCAAGTATAACTGGTGTCCGCATTTTACTATGAAAATATATAGCAACCCTACAAATAGCCAACTTCCCTCCTCACACAGTCATGTTGTAATTATGATGCGTTTCATAAAAACCTGATCTTTTATTGTCATGAAAAGTAAACAAAAGAACTGATAAGTACTGACACACAGACTGTTTACGGTTACTCTGGTGTATGAAAAGTGAACAAAAGAATTGATAAGTACTGACACACAGACTGTTTACGGTTACTCTGGTATATGAAAAGTGAACAAAAGAAGTGATAAGTACTGACACACAGACTGTTTACGGTTACTCTGGTATATGAAAAGTGAACAAAAGAAGTGATAAGTACTGACACACAGACTGTTTACGGTTACTCTGGTGTATGAAATGTGAACAAAAGAAGTGATAAGTACTGACAGACAGACTGTTTACGGTTACTCTGGTGTATGAAAAGTGAACAAAAGAAGTGATAAGTACTGACACATAGACTGTTTACGGTTACTCTAGTTTATGAAAAGTGAATGCATTAAAAACTAAAATTTTTCTTAGTAACGTACCATATCATATTTTATGTAAGTAGATCTTAATAAAGTAATAACAATAATTATATCAATCTAATTTATTTCTTATATTTTATTAATACTTTGTTATAAAATACTTCCAACATTTCCTAGGGTAAAGTCTCTGGTGCTGCTATTTAATGTATTCCTAAACATATTTTACTTTATTATTAATAACACGAACCCCATGTTACTACATTTGTTCACTTATCATGGGGTTAACACTAGGGTTCCTACTAGTTAAGAGGGAATAGGGGATTCAAACGTGAAAGTCAGCTCCACCCACCCTGTATATTAGTGGGTTGTTATGACGGATCCCATCTTTGGTATACTCAACAATAACTTTGGATATACGTCCAGTGTAAACAATGCCTTTTACTCGTGCAATATGCTCTACTGCGTCACCTGGTCATTCGTCATGTGAGGGGATCTTTGTTGTTGGTGCGCCGCCGATGTAGGTACCGGCGTTAAATCAAAGACCTTGTTGCCAGAGGAAGGGGCACAATGCACCACGTACTCTACGTGTGTCCCACTTCAGAAACCACTTCAATGGGGCAAAGTCAGTTTTTCTACAAGGAATATTTACTCTAACACTGACCGCAAACTGGAGTAATGTTTTTTCTTTAACTACACGTATTATTTCCATTGTTAATAACATTATGAACTATGGTTGAAGATCTTATCTATATTCAAGTTAAACAGGCAACCGGAATGGTTGTTTACGCCAAACAAGCACAGATATAGCTTTACCATTAGACTGAAATGTAAATATTGTTTTTGAGAAAGCTAAACCTTAAAAATAACGTAAGTTTGACTATGGAAGTAACGTAATTTTTGGTTTATTTTAATACCAGTTAGTTGGTAGACTTAAATCGTTTTAGAAGCTTTCTAATTAAACAAATTTGTTTTATGTTCATTTCTTGTTTTTGCACAGTTAAATTGTTAAAAATGGTTTATAACAGTTAAGTATACTTGTGACTTCTGGAAATATAAATGGGTATTGACACTAGATTAGTCTTCTGATTGTGGGGAGTCTATCCAAATAATGGATCACATAGTTACAGATTGCCCCTGCGATATTTTACGGAGGGATTAGACAGCATAAATATAATCAGTGAGGCAGGCTTGATGGTTAGATTTATTTTTGTGACAGGAGACCACTTTATATTTTAGTTAATAAATGACATAGCTTTTGGATCTTCTTACAAATGCTGTAAAGGCAAAAAAGATGCCGTTCTAAAAATTTTAAAGACTGTAATGTATATTTAAAAAAATCTTTTATAATTTTTAAAATTAATAAATGATAACTTTCCAAAAGCATACGATATATATACTGTCCAAAAAGTCCGTTAAGCCAAAATAATATTTCTGTCAAGAGATCGAGCTGTCACTGGGGTGTCATAAAATGATTATATGTAATATAAAAACAAATTCACAATTATTTTAAATGTTCCTTTTATTTAAATATTGCCCCGTTTTTTAAATCTGCTTTATCTTTGAGGCCTCATAAAAGAACTAGTCATATGCTTAGAAAAGAGTTTAAAAATAATGTTATTTACATAATTTTCTGATTTAAAAACATTATCAGAAATCTTAAACATTTTAAACGGTGCAGTCGCAGTGTTTGTATAGGCTTGAGTTTATAGCATGTTTTACTGAAGAATAATTATATATATTTTCTATATCTCTTGTCTTTAATCCAACTTTTATAACAACGAACTTCTTAGAGATCTTGGAACACAAACAAAGAGTAAACAACATTTTGTTGTTGCACTTGTTGCGTAAAACGTAAACACCATTAATCTATCGATTTCCTCATTCCTATTGAACAATTTTTTTGGCACGTGTTAAATTTTATTTTCATCACCAACCATGTTCATTGAATATAATATTATTCAATGAATATGAATATTCAATAAATATAATATCATTTATTATATTTATTGAATATTATTAATGTATAAATAATAAATATAATATTATTCAATAATATGAATATTTAATAAATATAATATCATATATTCCAGAGAGTTAAATAAGCCATTTTATACAGATTATACAGTGTAGATCTAACAATGAAAACAATAGTTTTCTCAAATTGTTGTATGCATGGTTGACATATAGATTAACATATTAATGAGTCTCTTTAATAGAGCATATCAGGCTGATGACTCTTAGTAAGCTGCCGTATTTTCTGAGCTAATGTTGTTATTTACATTCAGATTATAGGTAGGTGGTATTTTTGTTTTATATACACCTACCTCTGGTACATAACTTTGTGTTTTCCTTAGTCGTACACAATTGTTGCCAAACATTGAAAGAAATGTTAAAAGGTCATTTATGGAAAGTGGAAAGATTTTCTACGATGTTTCATTTTCCAGGAGCCGGATTTTCATCATATCGAAATGACCTTGGAATAAATGCTTCCTGGAAGGTTACGCCTATTATGCGCGGAAGATTGGTTGTTGTCTTCCGCTGACTCCGTCACGATATCATACATCGGCTTGTCATGGGATTGATTCCATAAATTACAACTCAATGCATTTTGTTAACGAAGGGTTCCAACGGACAAAATGTGTGTAAAATGTGACTAGGAGTGACTTTGAAACACCTTTTGTACACGGAAATCTTTCTGTAATATAATTAATTCTATGACTGGTAGTTTCTGTGAATAAAACTATGAGATATGTACCAATATAGAGTGACATATGTACAAATACCGTATTTCATACACAACTACTCCACGATATTTGTATAAATATAGAGTGACATATGTACAAATACCGTATTTCATACACAACTATTCCACGATATTTGTATAAATATAGAGTGACATATGTACAAATACAGTATTTCATACACAACTACTCCACGATATTTGTATAAATATAGAGTGACATATGTACAAATACCGTATTTCATACACAACTACTCCACGATATTTGTATAAATATAGAGTGACATATGTACAAATACCGTATTTCATACACAACTAATCCACGATATTTGTATAAATATAGAGTGACATATGTACAAATACCGTACTTCATACACAACTACTCCACGATATTTTTATAAATATAGAGTGACATATGTACAAATACCGTATTTCATACACAACTATTCCACGATATTTGTATAAATATAGAGTGACATATGTACAAATACCGTATTTCATACACAACTACTCTACGATATTTGTATAAATATAGAGTGACATATGTACAAATACCGTATTTCATACACAACTACTCCACGATATTTGTATGAATATAGAGTGACATATGTACAAATACCGTATTTCATACACAACTACTCCACGATATTTGTATAAATATAGAGTGACATATGTACAAATACCGTATTTCATACACAACTACTCCACGATATTTGTATAAATATAGAGTGACATATGTACAAATACCGTATTTCATACACAACTACTCCACGATATTTGTATAAATATAGAGTGACATATGTACAAATACCGTATTTCATACACAACTACTCCACGATATTTGTATGAATATAGAGTGACATATGTACAAATACCGTATTTCATACACAACTACTCCACGTTATTTGTACAAATATAGAGTGACATATGTACAAATACCGTATTTCATACACAACTACACCACGATATACAAATAAATACTGAATGACATGTGTACAAACACTCAAACACTGTGTTATATATGAAGAGACACTACTGAAAAATGTTCAAAAATGTTTGCACTGTGTATGTGTACAAACACTGTGCCTCATATGTACAGATATTGCACGACATATACTCTGTACAAAAATACAGTCTGGCATAAGTAAAATCCAGTGTGACACATGTATACAGGGTGGAAAAAAAATATGGAAACGGTTTCACAACAACGTTATTTTTTCCATAGATAGTTTTTTTTTGATAATTGATTTTTGATCCGAATAATTTACTTAAAGCTGTTAAATAGCGGAGAAATAATATTGTTCAAATTAGTTACTTTTAAATTCAAATGACCACTACTTTAGGAAGGATAAACCTTTCGAAGTCCGGTTTGCGGCAATTACTTTCACTTGAACAGGCTTTTCATTTAATACCAAACTCAAATGAAGTAAGTGGTAACTTCATTTGAATTTGGTACATACCGCAGCCACACGGCCAACTGTATACTGATTGGCCAGCTAGCTGGCTGTGTGACAGTCTCCATCCTAACAACTGATACCCTGGAAGGATCGGTAACAACACTGTTATCGTCAACTTTATACTCGTACTATAATAATTTGTCACATTCTCTACTTTGTATCAGTGAAGTTACTTGTAGTTTGAACGCTCGCTATACAGTAACACATTATTATAGCTATACATTCATATCATCTTTACGTTTTTTAGCTAACAAGCTATGAAAATCGCGAATAACTATTATTTGAGTCACTGTATAAAATAACAAATCTTTTATCAAATCAAATTTTAACAAATCGTTAAGTTTACTTTTTTCAAATTTAAAACTAGATTCTTAGTTACAGTATTATGTGTTGGTTGAAACACAACAAAACTGAACGTCACACGATACACATTTAATTCAATTTAAGTACAAAATATAAAAATATTAAGGTGATTGATTTCAGTAAACCACATTAACATCCTCAGACCAGGGGATTCACAAACGAATCAACTGGGAACCCATATGGTCAAACGATGGTGTACGATCATCATAATAGTTGTACATATTTTACTTATACTGTAATAAATTTGTTTTGTGTGACTTTCACTTGTATTGTAACTTTAGATCACCTAATTTTGAAATTGATTTTTTAATTAAGTAAATTTATAACGAAATCTATAAAAATGCACATATTTATTGCCTTTGTCCCTGAAACATATTGATAAAATATTTGAGAAAACATAAAATTATAATAAAATTTAACGAAGAATACCTTACATTTCTAGCCACTGTTATCTCGTCACACATCAAGCTATCAATGGTCGGTATATCAGTGGACTGAACCTATTAATTTAAAATTAGCTTGGTCCCTTGAAGGGCCTTTTTTATGTCGTGTGTTAGCTGCCATAGCTGGGAGATCATAAATTTGTGACAGTTCATACAGCTACCACATTTGTTGCTCGTTTTAGAACTACCCAGGTGATACGTACAGCTTTAAAGATTTGCTGTGGGCCCGAACAACATCATCCCCCACAGCAGCTTATAACACAGTGTGGAGCAAAAGTTTGTTGCTAAAGTTTTAGAACCTCCTTCCTTGTCCCTTTCTTTTGGGACTTTTGGAGTCAATGTTTAGTGCCATGCAAATAAAAGTATATCTCGGACGTGAAGATAACTATTTTAGACAGTTAAAGGATGGTCTGCCACATGGGTTTGTTCTTGCTCCAGTTTAGTTCTACGTGTATACCACTGACATCCCAACAACAAAGTCTAGAAAATATATATATGCACATGATATTGCTTTAGCTTACCAACATAAGGACTTCACAGCTACCGAAAAACACTCACAAGTGACCTTGCAGTCTTTGAAGGATATTTTAGAACCTGGAAGCTAAATTCTAACCCATCAAAAACCGAAGTAGATTGCTTCCACTTAAGTAACAGACTGGCTAGTCGAAAACTGAACATATTTCTAAATGGTGTAAAACTCCATAATGATGATCATCCACAGTACCTGGGAGTAACTTTAGATCGATCACTGAAGTTCAAAAGCCATCTTCAAAAATTAAGTTGCTAAAATTAAAACCAGGGCAAATGTACTACATCATATTGCGGAAACAACTTGGAGAGCCAACGCACACGTCCTGCGTACAACTGCTTTGTCTCTGGTATATTCCGCTGCTGAATACAGTGCTCCCGTATGGCTAAATAGCGCTCATACAAAAGTGATTGATGTCCAACTTAATAGAGCCATGAGAGCTATTAGTGGTACTCTCATGGCAACTTCACTTCCTTAGCTCCCGGTTTTGTACAATATCCTCCAGAGATATGACGTCAGGAGGTACTACTTAAAGTATTCAATACGATCTTGAATGCCCCGCACCTCCCCATTTCCCAGGATCTCCCTCGTCAGAACGGTCGCTTAAAATCTCGAAACCCACTCTACGTACGTACGTGCTTCCCAGTTGAGCAGTTCAAATTTGTCACCCATACTAGCTGGGCAATATCGTGGAACAGTTTTGATGGACGCAATAAGTTCCTTATTAATGCTCCATCAATACCTGTAGGTGGAATGAACCTTCCTCGGAGGGAATGGACAAAAAAACCATGTATATATGATATATCAGTGGACATTCAATCCTACATGTCTACTAGTAGTTGTAGGCCTACTACAAGTAGACTGGTGGCCCTGCTCGCCACCTCTACGAATATAATTGAATTTCTTTAATCCAATACCGACTTTTGGATGATATATACATAATGATTTCTGAAGCAGAGTTATAATTTATATTTGTCAAATTTTTTTAGCGCGTGTCCCTTATCTGAGGAACTCAAAACATTCGCCAAAACGTGGATTAATGGTATACACTATAGTTATAGATAATATGTTGTTTAATTTCTAAAATTCCGTAAAACTAAAGCGAGCCTTAACTCCGTCGAGTCAGTGTGGCCAGACCGCGTGTGATGATAACTGAGCGTCTAGCTGCCAAAGTTCAGCAGATAGTAGGAGCATTGCCCTTCGAACGGCAGATAGCGTCGGCTCAACACCTCTTCTCTTGAACTGAAAAACTGCTTCTTAAACACAGCTGTCTCTGGTGGTTTCTTGGTCCAGTCACAACTTCGTAAAAAGCAAAGACGTTATAAATAATGGTACATAACTTTAGTAGTTTATGTTACTGTTGTAGTAGGAAATACTTGCGGGGAATAGTAGAATTAAACTGCGGGGAATACGTCTAGAAACGTCAAATTTATAAAGCTGTATAAAAACCTGTTTGGACTTTTAAAATTAAGCTGTGAGGAATAACGTCAAATTTTAACACCGAAATTATTTAAAGGTTCCAATGTAAACCTCTAAGATTTATTCTAGACGCCCCTTGGTATGTTAGAAATCAAACTATTCACGGAGACACGAAAATTCAATATGTGAAAGATTAAATCAATACTAAGAACTTGAAATACCTTCGGAGACTTGAGAACAATCAAAACTACCTCGCAGTTAACCTCTTGGACAGTAGTAGTAGTGATGAGCGTCTTTTTGTACAGATGTACAGTGTTTTTCATTTGAAAGACATTTAACTGATTTTATTAATTGTTTATTTTTTAGAATTATTCTAAGTCAAGACAGTCAATATGTTTTTTTCTAACTCAGGATACTTACATTTCTAACATTGACTTATTGTTCAAACTATATAAACATATTGCAAATAAAATAAAAGTTAATGACATTTTTTATTTTTGTTAAAAGTAGGTTTTATATATATATATATTTATATATATGTTATGTCCTATGTATATGTTAGGTTATGTTTCATCTTGAATTGTCTTATTCCCTAAATAAAATCAGATGTATCCCAAAAATTGTTATTGATATATTCAGATTATTTTTATTACACCGGATTTCAATTTTTGTAATAGTGTGTTTATTAGAAAACCGAAGTTTCTAAATGGTATTTAACGGTCAGACAGTGACAGTGAAGTGCCGCGTCGTGACCTTGTTAGTGGGGGGAGGGGGGGGGGCTTGACGTGTGTGTGATTATATTATCCCGAGTCTGTCCTTGTCATTTGCCAAAGACTGTGCTTATCAAAGTCACCCGCCTGACAAATAATGTGTCATTGCAAAGTGAACCAAGTGAGCAATCGTGTCTTCTTCCGGATCCAACTCAGACTCTGTTTAGCTCCAACAAAATACTTTCGTGGAAATAAATATTCTACAGTATATATTTCGTCAGATTTACTATAGAGAGCCATATGGTGCCAGCAATAGTCGGATATCCTAATACATGATAAAACACAGTAGATATACGAAAACTCGTTTAAATGTGT
Organism: Stictocephala bisonia; assembly: GCA_035578905.1. Taxonomy (NCBI): domain Eukaryota; kingdom Metazoa; phylum Arthropoda; class Insecta; order Hemiptera; family Membracidae; genus Stictocephala; species Stictocephala bisonia. The sequence goes on along the minus strand of JAQJVL010000401.1, from coordinate 148,506 downwards.
TCTTTTTGGATTGATGCCAATAAAATGGTGTCCACAAACACATTTCCTGATGAACTTTCGCAACTCAATAATAACAAATTAAAAATTTAATCATTTTATTTTCCATAAGTAAAACTGAATCTCCATTTTTCTTTAAGGTGCTTCTTGCTCTTGTAAAATAATCGAAATGTGTTTTTTTAGTTCTTAAATAGGACAACTAAAGTATTTTCATGTTGATGAAGCACTTCTAAGGGATAGAAACCACTCCTAACATATTGTTCCACAAGGATAACATTGGGTTGATTTTAGTAAATTAATAACAGCTGTTTTGTAAATTATTAAACATTTTTATTTTGAATGTTTGACATTATACTAATGATACATTTTTATTACTACACTATGAGTTTAATCTTCAGATGCTAAACAAAAATAAATGAAATGAACGTGTTTGAAATAGGCTAAATAGGTGGCAATGCAATTAGTGTGAATAGTTACATGCCGAGGCCGAAGGCCGAAATGTATCGAGCGCAGCGAGCGTCGGGGTTGACACGCGAATCGTGATAAATATAAATTTTAATCGATCACAAATTCTGATGTATAGACTTTTGTTCTAAACTAAATCGATTTACTGACTTAGATGTTATGATAATATTGAGAGTCTGTAGGGCTGTTGGCCATGTTGGTTTTAATCCTATAAGAACAATGTTATTTTCGAACCGGAGATACGATCACGTGTTATTGTTAAACGGGGTTTTTCCAAAAAAACTGCATTCGATGAACAATGATATTGCATGTTGCAATTGCTTTGCAAATAACTAATTAGTTTTATTTAAAAAATATTTAGTTTGAAGCTTTTATTTTCACCTAATTTTTAAAACTAGACGTAAAGCAAACTCGATGCGCAATATGATCAAGTTTAAAATGACACCTCATACACAACTATTGATTGAAAACAATGGAATAACAAAAACATATGGATCCACAAATAACATTGTTTTTATGAGATTAAAACCAACATGGCCGACACCTTCTACAGACTCTCAAGTTTAAGACTTGAGGGTTTCTTAAAATAAATCCTAAATTCAAAAGTTAGCTTAGTTTTACACGAAGAAACATGTTTAGCTTACTTGTAAATTATAGAAAAATTGGGAAATGTTTCATGTATATGAGGAAGTTTTATGTAATGAAAAACAGACTGTTTTAATTACGTTAGTGAATAAAACTGCACGCTTTGATAAAAAAAAGCAAGGCAATTCAGTGTTTTACATAACTAACAACAATATATTACTATTATTCTTAGACGTTTAGACATCTCAATTTCAAGTCTTAAAATTCAAAATCCATTGATTGCCTTTTTTTCTCGGTTTTGTCTTTTCCATTGATTTTTACCATTTAAGTAAATTTACAGACTATTTCAACCGTAAAACTAACTAATAGTGTAACACAGAGAGAGAGAGAGAGAGAGAGAGAGAGAGAGAGAGAGAGAGAGAGAGAGAGAGAGAGAGAGAGAGAGAGAGAGAGAGAGAGAGAGAGAGAGAGAGAGAGAGAGAGAGAGAGAGAGAGAGAGAGAGAGAGAGAGAGAGAGAGAGAGAGAGAGGGGAGGGGGGGAGAGAGAGAGGGACAGAGGGGGGAGAGTGAGAGGAGAGAGATGGGGGAGAGGGAGATAGACTGAGAGAGGAGGGGAGAGGGAGAGAGAGGAGAGGGAAAGCGGAGAGGGGAGAGGGAGAGACAGGAGAGGGAGAGGGGAGAGGGAGAGGGGAGAGGGAGAGACAGGGCAAGAGAGAGTTTCTAGAAACACAATATCTGAGCTACTCAGCGGTACAAAGCTGCCTGGCATTGAGCATGGCTTGTTGATTCTTGCTACATATCTTAAAGAGGAGCAAAGATAAGATAACATTTTGCTTGTTAGATAAATAATTTCTGTAGTCGTTAAAGTTGAAGCTTAACGTGTCCTCTTGGTTGGAGTAGGTCTTGTCATGTTAGCAAGGTGTTTGGTTGTAGATAGTTTCTGTTTCAGAATACATGATGAGATAATGTTATTCCTAAGAGCAGAATGTGCTTCATGCAACTCAAATTCACTATTCCTTTCAAATTTTTCTGAAATATCAATATAGTTCGCCTTTCAAAGTTCACTGTGTAGTAGCAATGCGAAAAAAATCATCGTCCAAGTAATGATTTTATAAACCAAATCGTGGCTTTATAATCAAATATTACTTTAATGACAGTCCCATAGTATTGGGCTAAGTAAGTAGTGTCATCCCCGATTTTTTCCTGATATCTTACTTGTGATTTATGTCTAAATTAGGCATGTCTCAAACATACTCAATTTGGTATTCTCAAAAATGCACACCACAAATACTATTCCTCCTTTTATGAAAAAAGCCCAAACTATTTTACTTAATAAAAGTGGCTGTCATAATAATATAGATGACTGGAGCGTTTATGGAAAAAAGTAGACACAGAGAAGGAAGAAACAGAGATAGCATCCAATAGTGTGCTGAAGGTTTGTCGAGTAGTTTGCCATGGGGATGAAAGGACGAGCACCTTGTAGTCTCTTCCTTTATTCCTCCCAAACCCTCGAGGATAAACGTAGTAATTATTACTACAGATCTACATTATTTGTAATCTATTTATGACTGCCGCTGAGGCGTTCGCTGCGTCTATAAGAAAAAACTGCCTTTGTTTAAAATATAAATTGTATATTTAGTGATATGGGCCGAGTACATGCCCAGTGAGCAGGACATTTATAAATGCGAATTTGTCCGGGCATTTGCCCAAAGCGCCCAAAAACTGGGCATTTATGAAAAAGGTAGTTTTAACTGTGTGTATGTGTTAAGCCACACAGGAGCACATACAGCATTGGTGTAAACCAGGGACAAAGTAGTACTAGCTCCCCACGATGATCATGCAATTTGCTGCACAATGTGAATGAGAACAATTAATTATTTAACAATTCTAAAGTGTTTTTATACACTTTTGTTTATATACCTTTTGCTACCCAGATTTTTAAGAAACGAACAAACTTGACTTATTTAGTACTGTAGGCTGGATTCCGTAGTGTCTAGTGTACAGTGAAAGTGACCGGTCCCTATGACGCTCTGTGGTCGGACTTCCGACTGGTATTTACATGTGAAGAACCAATTAGAACCTTCCAAGGTCGAGGACTATCGCCAGAGTTTCGTCGCGGTGTTGTCAGGGCCTTACTCTGGTTCCCTGACTATCTGGGCCAATGTCGTAGCAATGCCGTGAACTTGTCGCTAGTTTTAACATTTGTCCCTCAGGTTTGCGGAATTACGGCCAAGAGTTCTCGATGCTTTAACAGAGAGTTTCCTCTGAATAAACAAATATTTTAGCGGTGAACCTAGTGCTGGACTCGTTAAGTCTATTCGATGATTTTTAACGGAGAATTTTTTTTTAATGTAGAATCTTTCAAGCAAAATATTACCTATATTATGTTTTGGATTTTGGAAGAATATTTGGAACGTTAGTTTTTTTTTTTTTTTTTTTTTTTTTATAAAGCATATCTGAGACAGAGAGAAGTTATCGTGTTAAATCGTTAGGATGTATATTTGTTAAATGATGTACATTTTAGGAGAGAAATATATACAATGATTATTTAGTTAATATTTATGTATAAAATTGATAAGATAATTATTTGACAAGTATAATGAATTATTATTTATAATCATTAATATTAATTACATAGATTAAAATCTTTCTTAATCACTGATTCAAGAGTGTTATTTTCAATAAAAAAAAAAAAATAAATAAATAAAAAAAATCATTGAGCAAAGTGGATTTTCTTCAAACTGACTTGTGTAGACATTTTTTAGTTTGATAATCTTTACAAAACTAAAGTTATAAACATTTAGTAACTTTAAATCAACAACACATTCGCTGTAAAAGAACTTCATTATTAATTAAAACATTTTTTCAATTGAAAATAACACTCTTGTTTCAATGATTAAGAAAGATTTTAATGCGACTGTTAATGCATAATATGCATTAACAGTCGCATTAAAATCTATTAATATATAGATTTTAATTAATATTAATTATTATATAATTATAAAAATATATTAATTAATATTAATTAACGATTCAAGTGTTAAATAAACAAACGTTTCGAAAGGGATGAAACACTCTTTTCGTGTACAGGTACGCAGAATTGACCGTACACGTTTGATTAGGGTAGTGCATTAAGACGTATATATTGTATTAAATAAATTTTTCCAAAGAATTGGCACAAACTTCCCCCATGTTAAACACTAAAAAATTAAAACTTTGAAAGTTACCAGTTTGATTTCAAATATTGTTTTTTGCCATAACTCAAAAACTAGTCAAGTTAGAGACATGCGGTTTATACTAAAATATTTTAAATTGTAATTTGCATCTTTCCTGAAAATGTAATCACATCTTAAGAGCCTTTAGTGAGAAAATTCCATTTTTGTATGTTTTTTATCCATTAAAATAAAAAAAACTGAAATTTCAAAACTGGTTTGGAGAAATTTGCTAAATACACCGACATACCAAATATTATAAAAATTGATCCATCCGTTTGGTCTCCACATACACTAAGACAGACACCAACTTTTTTTCTCAGAAACTCCACTTTTTGGGTTCAGGGGACCCTAAAATGGATTTTTAGACCAACTTGTAAAAAAAAAATGTTTTTTGACAATCCCAATACTTTCTATATGCTAACGCATATCGGAGAAAGTAAAAAGTCGTACTATACCCTAGACATCATCTTATATTCGCCTGTTTTCTTATTTATTGTATATGAAATACAAATGGAGCATTAATGCTACATTTCCTAAATAAATAGAAAATAAAATTGGCATGTTAATAAGGAACTATTTTATTAGATATTCTCCGAAGTATGTTTCCACAGTTTTGCACAATCAAGTACCGAAAAATGATCAACCATCCTTATATATAGTACACATTCTTGGAAGTTGTTAGCTTAACATTTCAAAGGATCGGAATGTGAAACAATCATAATTTTAGAAAGTATCTAGGACATGAACTATTCAGTCAGTTAGCTGAGAGATGGGCACAGGTCCTAGACCACTCACTTACTTGGTTCGCTAACAGGACTAAGACCACGGCCTCGGCTGTCGTAAGGCGGTTGTAATGAAAGGGGGGGGGGTACGTGGGCTACAGATTGATTTGATAAGAAGTTGTATCGCTCGGTGAAAGCAGTTAGTCACCTTGAAGTCATCCTTGGAACACTTATAAAGAATACTCGACTGCCGTTATGAGAGGCTAGTGTTGAGGTGGAGAAAGCACAGGACATTCTAGAGCCAAGGTCTTTGATTTTCACCCCCACGTGGCCGGACCTATGCTTTTTTACTTTGTTTTGCTCCTCTTTACTGACGATCAATCAAGCAGAATTTTACCCTCTTTCAAATAATGTGATTATTTTACGAAATCTTTTATTTAACTGGTTTCATTTTCAATGAAAGTGGTGCATATTCTTAATAACGTACAAGATGTAAGGATGCAGTAGGCTTGTCTTAATAACGTACAAGATGTAAGGATGCAGTAGGCTTGTCTTAATAACGTACAAGATGTAAGGATGCAGTAGGCTTGTCTTAATAACGTACAAGATGTAAGGATGCAGTAGGCTTGTCTTAAATCGATACATTTGAATGCATTTATTAAGGTATACACCACTGTTTCATTACTGTTTCGGTTATATATGCAGGTCGGAACAAAAGATTTACAACTTTTGTTTTATATTTAGATGGAAAAACGTGATTGGTAATGTGAATGTACCAAATACAGGGAAAATGTCACATAAAATATTGTTAAATAAATATTACAAAGCACCGTATTGCCATTATGTCCAATCAATATATGTATTGTATAGTTCAATAGGTAATAAATAATGTATTTCACATTACTTAGTCCTGAATACCGTTTCAGGATCATTCTTATAGAAAAGAAATTATGTTTTGGACAAGCTCACGATCAGAATATCCTGCTTGATCGAATTGATTAATTCTTAAACAGATTTTGATTTTAGTCGAATTTAAAATTTAGTTCGTTCATATCAGCTGGATGAACTCTACACCACACATGTACTAAACTCAGCCAAACAAATCCTCTTTGTGTTTTAATCTTTTCCATAAATAGTACATTGTATTATACTTGGAATTCAAGTGTAAGTAAGTGAAGTGTACTTGGGATTCAACTTGTTGTTCTTCTAGGTAGCTCGTGATTCAGCGATTTTTACTTCCTATGAGATAACCCATTTTATTTTATTTTTTTTTCTACGTCGTGGTTAATTCTATGTACAGTAATTGTATATGTTAATATTACTTGCTACTGACTAGATCGTAATTTTTTTAACATTGTTTGTAGAATATCTAGTAATATTTTATCTTATAATTCATGTTTGTATTTTCAAAGGAGCATACCGTACTATGATTCAGTATTTTGCAGAGACTCTTAGCTTTTCTACGCACTCGAGTATTACTTGTCCATCCGCTGGAAAGTGATTTCGAGGCTGTCAAAATTTGTAGTAAAACAAGAGTCAGTGACGGTGGAGAATGACTGTTAATGAGAAATTAAAACTAACAGTTTTATTGTACTTATACATGTTATTTACACCCTGTTGATTTTATCCAGTAATATGTTAACAGTTACATTCTGTGAACATTTTAACTCTAGATTATTGTTTGCATCTCAATACAATTTTGAGGGTACACATTTAAAGATGTCCCCACATTCACTTAAAATGATAATTTTAAACTGATATAATTGATTCTTTGAGCATTTACGAAAATTACAGTTTAAATACGATGTTAGATGATTTCTAAGTCAGCAATTCCCGCATTCAGAGTTTACTGATCGAGGCCCTGTTAATATTGCTATCGAAATCTGAAGTAAAAAGTGTTTCCTACTGAACAAACTCATTAATTCTGCTCGGGCTGAAATGGAAGAGTCCGTAAATAAACTAGACTTTTCAAGGTAGACTTTTGGTTGTCGTTTCGTTATCACTTGCGATTCCTCTTGGTTCTTCATGGTCGTCGACGTGGAACCCGTCAGGACTACCTCGTCTCCTTGTCGTACTTCACGATGCCAAATATTTTCCTGGTTCTGCCCATGATCCCCCACAGCCTTGAAAATGTTCGCTCAATTAAAGTCCAACCAGACAGAACCCGTCTAACCGCTCTATTTTGTGCTAACATTGAAACATGCCCTCAGAAGATCACATCAAGAAACCAGATCAAAAACGTAAAATTGATATGTTTATTATTTTTAATTTAATTATTATTTCAAAGGATTTAGTAAGAAATCAAACTTCGGTATAATCTAAAAGTAACTATATCAAACACTAGAATCAAGTTTAGTAGACTCGGTAGTGATGTTGATTTTGTTTTGTCAATTACATATAAACTTCAAAACTATAAAACAAACATATAATTTTAAAACCTTTCAGTATCTTTCCTTACTTCACGTTGGCCTGAAGTACTTACAACAAATATTATCCTTGAAAATCAGATCTCTTAAGGAAATCCTGAGCAACTGAATTTCTTGCTCTTTTTTATTTAATTGAAGATATTTTCACTTTAGCCACTTAACTATCAGTTTTAAAAAAATGTCCACGACATTACCTATTCTGTCTTAAATTATAAGTTGTGCGAATTTTACAACGTAGCTAAGAAGGTAGACTTTTTACTTTTATTTATTTTGTTGCTGTATATTACGCCCTAAAAAACAAAGTTGTTGTGTTTTGACAAATACGGGTGTCCATGAAATATCTGACAAAAACTGAATATTCTACACGTGCTCGACAATTTCAATGCCAAAGGCAAATCTAACTTGTTTAACCTCCCACAACTGACTATTTTAGACCGGTTCCGAATTGGAATGGATCTGGTTGATTTTTATTTGTTTGTACTCCAATTAATTTTAATTTAACCAACATCAACCTCAATTTTTACTGTGCGCTTTATTGACGTTAGTTGTAAATTCTTACTTGTGTGAACAGAATTTTGAAAACGATACTTTATTACATTTTGTATTAGAAAAATTAATTTAAATATTCAGATAAAGATAGTTCTTACTATGCTTTCAATAATTATTTTTAATGGCGATGATAAATTAAAATTATTTATTTGCTATCTCCGTAATGCATAACGATTTTAATGAAAATGCATGGTAGCTGAAAACTATATTTTAAAAACATAACTGATTTTTTGACATTAACATTACAGTTACTTGTTGACAAAAACGTTATTTTTACTCTCTAACAGCAACTTTACATCTAATACCTGAAAATAACTTGATATTTTCTTTATGACAATTATTTTAGATTTGTTTTATAACAGCCTCTTTACGTTTACTTTTTGACAATATTTTTGTATTTACTTCCTAACAATAATTTTAAATTTTTTCTAACAATAACTCTATATTTAATTTTTTACTGTAATTTTACAGTTATTTTCTACAACACATTGACATTCTTTCTGACAATAACTATTGATTCACTTTCTGACATTAACTTTACATTTACTTCGTAAGAATACCTTTACATTACTCTATTACAATAACTTTAGATTTTATTGTGATAATAACTTTACATTTACATTCTGACTAAATTTGCAACACACTTAAATTGTTTATCTGTTTTATGCCCTTCAGTTTATTTGATTGCTGATCATTAGATAGCTGACAAACATACGCTGAACCGACGTTATCTAAGAAATTGTTGGAAATTTCGAAATGGAAATGACGATGTTAATAATTTTTTAAAGTAGCTGTGTATGTGACCTAGCCGATTAAATTTTTTACAAAGATGGACTTAAGAAATCCAATAAAATTCTCTGAGACAAACAATAAACATTTAAATTAACACACTACAGACACTGGTATCTTCAAGTTAGTTTCAATCGTTGCCTCTTGCTCTTAGTCTTTTTTGTAAACAAATCCATTGATTTACTCATTGTTTAATGAATCCTCTAACACAGTTGGAACAGATTCTTTAATACATTTAGAAAGCACCTCTCGAAGGCACTCTACGTACATGAAAATGTTGAAAAAGTTAATGATTGACTACCGTTACAAACTATCAGCATGTCGGAAGGTAAATGAAACGTCTGCAACATGAGACCTAATTTTTGTTAATGTCTAAAATTAACTAACTGTAAGCGTACACACTGCATAACAATAAACAATAAATAAAAACATGTATTTTACTTAACAATAACGTCATTTACAAGTCAATAAAGAAACATCATGATTATATAACAATGTTAAACACATTGTTAATATAATTTTGTTTAAAAACCAGGTATAATGTATTTGTGCTGGACTGTATGTCGGGAAGGGAGTCGGGCTGTTGTCACCACGCTACTACTACTGCCGGCCTCACGATCCCCTTGACTGTCCCACGGAGGAGGTCGAATCCATCAACACAGGCCTCAACACTGATGGCTGGCAGAAGTACTTATAAATTTCAAAGTCTTAGAAAAGAGGGTGAAAAAAGTAATGTACAAAACTAAACCCTCCCACATAGGCAGTTTGTCCTGGAGAAAGCCATCCGTGATGTAGATTCATTAATTTGTGGGTGTAAGTGTCCGAAAGCGTGGCTAGCAACAGTGATTAACCGACCAACCCACGAACACCATTGGTATAGAGAAAGCTGTACATTTCAGTAGATGGAGGGTGACAAATTAAATTTAAAAATTATCAACCGATTTCATTCATATTGTTTTTTTAAACATAATTTTTTTGTAGGATTTGCAGAATTGTTTTAAGTAGGATATTTGTATTGTCAACAGAACTACTGTTTAATACGGTTCATAAGAATAAAAAATATAAAATTAATCAATATTCCTAAATTGTTTATGACATTGAAAGTTTAGGAGTTTACTACTGATTTAATATGTTAAGCGTCGTTCGTCGACAAAGCGTGTCCGTTTATTGTAAAGTTAGTCCCTATTTACAAACATGTTTCCTGAAAGTGTTTCTAAACTGTTTCCATTGTTTTTGTGTTGTTTTTGAGATGTTTGCCGACTGTTTGCAAACAGTTGGAAAACATTTAAGAGTGTTTCCAGGACTGAGAAACAGTGTTTTCTGTTTTCAAGACAAAATGTAAAACACGCTAACATGTTTTCGTCTAAAAGACAAAATTATAACGGAAGAGGGAGCTCGAATGAGTCACCGGGCGTCAGCGGTTGTTTCAGGCGACTTGAAAGTGTGCGGTACCGGTCGTAACCGTTCAAGATGTGTGCTACTACGTGGAACCAGGAACAGATTTCAAATTTGATTGAAGAATTCCATTCCCATGAAGTTTGTAGAACATAACTTCTCCAGGTTACAAAAACAGGGATAAGAAATGTGACGCCGTAAAGGAAATCGCGCTAGTTTTTGAAGTGAGCACCGATAATATGGACAAATAATAAATAAATAAAAGTTTTTTAAAACACAATTTCGACGTGAACACAAGTCATTGCGTGAGGGAAAATGAGGCAGTTCACAAAGAAATTGAATTGTTTCTGATAGGTTCGCATACGAACAAAGAACATCTTCAGACCACATCTCGGCAAACACCGTCCTGATAGTGTAGACACAAATCAATGACAAACATTTATGTTTCTCTGTTGTTTCCAAAACAGTTTGAAAACAGTTAACAAACAGTTTGCAAACTCTTTAAAACATTAAGAAGAAACAAGAGTGTTTGGAAACTGTTAGTCAACAGTTTACAAACATTTTTTCCAAGTGGGGACTAGGCTTAAGAAAACACCTAAACTGTTCAAATTAGTAGTCTAGACGAGATATGACTGATAACCAATCAACCGTAATCCCACCCGGCTTTGATCAAACATTAGCCATTAGCATATCGTTGTTTGCTAAATATGGATTCAATTCAAATTCAAAATAAACTATCTTTTAATGATTATTTATGACACTTGAATCGACAGAGTATATTATACTATAACTAAAACTATAAACTATGTTTCCAAAGTGTTTTAATACTAAAATTACGCTTTTTAAGTACATGGCGAATTTAGGTACTGTACATCTATGTCTTGGGAACGAAGAGAGTCTATTTAATTTAAAAATGCTAAGGAACAACAAACAAGTAAATTATTCGATTAATTTATTTAATCGATATTTAAGGTTCCGACACATATAAATTGCTTTATTTCGCTATATCAGCGTTTGTCGAGTGGTTTCGAAGTTGTTTAAACCATCACAATTAACATCTGATGTAGAGATATGGCCAATAAACACTATCGGTCAGACATTAAGATATGAACGATCATCTGCTCTTGAAGGGGACCCACGTGGTTCGCACCACTTCACATTTCTCCTTCACTAACCGAACCAACGACAACACTGTCATTCTTACTTATATTATAATAGGTTGGACAACATATTTTAATGAGCTATTATAACAATTTCCTGTAGACGTTTAGAGCTATCGGTAGCTAAACATAAAGTTGGAATAGTTAAAACAACAGGATTTTAAAAACGTACGTATATAAATTAATATTAATCAACAAATTGAATGGTTAAAAAGAAATTATAAACTGTAACATTTAGTATTTAGCCGATTTTCAAGCCATTGCAAAATAAAGTAATTTTCTCATGGCAACAAAAGAGAATTGACAAACTTACAAAATAAGCTGGCATGTGAATTTAAAATTATTTCTCACTTGTACCAACTTGTATAAACGTTGCATACAACCTAAAACAATAAAGAATATTAAAAAACTGACAAAGTATAAAGTAAGGTTTTACTAATAGACTTCTTACTTAATCGAATACTTTATAGATATTCTTGATCAAATATACAAATATTAAGTATAACTAGCAATACAACAATATAAACAATACTAATATATATTATTACTTTTAAATGATGCCAATACAGGCGTTATTCATCATTATTACAAACATAGGTATCTTCACTACTCTATGTACTTTTAGGACGTTATATAGAAACATATAGATACTACTTAATCGTTTTATAACCCTATTACAATTTTAATTATTGTAATATGCTGTTCAAAAGTGGCACGAAAGTTTCCTTACTCAATAACTACTACCCTGGATAAATAACTGTCAGGGGGGTTTAAATATACAGGGTAGGAAAAAATATGGAAACGCTTTTACAACTTTTTTATGAGTACACTTGTAAAAGTGAAATCCTATATACAGTATCATTATAGTAACAAAAAATCTACTTTTTGACGCTAATAGCAACATTTCATCTTTTCAGGGGGACGGTTCACGAGGGTTTAAACAAAAATCTTCAACGTAAGGTTAGGTAGAGTTTGGTATCAAATGAGTTCCTTATCTATTTAAGAGAAATTAATCGCTGCAAACCGGACTTCGAAAGGTTTATCCTTTCCAGAGTAGCGGTCATTTGAAGTTCAAAGTAACTAATTTGAACAATATTATTTCTCCGCTATTTAACGTATTTTTAAGTAAACGTAATTTTAAGTAAATTATTCTGATCAAAAATTATACTTTATCTGATAAAAAAATTAAAATATCAAATTATCTATAGAAAAAATAACTTTGTTGTGAAAGCGTTTCATAATTTTTTTCTACCCTGTATAGTTTAACTAGTTAAATATAAACACAGAAAGTGAAGTGTTTAAGTTTAGCTTTCTCAGTTAAAAAAATCGTAATAGGAGGATTGAAAAACCAATGATGGAAATTGAAGCCAGAAGTGCGCACTTCGCGTAGTTATCGTGCTGCACCAGGCTTCATTGTCGAGTTTAGTTGTCATTGTTTGATACTGATTGTGTGATACCTTTGTATTCTATAAGCTTTCCTGTTTAGGGACGTTTAAGCTATCCTACAAAATAACAATCGTTTGTAAGATCGTTATTTCAATGTAGAGAAAGTATTAACCATTTATTGTGAATTACTGTGAAAGTATGTTTTTTTTTTTTTTTTCACAGATTAGGATTCAATAGTAGGTATCCGTTAAAGGTTTGCAAATTTTTAAAATATGAACTTCAATCAAAAACAATACGGGTTGCTAGTATAGATTAGCTGAAATATTGAAAGATTTGATGAAATCATATTTTAACTTTTTAAATCTAGTAATTGTTTGAACGTATCTGTTTTGTTGATGTATGCCTCTTAAGTTATCAGAACGTCTACGAACCAAGTTTGTCTGCACATGATTGTCGTTGGTGACCGCTTACGCGCCATGAGGAGTCTGTGACTTCTAAGCTAATGGAATGGGGTGCCAGTGAGGTATAAATTGAAATCTTAAAGAGGCGTTTAAGAGGTAGGTTGAGAAATACGCCATGGATAAAGGTAAAGGGTGTGTGAAAATAAGATCTTGAGAGTCATATGTGAGGGACTAATAGGAGAGTCTCAAAGAGACGTGTGTGAGATTGGTGAAAAGCATGAAAGGGCTTACAGGTGGATGCTAGGTCAAAATAACGGTCTGAGAGTCATGTGTGAGGAAATAATAGAAGAGTCCAAAAATGTGTGTGAGAGTAGAACTACCAAACTCACCAAGTTTGTGAGGGATGGATGAAGCCACTAAGATATTTATGTGTATGAGAGTGGGTGGGAACCACCAAGACTTATGATTGTGAGGGATGGATGAAGCCACTAAGAGATTGATCTGTATGAGAGTGGGTGGGATGGTTCCAAGACTTATGTTTGTGGGGGATGAAGCCACTAAGAGATTGATGTGTATGAGAGTGGGTTGGAACCACTAAATGGAAAGAATGGTTTTGCGCATTGATTTTACACTAAGATTGATTTCTCATCCATTATCCTATGTAAGTTTAATGCAGCTTGAACCAGCATTAGTGATAAGACCTCAATAACCAATCAAGTTACTATGTGAAATACACGAGTATTTTGGTATGAATATAAAATGACCAATAAATTAATATTAGAACTATACATAATATTTAGTATTATGTAAAGAAAGCGAGGCTATCTCTATTCTTTGTGTACATTCTTTCTATACATTTCTATGCCCAAAACCTTTCTCCAAAGTTCCGAAATCCGTCAAATCAATCGTATCTAGCTGATGAGATCTCTTAGGGTAAGTGATCTCACAATCCAAGCAACGCTATATAGTGGAATGTCAGGTGACAATGTAAAGAACGGCTTTTGAAGACCGTAATAGTGGAAATGAAAAACGGGAAAGACATACGTCCGAAGAAAGTGTGTTCATTAGATCATTAGGTTCTGGCAATGTTACGTCTCGACTACCGCTACAGGCCTCGCGCTGCGATCTAGTGGTCGCATTACCAACTATCAATGCACGACTGTCAAGGATGTCAGCTGGCCTTGTAACGTCATGGACTTTTACGATCAGCTGTTTTTCTTCAAGGCAGTCGGCGGATTTGAATTTAACCACCAATTAATATAATTTAAAGCATTTTTAACCAATCAAATAGGATGTGAACTCCAGCTCTACGTTTTATTGATTACTTAGTTTCATGTTCGTATTAGACCAGATAATATAAAGTGAGTGGTTACTTATTTATTTTGTTTACTTTTGGTAAAGTTCCAACATATTTAGCTGTTCTTATATTACGCTGTTTACACTTAAAAAAAGTAAAAACAACGCCAAAACAAAACAAACGACTAGAGTATAAAATGTTGTACTAGTGGACTGCAAGGCTGAATTATCCACATTCCACATTACCCATTTGAAAATTTTATGTAAGAGGCCTAGTTTAAAAAAAATGTTATATGATAGGCAGTGATCTACTTGCGCTCATTTTACGTTGTATGTTGGTGGTAATTTGTCCGAAAAATTAGTTGGTTTGTTACTAGATCGTTTTAAATTGTATCCCTAGTAAATAATTGCAAAATGTTCCATCATAATGAGAGGTTTTTAACTACACCACCAAACTACATTTAACTACATGTATGCAATGGTTAGGTTAGGTTAATAAACATTATATTAGGTTAGGTCAGGTTAATAATATTTAGGTTAGTAAACCTAAATAATAGTTTACTGTTACGACACGTTAACAAGATTGTTAGTACTCACTATGTTCTCATAAAAATAACATGTCATAAATTGGACCAAATTAATAGCTTAATATTTATTATTTTAAAAGTTCACTTAAATCAAAAGTCTACTCGACTCTAGTATGCCCACCAATGGTGAAACCCATGTTTGTCCACAACAAACAAAACTTCCTCGCGATTTCAAAAGATATTGAAATTAAGGTTAAAATATGTTCTATGTAGATAATTAATGCTCGTCTAAAATTTAAATTACCATCGAAAACGTAGATTATTTCTCAATCTTCCCTAAGTATGAACTACTGTATCTTCATGGTATTCGGAGGAAATAATGTAAAGGACGTAGTGCCAAATATTTTATGAAATTATCTATAAAACCCCTCGTAATGATCAAATAAAATAAAAAAAAAACTATTTTTTTGGCAGAATATTACATTCTACATGAAAAGAGTAAATAAAATTACAAGGAAACACATTATAATCCTGACACCTTAGACCACTCGGCCACTGGCTCTCCCAGTGTAACTCTTATTTATGTTATGCTTATCTGCCTTCCGAATATCTTAACATGTAAGATCGTCTTTTGCCATCTTCTTTTTGCCATAGAAAATATTTGAGGAAGTAAGTTGGCAAACTCCTCTGCAACTAGGTATTGGCAAACTCCTCTGCATCTAGACGATGGCAAACTCCTCTTCATCTAGATGTTGGCAAACTCCTCTGCACCTAGATGTTGGCAAACTCCTCATGTTGACTCGCAAGGGTCGCACTTCAACCTTAGGTCGCAAATAGGATGACTTAAGGCAGACTCACTCACCTATACACGTGCAGTGGTAATTGTATTTCGTACACACTATACACATGTAAGGCAATTAATGTAGCAATGTTATAATGAATCCAACCTAAACATGCTGAGAAAGATAAAGCACAAACGATTTAACACTTATAAGTACTATCTAGATCTCATTATAAGAGCTTTATTAGAATTTTACTATTTTAAACTGTCCGGAAGATATAATATAATATAAAACTTTATAACGTGATATTGAACATGTTTTCTTGAAAAAGTGGTACTGTTCCAGCTTTTATATTGCTTAGAGTATTTAGAATCTGATTGATAAAACAGTTCAGTTTCAGTGTGCAAGTGTCAAACAGCTTAAAATATATAAGATACTGTATGTCAAAATCTTGTGGTTGCAAAAAATTGTCTACAGGAGAATCGTATTGCTCTAATTGTAGCTCTTATGTAGCTTTAAAGAGTAGTTCTTAACCTTTCTCTAACCTCTATTGCCACTCTACAAGACAGGTAGTAGTAAATAAGGCCATAGCAAGCTGAAGAGGAAGGTAAGTATGATGCCTGAACCAACTCTTCTACATATAAAATCGATATAGCCATATCGATTTTGACATGTAACACAAGTTCAAATTGTTATCAATTATCTCGTCAAGGAATGATACTTCACCTTTTGGCTTTGACATGCTTCCATTAAAGGCTTTTGGATTTTATAATATTGTTTGTAAGACTATGAGCTATGATTAGGAATGAGTTATACTGAACTATCAGAAGAGAAGAAACATGTGATTCATTTTTTACGAGAACAAGAGGATGCAAGTAAAACATGGGAAGAGGAGACAATGAACAATTGAATCGCAGCCTTTCTGTCACATGGATGTCCACGTGTGACTTTAATAAATGTTGAAATCAGCATCTACCTACTCCAATTATATTTGTCTACTCAACTCACATTTGTTTTTCAGTTGAATCTACTTCATTTTAAATGCCTCTATCTATGGCATAGTAGAATAAACGACATCACGAAACGATTAGAAAACAAAAGAAAATTATAACATGAGGCAGTTTGTTAAACTAAACTAGGATGCGTGAAGCCCTCAAAGTAAGTTTTTCTGCCATAAGAATAACATGGAAAGATACTGTATATACATGAATCGAAAAGTAACAGCTGTTCAAATGTAAATAATGATTTAACAGCTGTTGGAATGTAAACAATGGTGTTTGTAATATCGTGGAAGTCAAATCTCTCAAAATGTAATCTAATGCAGTTTTTTATTTATTTAATCAATCTTCAGCCGTTAAACAAAAACAAATTAACTGTCCGCGTTTTAAACAGTCTAAGTAATACAATTGGGAGTTTGTAATAATATTTATATAGCATCGGACGTAAAGTGAGTGAGATACTGTAAATAAATTGAATATTGTGATTTCACGCAATACTTTTTATCTACTAATAATTCCTGTCAAAAGTTACAGGCCGAGGTGTCACGATCGTAGCAAGTGAACATACTACTGACAGGAATTACCGAGGCCAAAAGCACGTATATTCCCAAACAAGTCATGAAGCTTGTAGATGTGAAGCCAGTGGGGTCAGTCGCGAATAGCGGTAGTCGACACGCATGTGTATTCCCAAACAAGTCATGAGGCTTGTAGACGTGAAGCTAGTGGGGTCAGTCTCGACTAGCGGTAGTCGACACGAACGTGTATTCCCAAACAAGTCATGAGGCTTGTAGATGTGAAGCTAGTGGTGTCAGTCGCGACTAGCGGTAGTCGACACGCATGTGTATTCCCAAACAAGTCATGACGCTTGTAGACGTTCCGCTTGTAGATGTGAAGCTAGTGGTGTTAGTTACGACTAGCGGTAGTCGACACGCATGTGTATTCCCAAACATGTCATGACGCTTGTAGACGTTCCGCTTGTAGATGTGAAGCTAGTGGTGTTAGTTACGACTAGCGGTAGTCGACACGCATGTGTATTCCCAAACAAGTCATGAGGCTTGTAGATGTGAAGCTAGTGGTGTCAGTCGCGACTAGCGGTAGTCGACACGCATGTGTATTCCCAAACATGTCATGACGCTTGTAGACGTTCCGCTTGTAGATGTGAAGCTAGTGGTGTTAGTTACGACTAGCGGTAGTCGACACGCATGTGTATTCCCAAACATGTCATGACGCTTGTAGACGTTCCGCTTGTAGATGTGAAGCTAGTGGTGTTAGTTACGACTAGCGGTAGTCGACACGCATGTGTATTCCCAAACAAGTCATGAGGCTTGTAGATGTGAAGCCAGTGAGGTCAGTCGCGACTAGCGGTAGTCGACACGCATGTGTATTCTCAAACAAGTCATGAGGCTTGTAGATGTGAAGCCAGTGAGGTCAGTCGTGACTAGCGGTAGTCGACACGCATGTGTATTCCAAAACAAGTCATGAAGCTTGTAGACGTGAAGCTGGTGGTGTCAGTCGTGACTAGCGGTAGTCGACACGCATGTGTATTCCCAAACAAGTCATGAGGCTTGTAGATGTGAAGCCAGTGAGGTCAGTCGTGACTAGCGGTAGTCGACACGCATGTGTATTCCAAAACAAGTCATGAAGCTTGTAGACGTGAAGCTGGTGGTGTCAGTCGTGACTAGCGGTAGTCGACACGCATGTGTATTCCCAAACATGTCATGACGCTTGTAGACGTTCCGCTTGTAGATGTGAAGCTAGTGGTGTCAGTCGTGACTAGCGGTAGTCGACACGCATGTGTATTCCCAAACAAGTCATGAGGCTTGTAGATGTGAAGCCAGTGAGGTCAGTCGCGACTAGCGGTAGTCGACACGAACGTGTATTCTCAAACAAGTCATGAGGCTTGTAGATGTGAAGCCAGTGGGGTCAGTCGCGACTAGCGGTAGTCGACACGCATGTGTATTCCAAAACAAGTCATGAAGCTTGTAGACGTGAAGCTAGTGGTGTCAGTCGTGACTAGCGGTAGTCGACACGCATGTGTATTCCCAAACAAGTCATGAAGCTTGTAGACGTGAAGCTAGTGGTGTCAGTCGCGACTAACGGTAATGGACACGCACGTCAGCCGGGCTCGCGAGGACGCAATACCACTTTCACTCCAGCACCAGACGCTTCCGGGGTCCACCTCCAGCTGGCTGGAGTTTCCTCTACTACTACTACAGTATATAGTTCTGCTCCAGCGCCCAGACACACAGACCCACTCACCAGACTGTCTTCGTTATTTTCGATAACCGATCCTCGGGGTGGAATTTTTATTTAATTTTCAAGCGTAGTTCCATCTTTTATTCTGCCTTGATGAAATTGGTTTCTAACTGGGAATGGGTTCATATAAATTATCCACATTTTAATAAGCGTCATACTGACTGAACAATCATTATCATTGTAAATATATAAAATTATGTTATATAATCAGTTACAGTAAAATACTCGTAGAAATAATTTATCTGTTGTTATTTGTTTCATCATGCGAATACTGGTATAATGAGTTAACTTCGAAAGACTGATAAATGGAGCCACTGTAACTATAGCCGCTTGAGCCTCCAGGCTGGCGCAGTGGTTTGTGGCCCCCGACAGGGCTTCAGGCCCACTGTGGTGTGGGATATGGATGGAAATGATACTGTCGATACCTTGGGTCTGCTAGAGAGACACCGATACTCTCGAAGTATGGTATCATCGTTACAGGCAGTCACAAGGACAAATCTGCTGATGACGTTGAACATGTTGAATGACTAACAACTTTTTAATATCCTACCTTTCTGTACAAACATACATCCTACCATCCTATACTTACACACGTTCATTCTAACATCCTACCACTCTATACACCAACATACATCTTACCATTTTATGCATATACATAACATACATCCTACCATTCTATACATAAACTCAATGTACATCTTTATATTTTACCAATCTATACATACATACAACGTACATTCTTACATCCTACCATTATATACATACATACAACGTACATTCTTACATCCTACCATTATATACATACTTAAACGTACATTCTTACATCCTACCATTATATACATACATACAACGTACATTCTTACATCCTACCATTATATACATACTTAAACGTACATTCTTACATCCTACCATTATATACATACTTAAACGTACATTCTTACATCCTACCATTATATACATACTTACAACGTACATTCTTACATCCCACCATTATATACATACATACAACGTACATTCTTACATCCTACCATTATATACATACATAAAACGTACATTCTTACATCCTACCATTATATACATACTTAAACATACATTCTTACATCCTACCATTATATACATACTTAAACGTACATTCTTACATCCTACCACTATACAAATACATACAACGTTCATTCTTACATCCTACCATTATATACATACTTAAACATACATTCTTACATCCTACCATTATATACATACTTAAACATACATTCTTACATCCTACCACTATACAAATACATACAACGTTCATTCTTACATCCTACCATTATATACATACATATAACGTACATTCTTACATCCTACCATTATATACATACTTAAACATACATTCTTACATCCTACCATTATATACATACTTAAACGTACATTCTTACATCCTACCACTATATACATACTTAAACGTACATTCTTACATCCTACCATTATATACATACATATAACGTACATTCTTACATCCTACCATTATATACATACTTAAACATACATTCTTACATCCTACCACTATATACATACTTAAACGTACATTCTTACATCCTACCATTATATACATACATATAACGTACATTCTTACATCCTACCATTATATACATACTTAAACATACATTCTTACATCCTACCACTATACAAATACATACAACGTTTATTCTTACATCCTACCATTATATACATACATATAACGTACATTCTTACATCCTACCATTATATACATACATACAATGTACATTCTTACATCCTACCATTATATACATACATAAAACGTACATTCTTACATCCTACCATTATATACATACATATAACGTACATTCTTACATCCTACCATTATATACATACATACAACGTACATTCTTACATCCTACCACTATACAAATACATACAACGTTCATTCTTACATCCTACCATTATATACATACATATAACGTACATTCTTACATCCTACCATTATATACATACATACAACGTACATTCTTACATCCTACCATTATATACATACATAAAACGTACATTCTCACATCCTACCATTATATACATACTTAAACATACATTCTTACATCCTACCATTATATACATACTTAAACATACATTCTTACATCCTACCACTATACAAATACTTACAACGTACATTCTTACATCCTACCATTATATACATACTTAAACATACATTCTTACATCCTACCACTATACAAATACATACAACGTTCATTCTTACATCCTACCATTATATACATACTTACAACGTACATTCTTACATCCCACCATTCTATACATACATACAACGTACATTCTTACATCCTACCATTATATACATACATACAACTTACATTCTTACATCCTACCATTATATACATACATAAAACGTACATTCTTACATCCTACCATTATATACATACTTAAACATACATTCTTACATCCTACCATTATATACATACTTAAACGTACATTCTTACATCCTACCACTATACAAATACATACAACGTTCATTCTTACATCCTACCATTATATACATACATATAACGTACATTCTTACATCCTACCATTATATACATACTTAAACATACATTCTTACATCCTACCATTATATACATACTTAAACGTACATTCTTACATCCTACCACTATACAAATACATACAACGTTCATTCTTACATCCTACCATTATATACATACATATAACGTACATTCTTACATTCTACCATTATATACATACTTAAACATACATTCTTACATCCTACCATTATATACATACTTAAACGTACATTCTTACATCCTTCCACTATACAAATACATACAACGTACATTCTTACATCCTACCATTATATACATACTTAAACATACATTCTTACATCCTACCATTCTTACAACGTACATTCTTACATACAACGTACATTCTTACATCCTACCATTATATACATACTTAAACATACATTCTTACATCCTACCATTATATACATACTTAAACGTACATTCTTACATCCTACCACTATACAAATACATGCAACGTTCATTCTTACATCCTACCATTATATACATACTTAAACGTACATTCTTACATCCTACCATTATATACATACTTAAACATACATTCTTACATCCTACCATTATATACATACTTAAACATACATTCTTACATCCTGCCACTATACAAATACATACAACGTTCATTCTTACATCCTACCATTATATACATACATATAACGTACATTCTTACATCCTACCATTATATGCATAAATACAACGTACATTCTTACATCCTACCATTCTATACATTCTTAAACGTACATCCTAACATCCTACTACTGTATACATCCAACATACATTCATACATCTTACCATTCTATTTATACTTATAACATACATCCTACCACTGTACGTGTATGTGCAAGAGGGTGGGTATACCACTATACGTTAAGGGCGGGTGAGTGGGTAAATACCACCGTAAAAACTTGCATGTGAATGGGCAGGCGGATAGGTCAATACCACTGTATGTATATGGGCGGGTACCCACCACTTATACACATACGATAGGTATTGATCCACCACCGAACCATTCATGTACGGTGTTATTGACCTACCACCCATCCATACACGTACGGTGTTATTGTCTCACGCGCCCGCCGATACACATACCGTGGTATTGACCCACCACCCACCCATACACGTACGGTGGTATTTAACCACCCGTGTATTGTACAGTATGTGTATAGGCGGGCGCGTGAGACAATACCACCGTACGTGTATGGACGGGTGGTGGGTTAATACCATCGTATGTGTGTGGGCGGGCGCGTGAGACAATACCATCGTACGTTTATGGGCGGGTGGTGGGTCAATACCAACTATGTATGTGGGCGAGCGTGAGAGATAATACCACAGTTCGTGTATGGGCGGGTGGTGGGTCAATAGCACCGTACATATATTGGCGAGTGGTGGGTTTACCATCGTATGTGTATGGGCGGATGGTGGGTCAATACCACTGTATGTGTATGGGTGGCCTCGTGAGACAATACCATGTGGGATGTATGTTTTATATTTTTATATAGGGATGACGTTTGCTATACATTTTTGTAATGTCATTGCAAATAAATATTTGATTTGATTTGACCATTGTACGTATATGGGCGGGTGGTGGGTCAATAGCACCGTACATGTATGGGCGAGTGGTGGGTCAATACCATGGTATGTGTATGGGTGGCCTCGTGAGACAATACCATTGTACGTATATGGGTGGGTAGTGGGTCAATACAATGTTATATGAATGGGCGGGTGGTGCGTCAATACCACGGTATTTGTATGGGTGGGTGTTGGGTAAATACCACTGTATGTGTAATGACGGGTGCGTGGGACAATACCATTGTACGTATATGGGCGGGTGGGTGGATAAATACCAATGACTTTAAATTGTGGTGGGCGAAGTTTCACAAAGATTACATACATAACTTAATTAAATTGAACCTTATGAAAATATACTGGATATATTTATTACAATTTCCTACTGTAGTAAAATTTAAAATACGTCCTCACTTAATATCATTCTATACACGCATTCAACCTTCAGCCGTACAACACATACATAGGACCACATAATAATCAATTCAACAGACAATAGAAATGTACACTTTCTCGTCATCTCGCTTCTCGGCTTTTAAGACCTGTAGAAAATTACATTGATACAAATTAAGAATGTTTGAAGCCTTTCATAATAATACTTTTTGCCCATTCGCCATATTGTTTCTTTTATTACGTCATTTATTATATTCTTTAAACGACTGCAATGTTGTGGCAAAGAAAGTTGCCTAGTACCAATATTCACTCCAACTATATTTGTTTGTTGTTTATGTAAGATGCTGAAAATGTAAGCAACAAAGAATCTAACAAACATTATGTTTTCTTGGAAGCGATTGTAACCCCATTTAGTCTAGTCTAATAGTCTACAAGAAAAATAAATGATTGGTAGAAAATGATTGGAAATTTTTTTAACATGATGAAATAATTGGAGATGAAAGAATGTAGTTTTTAGGTTTTCTTAAATTGATATGGGTTATGGAGACAAAAAAACCGATTTGTAAATGTAGACTAAGTAACGCCTGAAGTCGAACCGTTATGCTTGAAGCATTGGAAATCTTCAACCATTTTCTACCAATCATGAACTGGTTATGCTAACAATCATATCAATGCCGACAAATAACTTTCAAACAACAGATAAATACAATCGTGTCTTAAATCATAAATCTATTTTGTAGACAGTTCTACCCTCTTAATTGTAACTTTCCATCTTTTGACTCAACAAACTCGGACTTGGAAGTCTCTATAGCAACTATTCTGTCTTGTCAGAAATATGCTGATTGAAGATATAGACAAAGTAAGGACGAAGTAGTGCGGTGCGATCATCCGGGATAGCAAGTAAACGTCACACAACACAAATGTATTACAATATAAACACAAAATGTACAAATATATTACAATATAAGCACAAATGCATAAATATATTACAAGTACAAAATTCACAAGTATTACGGTGATCGATTTTGGTGAACCACGATCACCTTCCTCAGACCAGACGGATTCACAAAAGAATAGAAAATGGTGTTTAACAACTCAATTTATAGGCATATGATTATACTTAATTATTTACAAACAAAACACTCCCAGTTGAAATTAAACATGATAACACGTACAACAGATCTTTACGACAACATACAAGATGCGTTTTGATAAAAATTTGATTCAGGATTAATACATATACGTCTGATATATTCTCGTTTAGATCTGGTTCAATCGGGGATGCAGGTGTTGAATGGTTACGAAACTTAACACTAGTTCTGTGAAACTAGATAAATCAATATTTAAACACCAAGACACAAGTACTTTGCCTTTTAGATTTTATTTTATTTATGAAACTAATTTTCAATTCATCCTCTTTCTTATTCGGTAGCTGACTTTAAAAGCCTTACAGTAGATATTACAAATTAGTTTCATAAACTAAATAAATCAAAAATACTTGTGTCTTAGTGTTTAAAAATATTGATTGATCTCCCGTCACAGAGCTAAATCCAGGTTTCGTATTCATTCAAAATCTGCTTCTCCGATCGAATTAAGACCAGTCAAGACAACCCCCCTGAAAAGAACGCAATGAGAAATCATTAACTATATGATCAATGGTTTGAACTTCGACTCCACAATCACACGACTGACCATTGGCCATTCCTCACTTATTTTCCAGTAGTTGCATTTTTCCACATCCATGCGAAAGTGACTCAACATAATCCATTCCACCGACGGTCATAGGGTGTGATACCAGAAACATGTTTCGAGCATCCTAAGTTAGCTAACGCTCAGCTGGTTTTTGGTGAACATTCGTTTGAGATTAACTGGGAAGCTAGTCAAAGAGGTAGTTTTCTTTATTCAAGTTGCCTTGCATGTTGTGGAATATCTTGCAAAATGGGGAGATTCTGAGTAGGTAGGCTCTTTTTAAAGTAACTTAGAAGTGCCTCTTTGCGTCTTATATCCGGAGGAGGTATGTTGAACTCAACTGGAAGTCATGGTAGAGGGGTCGCAGTGAGAAAACTGATGATAGCCCTCATACTTAGTTGTATATCAACCTCTAGTACATGTATATTGTTAAGCCACACGGGAGCATAATATTTAGCAGTGGTGTAAACCAGGGGCAAAGCAGCAGTACGCAGGACTTGTGCGTTGGACCCCCATGGTCATCCAGCAAGTTGTTGCATAATGTTAGTTTTGATTCTCACTTTAGCTGCTGTTTTCTGAAAATGACTTTAAAAATAGGAAGATCTACTTAAACTGACTCCTAAGTATTGTGGTAGTTCGTTATGTTTCAGCCTAATATAAGCGTAAAAGATGTTAAATTTTTTATTAGCTGGACTATTATTCAGGTGGAAGCAGGTTACTTGTCTTTGTTAAATTGGGCTTTAGCTTCTAAAATAACTATTGATTGTGACTAGATAAAGTGTAAGTGTTCTTGTTCTGTTTTTTATATGTCCTCGTGTTCAGTTGCATTAATTTTTTGGACTGTGTGGTGGGAATGTCGGCAGCGTATACATTGAATAATTAAGAGGCACAAAAGCAGATCCTTGTGGCAGTTCATCATTCCGGTGCTTTCTCTGCGACCCAGGAAAACTTTAATTAACCTGTTGCTGAAAGAATCGCAATAGTCGAGGACTCGAAAACCGCAGTAGGGAATACAAAAATTAAGAACTGTAGTGCTTGTAATATTTTGATGAATAAAAACCATCTAATGATCCAACCAATGTAGATGTATGTAGCTAAGTATCTTTGTTTGGGTCCTTATTCATGAACTGCCCAACTACGTGTTTTCCTCTTTGTGAACTATTTTGTTTTTGTATTAGTACTTTCGTAAACATTTTGGCAAGAGAGCTCAAGGTTGAGAAACGGAGACTCCCATCCACACTGGTTACCTACTAGCCACTGGTAAAACCTGTTGTGGCAGGAAGAGTCAGCCACTCCAACCCGTGTTATATACAAGTGTTCAAGGTCTGCTACCAACTGCCACAGATTGCAGTACATCAGTGTGAGTGGCAGTTTAGCCGAGAAAGCTGAAAAATGAGGGAAGAATAATACAATTTAAGCCCAATCCTCGCCATAAGTATCATGTTTTATAATGATAAATAAAAACATATTTAATTTCATTTGCCAAATCTAGCCTATAGGCCTTATATGCTAGCTAGTCAAACGTGTTGTGACATAAAGACGAGCCACTCTTACAAACTCCTTGATTCAAGTGGCCAAAGTTTGTCATCAGCTACTGCAGACTGCAGTGACTCCCCATCGTAGCTAGATTCGACAAGAGAGCTCAAGGCTGAGGGAGGAAACTCCCAACCACACCGGTTACCTTCTAGCCACCGGTTAAACCTGTTACATATACAACTTAGTGATCAGCGTAGCTGCCAGGTTAGACAGGAGATCTCAAGACTGAGGACAAAAATACCCACCCATCTTCCAACCACTTGTCAAACCTGTTACATATACAACAAAGTGATCAGCGTGGCTGCGAGTTTCGACAGGAGATCTCAAGGCTGAGGAAGGGAAATTCCCATCCATACTGGTTACCTACCAGCAACTGGTCAAACCTGTTATATATACAACGTGCAACAGCGTGGCTGCTAGGTTAGACAGGATATTTCAAGGCTGAGGAAGAGAAACTTTCATCCATATTGGTTACCTACCAGCCACTGGTCTAACCTGTTATATATACAACGTAGTGAGTGCAACAGCGTGGCTGCTAGGTTAGACAGGATATGTCAAGGTTAATGAAGAGAAACTTTCATCCCTGAGCGTGGTTGCCATGTTAGACAGGAGATCTCAAGACTGAGGAAGGAAACTCCCATCCATATTGGTTACCTACCAGCCACTAGTCAAACCTGTTATACATACAACGTAGTGTGTGCTTGAGCGTGGTTGCCATGTTAGACAGGAGATCTCAAGACTGAGGAAGGAAACTCCCATCCATATTGGTTACCTACCAGCCACTGGTCAAACCTGTTATACATACAACGTAGAGATTTTGCAATTTTACTTCATTAAAATGGATAAACTACATTTCGGCTACAGTATTGCCAACTGTAGGGATATAAATTGAATACGTAGTTTTGTGTAGTTATAATATTCAACGTAAATTTAAATCGTTAATTTAGAAAAACCTTCTATTCTAAAGACTAATTTAATAGAGCGGTTAACAGTTATTTCTTTCAAGATCTGTGTGATTCAAATTAAGAATCGAATCGAGCTTCCTTAGGACATGAAGGAATAACACTAAATAATCATTACAGCAACCAGTTTGTAAAATCAGATTTATTAACAAACCAAAATACCCGGTTCGCAAAAAATTCAAATAGACAACTTAAAACAATAACGTTTAAATAATGATTTCTGGGCTAAATACAGTTACAGAAACTGTATTTGGTGGTCGTGACCCAGTTGTTACTTACTGATCAAATGAACAAACACGACCGGGTCTGTCAAAGGCCAACAAAAACAATGTCCACATCTCTCTTGTAAAATATTCCTAGAGAACAATACTAAGAACCCGCCTGATAACTCTTCCTTGTATCTGTGTTTCGCGTGGCCTCTCTCATCGATAACCAAACAATGCCCGGGCTGTTTAAAAAAATTCCAGTGTTATTGTTAATAAAAAAACTACCTCGATGTTTATAGTGCTAAAAAATAATTTTATTCTAAGGCAGTTGAATTTTGAAACTGATAATTTTATTCTATTATCAGTTTCAATAGTGGGACTTGCCCATTCCTGAATTTTCAACAAGCTAAAGATTTCTTTGGTCTATCTATAGCAACTACCTAACAACTATGCAATTCAAACTAAAGCCGGCCTTGAGGCAGGTCCTAAGGGTATTATCCACCCTTTGCACCAAGATCTTCATACTAATTATCAATACGTCATCAGTAATACTTAGGAAATTTTGTTTTCTTTGTTCTGGCATACACAGAGTCACAACCGGTTGGGAACTCCTTGGATACAACCCGCATTATCTATGTAAACACACCAGCATATTTTACTTTTGTTTTAATTAAATCTAAATTTTTTTACAGTAAGTGACTTTTATGTAATATAAAACAATGATGTACCTCTAACATATCTATCTATGAATTTTGTTTCAGGTGAGTCAGTCGTCAATTGCGGAGACCTGCAGTCCAACAAATTTCAAGGTAATTGTAATTTACAAAGTAAGTCTGATTTGACTGTCCACTGTAAGTCTGATTAAAATTTAACTGCCTACTCTGATTAAAATTTTATTACCAATTTCTATATGATTATAATTTGACAGTCTACAGCAAGTCTGCTTACAACCTGGCTGCCTAATGTCAGTCTGGTTACAATTTGAATGCCTACTGCAAGTCTGATTACAATCGGAATGCCTCATTTCAGCCTTATTACAATTTTACTATCTACTTTCATTCTGATAACAATCTGACTGCCTTCTATAGGTTTGATTATAATTTGACTGCCTATCGTAAGTCTGATACAGTTTGTTCGTCTGATTATAATCTCTCTACTTGCTGTAAGTTCCATTAGAATTTCACTTCTTACCATGAGTTTTATTATGGTTTGACAACTATTGTAAATCTGAATATGTTTTGGCGAACACTGTCAGAATTTGACTGCCTGATATAAGTCTGATTACAATTTAGATCCAGCTTAGATTGAAGACAGATACGTGCAATTTAATATGTAATACTTGGATATACAAACGTATTATAATTGATTTGTATTTCAGTCCTTGTTGTTGTAAGAAGATAAATATTGATAGTAGATAGTTGTTTCTGGGAATTTTTTTACTTCCTTGTATTATGTATCACCATTTTATCTTTGTAATCTGCATATATAAAAAGGATATTAACTATATACAATTTTATTTACTAAGGCTATTTCTTAAAATTTGAATAGAACTTTTAAGATACAGTTTAAGCACATAATAAACTTAACTCTTTTATAACTGAAATTAAACCCAGAATTCAGTAAACAATTTTGGAAGTGTTCACCTTGATCGAGTTAGTAGTATCTTAATTAACATATTACGTTTTGGTAGAGATAAAACACAAGTGAACGTTACACAACACAAATTTATTACAATATAAGTAAAAGATGACAGATATTATGGTGATCGACTTTAGTAAGCCACGTTTACGAGTATCTTCCTAAGACCAGAGAGATTCACAAAGGAATCAAAATTTGTGTTGTGTGACTTTCAAATGAGTGTCTAACATTTCGAATCTATTGAATTTACAGCTTTGTTTCTTATGATAAAAAGCTAATATTACGTGCCACCAATAACAGTAATCTATTTTTCATTCTAGTGTCAACAAACTAAATTTTCAAGTTTTTCTTTGTCAATGAGTCAAATGTCGCTTTTATTTTGTTTGTCTAGCCAGTACGCTTTTTGCGTTGATATGTTTGTCATGTCATGTAAATATATGTTCACTTAATAAAAAATTAATATAGAATCATCTTGTATAAAGCGCATATTATTGTTATTATCATTATTATTATTATTTTTTTTTTTTTGATTAATCAATAGTGGCTTTTTTATAGAACAGTAAACCGCGTTTGCATTTATTTTGATAAAGTCAAAATATTACTGTAATCCTCCATAGGAAACAGTGTGGTTGAGGGTCACGACACTTTAAGAAAGAAAGTAGAAATAATTAAATGATGTGATTCTGGCTAGAAGTTCTCACAACCTAGCAAGTATTGTATAGAGAAAGGTACCTCCTTCCTGGTCTCATCTGACTTGCTACCTCAGTGTGTCACTGTCCAACATCCAACACTTTAATGGCACCTCCTTCCTTTTCTCTACCACAGGCATTGACTCATCTCACTTGCTACCTCAGTGTGTCACTGTCCAACATCCAACACTTGAAAGACACCTCCTTTCATGTCTCTACCACAGCCATTGTTTCATCTGACTTGCTATCTCAGCGTGTCACTGCCCAACATCCAACACTTGAAAGGCACCTCCTCTCTTGTCTCTATCACAGCCATTGTCTCATCTAACTTGCTACCTCAGCGTGTCACTGCCCAACATCCAACGCTTGAATAGCATCTCCTTCCTTGTCTCTACCACAGCCATTGCCACGTATCACTTGCTACCTCAGTGTGTCACTGTCCGTCCAGTCTCCAGTCCTGTGGTTTCTATCTCTGTTTAAGTGGCTGCCTTCCCCCCCCCCCCCAAATGCGGAGGCAAAAGTTTGATTGGCAACAATACTCAATCCAACCATTCAACAGAAAAAATAAACAGATGTTGGCAAATTCAACACATACACACAAGTAACTGTTGATGAAATGTGGTTGAATACAAATTGATGTCAAGTTTTATTCGTTTTCATTCTAATTCACAGCGTTGAACAACGAATAACATTAGTCTCTAATTAAATCTTACCTTTAATAAGATCTTATTATCTTATCTTAACAAAGATCTTAATAAGATCTTTAATAAATCTTATCTTAATTGCGTTGTTGATCTTACTTTATGCTTTTCTCAAAGCTGAATCTACCACCCAATGACCTAGATTGCAAATATAACTTGCTCTTGTTTTAGCATATCATAAAATGTCTAAAAAGCAATTATACGACTAAACTTTTATAGGCAATATAATGTATCCAATTATATTGGATTTTTATCAGGCATAACGATATACCAGATACATTAAAACTACTGCTTATTTCTTATTCGGAGATGCCTCAAGTCCTATTAATTTTATCAAAGTTGTTGTTTCAAGGTCTCGTTATCCAAGTAATAGGTTGTAATAGGCTGTAATAGGTTGACAATACTACCTAGTAGAGATACGTAAGACATATATCACTGTCCTTACTCGTCAATTATGTCAACTTGCAACGTTCTATTCTTCATTACCTGTAATGTATACGAACATCCTCATGTAGTTCAGGCCATCATCCGTACTTGGATGGCCCGTGGGGCCGGAGAGAGTGAGTCACGGGGTCGGGCGTGGCCTTGCTGCTTTCTCCCCGCCCTCACATAAATGTCAGACCGAGATCGAGTGGGTGAAAGTTCAATCTGCCTTCTCAACACACGACCTAGGGTGCACTCCTTTCTTTTGTACTGGTACACTTGTCATGCATGCTCAGCGACGTATAAGACATTATTCATCTTAGACACTCGATGTTGCTTGAGCTCCGGGTGGAAGTCATCGCACACAACTGTTAGGATCGAGTAATTCTTTGGACCGGTAAATTTGTCCTGCATGCTACGCGAAGTAAAGACATTCACATATTCGTCATTCACATATTTAACATATTCGTCTTAGACTCTCGATGTTGCTTGCGCTCCGGGTGGAAGTCATCGCATACAACTGTTGGGATCGAGTAATTCTTTGGACCGCTAAACTTGTCCTGCATGCTACGCGAAGTACAAGACATTCACTATTCGTCTTAGATTCTCGATGTCGCTTGCGCTACGGGGTCGCACACAACATGGCTGTTCAGATCGAGCAATACTTTGTATAACATGTAAGATATAAATTATATAACAAAAAGAATTAACGATAAAAATTTAAATCATAATAAGTGGAAGTAAACGTGGCCGTCCAAATGTTAACCATCTTAGACTCAGGATTTTTTGCGCTCCGGGTGAAGTCATCACATCATATATGATAGTTTAGGTTGACCAATATTATGATCTCATTATTATGATGATAACACTTCCTTAACTATCAAAATTAGTAGTTTTGTTTTCTTATTTAGTTCAAAATTATCATCAGCTATCACAATTATTAGCTGTTCATATAGTACGCCACGACTCAAGAGCTGTCATACATTTTCTTGACACCAGATATACTTGGGGGTATGGTGGGGGAGGGATTTTGTAAACTGTATTTTATGAATTTTATGATATGCAACTTGGGTTGTTAAATTGGAACAATTAGGTTTTATTAACGACTTTGTGATGAATATATAATATTAATATTAAAACTACATTTCCTTTTAAGATTTCAGAGTAGTACTAAATTAACAAATTTTGTTACTTTAAAAAAGTAATACATAAAATTAAGTTAAATTGTCCAAATAAATTTTTATAAATGTCCTTGAAAATATTTAGTCATCACTTGTACAAGTTGTATTGGTACAGTACTGGCTGAAGGCTGAAACCAGTCGTATTTTTCTTAAGAGATGATTTATTACATAAAAAATAGTTTTATTGGCTTCCTTAACATTCAGTACATGGAATATCTCTGTTAACTTGGTGCTCAGAATAGTTAAGACCTCCTCCAGTGACAGTCTTTCCGATCGGGTGTCCAGATTGTTTTCATTAGTGAACAAACTCGTTCAACTGGTGCCGAAGTACCGGGTAGAGAAAGCAAATTCCAACACTCTCTCAAAATTTTCACACTTATACCACCAAGTACAACTGTAAAAAAATTCATTTTTTAAGGAGAGGGAAGTGTGTGATAGTACAATAGCGCTTAGTATGTGAGTCATCATACAACACACAACCTCTCACGATAGTAGAAGGTGATTGCCCAAAGTAGTAATACATGTTTGTCTCTTTTACAATATTAAATATTTAAAATAAGGACATCTACCCGGATTTTTTCTTTGTACACTGAATGTAAAATACAAACCGTCCGTACAAAATACAGACGTATACCCTACATGAGCAATCCGAACCAAGCCAGTATGTAAGGATGTTACATTCAATTTGAGAACATGGATTATATAAATAAATTGGCACAACCCCTTGCATTAAAGAAATCTCTTTTTTTTAATTAAATGAAAATTTATATAATTTAACATTGGACTTATGTTTGTAGAACAATTGTTTAATACCAGTTTGTGGCCACATAACCTTAACGATAGGAAATTATAGACATGTGATCAACAAGTAAAATACATCAAGGTACGTAAAAAGTGTAGTTTTAAATGAGAAGTCACTGATATGAGTTATATTGTTACCAGTTGAGAAGTTGTAAATAACAACTTTCAGAGGAGCTTCTCGACCATATCGGTTAATGTAACCGGTTACTTAAGGAAACTCCTTTTCCGAATATATCATCATAAAAGAAAAAGTAACTGGCACAACATAAATGTTAAGTTAGGCACAATCAAATATAATATTTATACAACCGATCGTTTTATTGAACACAAAATATTATTTTTTACTACAGTAACAAAGCTTCGTTCCAATAAAAGTTCAGAAACTGTTTAATATTCTTACTGAACACTGTTGATGATTTATGTCATCATTTTTTTTTAATGCGTTAGTTTTCAGGCAACCAACATAGGAACCTTAAATTGCTCTCCCAATAGTTTGCAATAATAGTAAATCGATGTCTAGTGTTACAATTACGCCAGCCTCCGGGACTCGCGTGTCTCCAGAACAGTGAGTGGCTTCCCTCGGCTCGCTCGTAAACTTCTCTTCTGACTTTTATCGTCTCCATCAATTTGTAACGAAACCATTCGAAGTAAGTAGATACTAATCATCGGCCATAACTTAACATTACGATGATGGAAAATTTAAATGTTACTTTGATAATCTAAAATGAGTTTCATTAACTTTTACAGTTGTTTAAAAAGCAGTAAGGCTAAGTATAATATATTGTTTTTGCTTGAAATAAGGAACTGTGAAGACCCAATAACTGTGATGGTGCATTTTTGACCTGTGATTCTGAGAAATGTAACAAATCAAAAATAACAAACCTATTTACCGTGTGTTTATTACTAATATGTCAGGAAAACACTTAACGTTGTTAACATGAAAACACCACCTTACTACTTCCTTCACGAAGAAAGGTGGTCTAGAAATTAAATTCTCTTTACACAGAAAATGACCACAGGTGTATTTCTTCTTGAACTGTTTACGTGGTAAATTTTCTTACTCGCGTTAAAATGTATTAATCAGTAGTAAGTCTTTTGCCATTTGATTTCCTTGTTGATTACAATAGTGAACAGTTTTATCGTGAAAAGTTATTCAAACCATTTCAATTCGTTATCTGTGTTGTAAATAGAGTTTTGAACAAAGCTAGCGCTCATCGTTGGATGTACGTTGTTAGGTCGGTACTGTTGCGTACCACAGCAATGTAAAATGAAAAAAAAAAGAAAAAACAAATAATAATAATAATAATAATGATGGTTTCATATTATTTATGTAAATTATGTTTTGCATACAGAAATAATGATTTGTTAAATGTATAGACTGAAATAGAATGTCTAGAGAATTGAACTGTTGTACCTATTAAACTAAAAGAAACCTAACCTTCATATTCCATTGTTGTTGGTTCAGAAATGTAATATCTAACTAGTTATGATATGAAAGTTTTGAGTGTTGAAATCTGTGATTGCAATTTTTTTTTCTAAAGTTTGCAATTACAGTACTACTTTTCTTTTATGCTTGACTGCCATCACACGACGGAAATGTTCAGCAATGTCGAGTACTGCTGTAACCCAGCTACTTAGGATCTTAAGGTTCTCAAGATTGTAGGCGATAAATTCTGTTCCAAGTCCTCCTAATTCTAACATGGCATCCGCTCAATGGTTGCCGTCGCCTTCGATACTTCTGGAGAAGTCTAGGTTGTCCGTATTGGATGGTGGCCAGGGGGCTATCAAGCTTGTCAGTTGGCCGAACATGAGGAAAATAGTAAGCGGTTCGGATTCCACTTTAAGTTCCCTTAGTTTTCCAGGCTCATAAGTGGTCCTTTAAAGATCAGTCTGCAACAGTTAGTAACAATATCTACATGTTCAACTACACTTATCACCCTCATTCATAGCCCATATTCGTTTATATCTTGAAGATTGCGTTTTAAAGAACAACAAATTAATTAATAACAAAAAAATGTTTACCAAAAACAATGAAACTGGTACTAAAATAGTTTATAGTTTAACATAAATTGGAAAGTTAAAAAATCTTACATTCTATCAAGCTATCATCAGGCAGCTCTCTTCTTACCATAGAAGCTTCATTGATGATTCAAATAAAAAATAGTAGTATATTAAATAATCGAACAATGAATAGTAGACCTGTTTATCATGTACCGTATATAGAGGGTGTCCAGCTTCGATTGCCGCATATTTTAGGGGATCATTTGTCAGGTCAATATAAGCAAATAATGCCATATAACATGTGTCCTTTCTCTATTCGTTTTCTGTCTGTGTGTGTGCTGTGTTTTTTTTTCAAAAATTTGAATATCGCAAAATCCGTTTTACATACAATACTGAATTTTCGTATGAAAGTTGAGCTTAAAAAGGCACATTTGATGTAAAAAGGCTTAATGTCTAAGATTATTAGTCTCAAAATTGTGGCTGTCCGAAACATTCTAAATCAAATTTTAAAAAACTACACATTTTACCCAAAAATGTTCATATACAATATTTTTAGACTACTTTATGCCAAATTCAACGATATGCCAATTTAAAATATCGGTTGATAAATAACAGAGAAGACTTATTTTTTGTGACTGAAAGCATTGTTAACTGGTTGTACTCGGATAACTGTGCTTTCAATCACAAAAAATAAGTCTTCTCTGTTATTTATCAACCGATATTTTAAATTGGCATATCGTTGAATTTGGCATAAAGTAGTATACAAATATTGTATTTTAACATTTTTTGATAAAATGTGTAATTTTTTATATTTGACTTTGATATTTAGACATTCTGACTGATAATCTTAGACATTCAGCATTTTTACATAAAATATGTCTTATAAGGTCAACTTTCATACGAAAATTTAGTATGTAATGTCCAAGGGCTTTTGAGTTAGGCTATTCAATTTTTTGTAAAAAGCACATACAGGCACAAAGACTGAAAACGAATCGTTTTATATATATGGAATTATTTGCATGACAAACAATCCTCTAAAATATGCGAAAGTCGAAGATGGATGTAGGCCTATGGATATAAAGTATATATATAGACATACGCTAGTGCCTAGAATAATTTGGAAGTGTTTGATTAGTATCGGTAGAATCAAAAACTGGCATACGTATATTTTATTTTTGAATGTAAGTAAATGCACGTGTGCGAGTTTTATACTCATAAAGTATTAGTGTCGTACAACTGTTCCATCTAGGATAGTTCTAACACAAGGAAGTACCGGCAAGTGCGCTACTTGCCTCACGGCTAAGGTGTACTCACCTTGGCATTTCAGTTTTCTCACCAATGTCATTATCACCGTGATACCATATTACGGTTGTTCTAAGCTTATTTACATTGTAAGTTTTCACAACCTTTAAATGACAGTATCGTTTAGAATCCCTTTTCGATGGTACTATCTAGTCGGAGACCTGCTCTGTGACTCCGATCAGCGGGAACGTTACGTCCACCAAACACTAACCATGGTGCAACAATATACTATTGACTGGTGAAGCCGGGAAACCACCAAGGTCCACTCATGTAGGCAGAGTTGCACCAGTTAAAATTATTAACAATAATAAAATATAGGGAGATGTTTGTACTTTGTTTTAGAGTTGCGGTGAACTAATATATCTAACGGGTAGAGACTAATTATTTCGTACATTAGCTGCCTTAGCTGGGAGATCACAAATTTGTAACAGTCCAGCTACCAGATTAGTTGCTCGTTTAGAACTACCCAGGGGATACGTAAAGCTTTAAAGATTTGCTGTGGACGCGAACAACATCATCCCCCACAGCAAATCTTTTATACTTTTAGGTCCTCCTAAAAGTATACCTCGGTCGTGAAGAAAGCTCGTTTGGACAGTTGAAGGATGGTCAGCCACAGAGGTCTATTTACAAGTGACCTTGCAGCCCTCGAAGGAGATTTTAGAACCTGTAAGCTAAATCCCAACCCATCAAAAACCAAAGTAGCTTGCTTCCACTAAGTAACAGACTGGCTAATCGAAAACTAAACATCTTTCTAAATGGTGTAAAACTCCATCATAATAATCATCCACAGTACCTGGGAGTAATGTTAGATCGATCGTTGACGTTTAAAAGCCATTTTCAAAAAACAGCAGCTAAAATTAAAACCAGGGCAAATGTACTACATCATATTGCTGCAACAACTTGGAGAGCCAACGCAAACGTCCTGCATACAACTGCTTTGTCTCTGGTATATTACCTGCTTAATACAGTGCTCCCGTATGGCTAAATAGCGCACATACAAAAGTGATTGGTCCAACTTAATAGAGCTATGAGAGCTATTAGTGGTACTCCCATGGCAGCTCCACTTCCTTGGTTCCCGGTACTTTGCAATATAGCTCCTCCAGAGATAAGACGTCAGGTGGCACTACTTAAAGGCACCTCCCCATTACCCAGGATCTCCCACGTCAGAACGGTCGCTTAAAATCTCGAAACCCACCTCTACGTTGTGCTTCCCAGTTGAGTAGTTAAAATGTTTCGCCCAATACTAGCTGGGCCATGGCGTGGAACAGTTTTGATGGACGCAATAAGTTCCTTATTAACGCTCCATCAATACCTGTAGGTGGAATGAACCTCACTCAAGAGGGAATGGACACTTTTTAATCGGTTCCGAACTGGCGTAGGTAGATGTAACTACTGGAAGTATAAATGGGGAAGGACACTAGATCAGTCATGTGATTGCGGGAAGTCTATACAAATAATGGATCACATAATTACAGAATGTCCCCTGCGTTATTTCATGAAGGTATTGGCTAGTATAAACAAAATAAGTGAGGCAGGCCATAAATGGCTAAATTGGATTTAGCTTTGTGACAGGAGATCACTTTTATTTTATATTATATATATTGCATGACTTTTGGATCTTAATCTAAATATATATATCACAGCTAAACAAAAATTACTGAATGGTAGCTGACAGTTATATAGATGGTTCTGTTATATATAGAGACTAATTTCAAATTCAAAATTTATTGTATATTTGTTTACTAATAACATTAAGGTACCGGTACATCTGATTGCGGTATTCCTGTCTAGAACAGTTATACTGTATACTAGAACTAAGGAACCACACATATGGAAACAAGCAGTTAGCTTTCTTGGTTTAGGCCTACTGCTCAATATACTGAAATACTGAATCGAGATGATACAACAGTAGTGGAAGACGGATTGTAGGATTTGTCACATAGCAAATATCATCTTGCAGGACCCACTGTCGTATATATATACATGTATTTGAAGGATATGTGTAGGAGGATATCCGGCGCCGTGGCTCAGAGGCCAATATTCGGACTGCGTAGGTCTTCAAGGTCCAAGGTTCGAAACTGAGCTAACGGTCAGTACTTAACATGTTGCATTAAGTTCACGCATAGGCCCGCAGGCCCACTTGAACTAGGGAATTAAGTTAAAAAATAAGGTATTTTAAATTCTGAACAATATAATAGTAGGCCTATAGTCGGGTTAGTATTTTTTTGTTCCTAACATTTCTTTCATCATAAGATTAATAAATGGTAAAATCTGTAAAACTAAGTTTTAAAAATAAATGTACAATTTTAAGGGACATATTTTTAATTGTTCGTTTTGCCATTTAGATGGGGGATTTCAAACATACTGGATTTCAGGTTCAGGAATTTCATCTAGATATGTAGGAACATGTGTGAACTGAGTCATGTGAAGAATGATATAGGCTATAATACCTATTGTAACCTGATCTTGAAATGACCTTGACGAAGCTGACACCTGATTTGACCAGAGAAATAAAACGTGATGTGGAGCACAAGGTTATTGTTGACAAGTATCAAATAGTACTTTCTGGTACAGTTACTGTGACAATGCAGTCCAGGCAACGGCGACTAAGACAAGAGGAGAAACTCGTCAGATCGCAGTTTGGAGCATTCGAATTGAGTGACGGGCAACAAGACAACGTGTGGCCCGCATAGAAAGTGACACGTAACGTCGCTCTCACGATCGGGGGATATCACCCACTCAGACGATTTAGAGGACTGGGAGGAGAGTACTGCACTTATGTGTCGGGGAATATCACCTACTCAAACGACTTAGAGGATTGGGGTACGTCACTAAGATATCAAGGGATCATCCACTCCGACGTCGTAGAGGGCTGAGTGGAGAGAAGGCTACGTCACTAAGATATCAATGGATATCACCCACTCAGACGACTTAGAGGACTGGAAGGCAGGTACAGCACGTATATGTTGGAGGATATCACCTACTCAAACGACTTAGAGGATTCGGGTACGTCATTAAGATATCAAGGGATATCATCCACTCAGACGACTTAGAGGGCTGAGTGGAGAGAAGGCTACGTCACTAAGATATCGATAGATATCACCCACTCAGACGACTTAGAGGACTGGGAGGAAGGTTCAGCACGTATATGTTGGAGGATATCACCTACTCAAACGACTTAGAGGATTCGGGTACGTCACTAAGATATCAAGGGATATCATCCACTCCGACGTCGTAGAGGGCTGAGTGGAGAGAAGGCTACGTCACTAAGATATCGATGGATATCACCCACTCAGACGACTTAGAGGACTGGGAGGAAGGTTCAGCACGTATATGTTGGAGGATATCACCTACTCAAACGACTTAGAGGATTCGGGTACGTCATTAAGATATCAAGGGATATCATCCACTCAGACGACTTAGAGGACTGGGAGGAGGGTACAGCACTTATATGTCGGGGGATATCACATACTCAAACGACTTAGAGGATTCGGGTGCGTCATTAAGATATCGAGGGATATCAACCACTCAGACTACTTAGAGGGCTGGGAGGAGAGTACAGCACTTATATATAGAGAGTATCACCCACTCAGACGATCTAGAGGGCTGGGAGGAGAGTACATCACTTATATGTCGGGAGGATATCATCCAGTCAGACGACCTAGAGGGCTGGGAGGAGAGTACAGCACTTATATGTCGGGAGGATATCATCCAGTCAGACGACCTAGAGGGCTGGGAGGAGAGTACATCACTTATATGTCGGGAGGATATCATCCAGTCAGACGACCTAGAGGGCTGGGAGGAGAGTACAGCACTTATATGTCGGGAGGATATCATCCAGTCAGACGACCTAGAGGGC
The DNA here is from genome assembly GCA_035578905.1 of Stictocephala bisonia. NCBI lineage: Eukaryota > Metazoa > Arthropoda > Insecta > Hemiptera > Membracidae > Stictocephala > Stictocephala bisonia. The sequence goes on along the minus strand of JAQJVL010000401.1, from coordinate 108,034 downwards.
TGGGAGGAGAGTACAGCACTTATATGTCGGGAGGATATCATCCAGTCAGACGACCTAGAGGGCTGGGAGGAGAGTACATCACTTATATGTCGGGAGGATATCATCCAGTCAGACGATCTAGAGGGCTGGGAGGAGAGTACAGCACTTATATCGAGGGTTATCAACCCCTCAGATGACCTAGAGGACTAACAGAAGAGTGCATTACTTATGTCGGGGGGATGTCACCCACTTAGACGACCTAGAGGCCAGGGTGGAGAGCCAGTGAGAAATCGCCCATTCAGACGACCCAGAGAGCTAGGAGGAGAGTATAACACTTATATGCGAACCAACAGCAATTAATTGTCTACTTATATATATTTCCTTGCTTGAGAACTTATACAATTCTGTTTTTGTTGTGAGGTATCATGCGATGGAAAAACATTTCCGCTGGACTCCCTTGTAAGTGAATGGGTTGATCGAAGTGACAAACTCATGCGTACGAAGGAGTGTTACCAGGGTAGTAGAGTGTGGTAGGTAATTCTGAATCTATAAGGCTCTAAGATAAAATTAGAGCCTTATAGATTTTTTGCACATAATTTATTGAATCGAGTGAGTGTCATGGCCTCTTTAATTCAGAAAGTCTTTGCAAGCCAAGTGGATTAGCCGTGTATGATATGGAAGTTGTAAATTGGTATTTCTATCCGAAGGGTGCACAACCGAGTGATTCAAAACACATTTCATGCACGTTATGCAGTTCCTGCACACCACAACAATGGTGACGGCGAGTGCATCAGACAGGAAGTCATAGTTAGTGATCTGAGGAACTAAGCCTGAACACCATCGGAATATATTAGGTCAGTACTAAGATTCACATTTATATTATTGTAAGAAAACATACTAGAAACTAGCAACAGAAATTTGTTATACTGTAAAAACCATGTTTGGTGAGGAATGTACTGTTAATCACGGCCATGCCCAAATTTCTTCATTTATGTAGCAAGATAATTCTTCAAATTAAAATAATGGCATGTATACGTACATTTAATAATTAAATAAATACAACTAATACAAATATACTGTGAGCAGTGAGATCCATCTGGGTCAAATATCTTCTTATAGAGAGGGTCTAGAAGTCAAAATCCTTAGAAATCCATGTAAGGTAATAATGAACGAATATTGACTGTAATAATATATATGTGCCGCTTTTATGATAATCTGTAAATTATAATATATTTAGACAGTAATTTTGTACCAAAAAGTAAATTATAGTGAAGGGCAGCGAGGTGCAGCTGCCCACTCCTCCCAATAAGAACAATTTTAATTCTAAAATGTAGTAATTTTACTAAATCTTAAGATCGGACGTAGTAAAGAAGAACTGTCCCAACCACATTTACTCCAGTAACTCATGTTACATCGTATGTAATGTGCGAGGTGCGGCCGTGCGCGAGACCTCGTGGTTAACGAGGCGGAGGAGTCAATCGTTTATGGCAGTGAACCACAGGAATTTTGAGTACGACTTTCCCTTATTAGACTCATATTGGGTTGTTCCGGTCTCTTTGGAACATGTAAAAGTAAGGGAAATTAACATGCCTCATCCCCAATATGTCTTGTGTATAAAATGATTCCCTATCAAAAGTATAATTGATTTTTTTCTTGTCGTGACTTCGAGATTATTATTCGAGATTCGTGATTCTGTCGGCACTGGTGGCGCAGTGCTGTAACTCAGCTATTGGGGGAAAAGTGTTTGGGAGATTGTAGGTGATAGGTTGGATGCTCGGTCCTCTTAATACCGACATAGCGTCCGCTCAATGGTTGCTATCGGCGTGAACACTACTAGAGAAGTCTTTGGGTGGTAATCATTATACGGATGTTGTGTGGGGAGATAACTGAGTATTAGGCTTGTCAATTAGCTGAAAATCAGACCAGCACTACGTGGTTTGGATTCCACGTAAAGCTGTAGGTCCCTTAGTTGCCCTGGCTGTTGGGCTATTAATAAATTGCCCTTTCTGAGGAACAGTTGAACTCAGTTAGTAACCAGACTACACTCATCCACACTCATCCTACACTCATATAATCATTCATATTCGCCTTAAAATACCAACAACGTTGTGTCGGCGTCTCATATGTAAGAATAAGAATAAGATTATCTCTGCAAAAAGAAATTTTTAAGAGAGATAAATTGAATACTAATGGTAAAAGGTGGTGTCGTCTGGTTTGAAGTTCACCGACGAAACTTCAATATATACATTAAATTTTTGGGATACCGTCAACACTTCACTTGTCAATGTTTAATGGCAATGTATATCTGTCATTGTCATTGTCTAAACTAGTGGTTGGACAGTTACTGGCAGTGTGGTTGAAACTTGTCAAATGAGAAATGTGTACGTTGAGTAGGTGTATCTGTTTAGTTACACGTGTGTTTTATTGATTTTACCAATCTCAACGAATCACGAGTCCCAAAGGTGATAAGTAAGTTAAGTGGGTGGGTGGAGCTATCAAGTAATTTATTCGTATATTTACGTACACTTTTTATATAGGGTTTTAGTATTTTCTCCTTTTAAGAAGCGTGGAGTGCTTTATAACGTGTGAAAAATAATAATATTGTAATAAATACAACAAAATTTAATATAGCTACAGCAAAATTTAAATATATCAAAATTTAATTATTATGGACGTCTTGGTATATCCCTAAAATCTTCCCAGAAAAGAATGTTTGCTCAATGTGATGGTTTGTGCGACAAAGGCATCCTTTCGTAAGGACCTTCGCCGGCCGCCCCATGTTCTCTATCTACATCAACACTTCACACCTGAATACGTATTGGTAGTGAAGCTTTGCAAAACTTTGTTGTAATAAATATTTAACGAAAACGCTTATCGAAAATACTCTGTTATAAACTCACAATGAACGGTTCTGTATGAGAGAAAAGTTGTTGACATTCAGTGTGCCAATAAAACTTATCGGACAGTTGCAGAATGATCTGTGAAATACAACGTTCAGTTACGTTGTTCCCGTTTTTTTGGTAACTTTGTTTTTCACTGTATTAATTAAAGGAGCGTTTTACACAATAAAACTCATACTATCTTAAATTTATGTTACTATAATTTAAGGAGAGATATTTTTAAATAAGTAAAGAAATATTCTAATAAAATAAGAGATGTCAAATTAAAAATTCAATACAAATACAGGATAAAGAAATAATTTAAGAAAACAACACTTAGTTTTCTCAGCTTTCATGAATGTTTTTAAGGATGTTCAGTACAAAATTGTTTGATAGGAATTAATTAATAATAAAATATTTATCTATGTTTTTGGATATTATCATACTCTGTATGATGAGTAATATATTTACGTGAGGTTTTTGTTAAAGTCAGTACTGTGGTACCGGTAATGCTCAATCATGTTTTCCGTATACGAACGCATATTTAATGAAAATGTATTTTTCTAACTAATGCGTTCTTTATGAGATTGTTTTATATTCATTAATAGGCAAAACCGTTTTGTCTGACAGTAAGCTAGTCCACGCGAGGGTTGCCGGTCAGGCTGAAACCTCTCAAGTGAGGCCTTCCTTCCTCCCCCGACGGTCAGATCGCATTCCTCCCTTCCTCGTCGATATATTAGTCCGTCCGTCCACCCACGCTTTTATACTACAAAACGATTTTAAAACTGAACGTGGACCAGTTAAGTCACAAAAGGGTTTATGAAACCCCGTCCTATCAACAGTATCACGTTCCAGAAGGAGCAAGAAAGTTTATACCGATATTTAGCATTCCAATGTACAGGAAACAGTACAAAATTATTGGTGGCCCACCTACTCACTCAAAGGACAAATACGGGACTGACAGGGGCGTAGTTTAGATTCTAACTAATTCTCATCTGAGTGAATGAGACAGTATGAATGTAATTTTGATTATATAAGTTTATTAGATTTTTAGTAAAAAAGTAAATCATTTTAGTTTTACTATCAAACTTTTTATTTATTTTTCTTCTGTCTTTGATTAGCTTTTTCATATTATAAATTCATTTTTATTTAAGTTTAAATTTATTTTTACATTATTTCTTTAGTTTTATGTAAGGTTGAGTGGAAGAGAGAACATAGTAATCCTAACTACGCCTTTAAATACTTTCATTCAATCAATTAGTCAAGTAATAGGTTGAACATGTAGATTTTAGGAATAGGTTTATTCACCATGAGTACTCTACCATGGTTGGGCCCAAAAGAGTTAAGTTTAGTTCCCCATGAGTGGAGTGGTTGGTCCTGAAGAGTTCACTTTGCGCTCCCTATGAGTGCAGTGGTTGGCTCGGAAGAGTTAAGTTTGTGTTCCCTATGAGTGAGGGCCTTAAAAAATAACGTTTTTCCCATGAGTAGAGTAGTTGGACACTAAAAAGTTAAGTATGTAACCCCTCGGGAGGAGTGGGTGGGGTCTGAAGAGTTAAGAATGTGCCCCACATGAGTGCAGTGGTTGGGGAGTTACGTTTGTGGTCGCTATGAGTGAAGTGGTTTGGGCTCTGAAGAGTTATGTTTGTGCTTCCTATGAGGGGAGTGGTTGGACCCTGAAGAGTTATGTTTGTGCTCTCTATGAGTGCAGTGGTGGAGTTACGTTTGTGCTCCCTATTATTGGAGTGGTTTGGCCCTGAAGAGATATGTTTGTGCTCCCTATGAGTGCAGTGGTTTGGGCCTAAAGGGTTATGTTTTTGCTCCCTATGAATTCAGTGGTTGGGTTCTGAAGAGTTACGTTTGTGCTCCCTATGAGTGCTGTGGTTGAGTTCTGAAGAGTTTCGTTTATGCTCCCTATGAGTGCAGTGGTAGACCCTGCCTGAGGAGTTACGTGAGTGGTTGGGCCCTGTGGATTTAAGTATGTGCTCTCTATAAGTGGAAGGGGTGGGCCATCATGAACCGTGAAGAGGTACAAAAGTCTTAACTATTCAGTAATCCGTCAACTAAAAGGATTGATAGTTTGTTGTTACTAGACCTTAGTGCTTCGTAGACCAATAAATTATTTAATTTTCATTTCAATTTACAGGCAACATTGAAACTAATAAATATATAAAATAGTAATCACATGTTATAAAATTGAAAAATATAATGACTATTCTAATTGGATCTATTCAGTTGGATTTGAACTCGTTGCTATTATATTTACGCTAAGCAATCCTAGGATTTTCAAAAGAACTTGTGTAATTGTTTAGAAGAAATCGTTAACATTTATTGTCCATAAGAGAACAGATAGTGACTACGGAAGTGAGGCTAGTGGTCAGCGACGCATGGCGACGTATCACAGCACGTCGGAAGTTCCGAGTGGAGGAAGTCAGTTTATATATCAACCACTTTCTCGTATGTATTGGCGAACCGGTTTATCACGACAGCAAGCCATGACAGCCAAGTGTTTGTGCAGAAAAGCCGTACTCTACGTTCAATCTCAAGGCCCAACGGTTCCATGAAAGGTATTAAAAGATCATGAGGCGTGTGAACAAGTAGATTCAGTCAAAATATCATTCAATTAGCCCAAAATGAACATACAGTATAAAAAAAGATATATCTTAAATTAAATTATTAAGTACAAACAATTATCTACGTGATCAAACGTTATTTGACGAGGCAGTACTACAACTCAGTGGGTAGTAGGTAGGACAGTGGACTGACCTCTTCCTCAGTGATGGTCAATGAGTGATACGAGGCAGTACTACAACTCAGTGGGTAGTAGGTAGGACAGTGGACTGACCTCTTCCTCAGTGATGGTCAATGAGTGATACGAGGCAGTACTACAACTCAGTGGGTAGTAGGTAGGACAGTGGACTGACCTCTTCCTCAGTGATGGTCAATGAGTGATACGGGGCAGTACTACAACTCAGTGGGTAGTAGGTAGAATAGTGGACGACCTCTCTCTCTCAGTGATGGTCAGTGATTGGTAACATGGCCTCATTTTAGTGATTGGTAACTTGACTTGGCAGTACTACTGGTCATTGTGTGATTATAATATGGGCTGAGCTTAGGATTGGCCCTGCGTATTAAGTACCATAACCTAACAATGCAGTATCACTGGAAATAGTGTGATTAGGATAGGGGGGCTGACCCTAGGATTCACCCCGGGTATGAGGTAACAACCTAACGTGGCAGTATTACTGGGAAATGCGTGATTAGGATAGGAAGTTTTCCTAGGATAGGCCCCTCGTGTCTGCCAACATAACCTAACGTGGCAGTACTACTGAACATTGTGTGATTAGGGTAGGGACCGGGTCTAGGATTTACCCCGCGTATCGGCCAACATAACCTAACGTGGCATTACTACTGGGCATTGTGTGATTAGGGTGGGAGTGGCCCTTGAGTTAGCCTCGCCCCATAAGAAAGCGACCTCTCTTAATATTTTCTTTTTGTTTCTGGTCATATAAAATTGAACATGGAAGTTTGTTATTTATATTTCAATTAAATATATTACAAACGTAAATTATTGGTAATTGTGTAGCAGAATGTGCCCACCCACGATTCTATCTCCATAGAGGTGAGACCAAGTTATTTCTGATGGTTCTTGTTGCTGTACCACTGTGCTGTAGCAGCGCCGCTGTGGGCGGCATCACTCGTCAGTGAAAGTGACTTTCCCTTCCGGGCCGTGAGTTGTCTTCCCCCTCTCGTCGTCATCATGTCAAATCTACCCAAATTATTTTAGAGTTACATTTATATCCGCTGTAAAATTAATTTACTATAATAACGGACAAGTAGTTTAATATAGTCTATTTGACTGACAAATAAATTAAATAATTATAAAATGTTATTTAGAATCTTGAATATTTTATTCATCCATTATATAACATACGAAAACTATTTACACACTCGTTACGAAATGTTCGGAACCATTGACTTTGGAGGGAAGTTCGTTTTTGTAGATCTACTAAAAAAGGATTTCTCGAAATTTCATTCCTAAAGGGTAGAAAACACTCCACTCCCCTCCAACGTTTCTTTTTTCCATAAGAGTCACATTGGCATTTTGGATTATTTGGTTTAAGAGTCCATAAAAGCTTGGCTTATTTGGTTTACATTGTGAAATGTTCAAGGCCATTTCTACTAACTCTGACATGATGGCACTACTTCCCCCTAAAATATACTTATTGGGGGGGGAATATAAAACTTGCTTTACAGAGATCTAGACATTAAAAGTAGGATTAGCTTTTAGACTGACGTTATTGTTTAGAGAAAACAACAAATTGAAGCTATTTCAAAACATTTAATATTTTAAATCAGTCAATATTCATATAAAATAACACTAATTTTACTATCATAGTTAACTAAAACATTTTGTGATTTCCAAGATTATACTTTTCAAAGTAGTATTTATATAACTAAAAAACATTTTTAGACAAAACATTTAGTGATACACTAAGAAACGTTTGCAATTCCTTGGAGTGTTGTTTGCGCATTCCTGGGATTTATCGTTTGTGAAAGAAGTTTATGGTTAATGTAAAATATATGTTTGATTAAGAGAATTGAATGCCGCAAACCTTATCTAAAACGTCCATCCAATAATACAATTAAAATGTGTGTTTTATATAATGATGAGGGGTTTTATATATATTGCGTTTTTCATTTTCAATCAGAATATTTTTTTCAAATATCCCTATTTTAATTTGTTAGTTGAACTGACAAAAATAATATATACTACATTTACCTTTTTTAAGATCAGTGGCTGTTCTAACTTTCCGGTCAGGGGGAAAATTCGGTTCTTTCATTTGACTATCTTAGCATCCAGTTTCAGTTTAAATGTAAGTGATCAAATGGGATGTTTGCAAAGGGCTAACATTTGTTATCAACTTAATTAGTTTAATAATGTTAATTTTAAACATTATTGGTTGATTTGGTGTACGAAGGCATGTGAGCAGTAGATTTGGACACTCCTCATCTCTAGCTCGGTGTAGGAAGGTATGCGAGTAGTAGATTGGGGTACTCCTCATCTCTAGTTCGGTGTAGGAAGGCATGTGAGCAGTAGATTTGGACACTCCTCATATCTAGCTCGGTGTAGGAAGGCATGCGAGTAGTAGATTGGGGTACTCCTCATCACTAGCTCGGTGTATGAAGGCATGCGAGTAGTAGGTTGGGGTACTCCTCATCACTAGCTCGGTGTATGAAGGCATGCGAGTAGTAAATAGGGGTACTCCTCATCTCTAGCTCGGTGTAGGAAGGTATGCTAGTAGTAGATTGGGTCTCCTCATCACTAGCTCGGTGTATGAAGGCATGCGAGTAGTAGATTGGGGTACTCCTCATCTCCAGTTCGGTGTAGGAAGGCATCCGAGTAGTAGATTTAGGCACTCCTCATCACTACCTTGGTGTAAGAAGGCATGCTAGTAGTAGACTGGGACAGTCCTCAACTTTTGGGAGACTCCAGTAAATCGTTGGTTAGAACGCCCGTATAGCTGTATGTAACAATTTCTTTGCTCTTTTTGGTTTCATGTAACAAACATAAATTGAAGAATAGTTTGATGTGAACATTCCATAATATATTTCTGCTTCGCAACTGAAAATATCCAACTTGTGTAAAAATTACAAAAATAAAAGTTCGGAAAGTAAGTAATAGAGCCAAATTTGTATGAATTATTCAATTCCACCGTCATTGTTTATGCTTCATCTCATACTGTCATTTCTTTTACCATTATAAATACCTGTCAACAAATTCATCACTAAACCTTCTTTGAGGATAGTTAATAAACAGAAGTGTTTACTCCCTCAAATACCAACGCCACATCGTGCAGACAGCCAGACGAAGATCTCGTATTAAATCAACGGGAGTGTTTAAAAGTTATGTACTATTCAGTTTTTCATCAAACATGTTGCTTAAATGAAATGATATTCCAACTAAGGAACTATATTGAGACAAGTCATATTTAATCAAATCAACTTTCTCTACATCCTGCGGTCTGTACAGTAACGTGTTTTCGAGGTAACCTGAACTACAAGACTTCTCGTTTCTGAGTCTTGATGCAGGAAATCGGCCTGTCCTTAGCCTTCGTCGCTAACGAAGGTTCTTTTCTTTGTGCGTTGCTTGAATGTATTTTTTGTCACGAACAAAAAGTCCAGTCAAGATTGTGTAGTTTTTCATTACAGAAATGTTATCTTCAGTTTCAGAAATTATCTTATATTACGTTAATTTGATCCTTACAGCCTTAATTTCGTATTCATTAATAAACATCATTATATACTTGATTTTTTTGCTGTAAAATAAATGTTTTTTTATATTAAAAAATGCAAATTGTCTTCTTTCAACGTGTTCTATTGACCTGTGTATGAATGACAATGTCGTCAATTAAACGTATTTTGGCTTTCAAATGTTATTTTATATTTTGCCTTTATTAGCTTTTTATATTTTTTTCACTTATGTGTACATTTTTGCCTCATTATTTTTTTCAGTCTTATGCGTGTTTTGTTCCCAGTATTATTTAGGCCCCAATTAGTTTTGATTTTTGAATATTTATTAAATCAAATATACTGACGTCATATAACGAATAATCTTTATTATTTCTTCAAAGTGAATTCCTACACTTTTTTTGTGAATTAAATAAATAGCATCAAACGTGTTAGGATAATAACTGACCGAAGACTTCAATTCAGAGAAGGCGGAGCAGCTGTTGGTTGGCACTTGTAGATTATCTCTGCCAAGTCATGTGATACAATGTTTTTATTTTGTTGTAATAGTTTAGGTTTATTTAGATTAAATTTAAATAATTACTATTGAGCCTGTTACATTTTTATTTTTAAGTAGTTGTAGGCCTAATGTTCTAAATTTCTTATCCGATTATTTTGTTTCTGTTGTTTAATAAAGGTTTATAATCTCATTACTGCAGCCTAAAATAAAAACTTTAACATCAATGGTTTACAGCAACATTAAAAATTTGAGATTTAATTTTTTAATTAAATTACTTTTAATATTTCTAAATTTACCCTGGAAACTTGTAAATTTACATTACTGATGTCCGTCAAAATTGTAATGTTCATGTCCAGATAGCGACTTTGATTTCGTATGACACGTGACAGTTTAGAGCTTTTATTAATGCAACAGGTAAACTTTTTATGTCATAATAGTATTTATAAACAAATAAACGACTTGACAGTCCAATAAAAAATTGTATCACCTCAAAATTGTCGAGAAGTAAATAAATCAACGGGAAGCGTTTAAGCGTACAAATTCACATGTTCACGGATTTATTGATATGAATTATTTTCGAAGTTCATCGAAAGTTATCTAGATTTTTTATTTTTTTATTTTTTTTTTAACTTCACTCGCCAGTTGACATGGGCCACAGGCTAGATTGTTATTTGGGTATAAATAAGAAGATAAAGAGAGAAGTAAAGCACAAGTAAAAACAAATATACAATCTTAGATAGGGAATGTGTAGTTTAAACTAACAAAACATAAATGTTAAAAGTATTAACTAAATTATCAGTTAAATACAATCAGTTCACAAAATCATCATCACTTAAACTTTCATTTTAACCTGGCAACAATTTACTTAATTCACTTTAAATTGTTGTTCTAAAATAATACTAAATGCTAGTTATCTATAGCCTTCACATGGCAAAAAAGACACCTAACAGTACTAACAGAATTAAAGTAATTTTTATCGTCTCTTAATTTATTTTTATTTTTATTAGTTAAAATAATTTAGCTAGTTTACTGTTAAAGGAAAGAATTGTAATTATTAAAAGAAAACACAACCCTAATTTTAATTCAGTAAAATCCTAATTTCATAGGGAAGTTTAAAAAATTGGAGTGCAGCCTAATAACTATGTAATTACATCTTGCACGATCCACAAAAAATAAAGTGTGCACTTCATAAAAATTCTTAACACATCCTAAACTAACGAAATACCAAAGTAAGTAAGGAATCGGCGAAGCGGAGAAGGACGAAGTGACGGTAACCGACTGCACCACATAGATGCAGAATGCAGGCCGCAGAGTTGCATCATTGCAGTACGGCTGACGTCTTTCACTTTCTCCTACAGGAAGAAAGAGGAAAGTAGGCAACTCTGGTTACGTCAGCGACAATTGGACCAGCTACAGACTCGCCACATCTAGACTACATCACCTTTGACGACCAACAAAATAAAAAGTGAAATTTATCTGAGAAAATATTTCAAATCCGGGGAAGATTTTAATTGGTGGTTATGATTAAATAATTACTGTCGGCGCAGAGATTATGTGCACCCGAGTTTGAAAGTTGTTTACTAAAAAACCAAAAGATCTATGACAATTTCAACCATACCATTGTCTTCCTTGTTTAATTGTGCGTTATAACATATCAATTTTAAAATGGTACTATAAATTTTAATAATATTTATCCTAGTTGGAACAAATGAAGAACCTAAATTTGGACTATTTTTCTCTCTAGATGAAATTTACGCAGTTATTACTCAAAACCCCGTTTTTATATAGCATTTATATTTTGATACCTAATTGATATGAATGATTTCTATAATTTTATCAATTTTACAATTTTAACTTTTCGAGAAAAAAAGTTCTTATCATTTCCTGAAACATTGTTTACTTGGCTTCTAGAGGTTGTAAAATTATTTACTTTGTCTTGTTGCAATCCTTATGACATGTATAGTTACGATATTTACTTTAAATATGTAAGTAAATGTGATTAAATGAAATCGATTCAAATCAATTTAAAATAATTTTAAATTAAATAAATTTAAATTGATTTAAATTATTATAAAATCACTGCATTTATACATGAAAGTAACGCACATGAACTATACATGTCATAATGATTACAACTAGATCGAGCAATTAATATTATAACCTCTAGAAGCCAGGAAATAATGTTTCAGGGAATTGATAAGAGCTTTTTTCTCGAAAAATTAAAATTCTAAAACTGATAAAACTTATAGAAAACATTCCTATTAATTAGGTATTCAAATATAAACGTGATACATTTAAGGGGTTTTTAGTAATAATCATGTAAACTATGTGTACAGTGAAAACTAGTTGAAATTCCGGTACTTTTTTTGTTCCAACTAAATTAAAAATTATTAAACTTTGTAATGAAATTTCTATAACGTACAGTTAAACGGGGTAAACAATGGTGTGATTAGATTTGTCATAGGACTCTTAGTTCCCTATAAAACAACCTACAAACTCGGGTGCACATAATTAATGCGCCGACAGTAAATTAACTTTTTACTGATAATTGGGCGAAGTAACAAGATTACAGTCTCTCGTAATGTTCACTTTCACATTTTGTTGTATTTAATATTTTTAAGGGGCCTTACCTTTCTACTCGATCCTCCAACCGGCCAGTTTAACTCTCTAGGGTCCAAAACAGCATTGAGGCTCAACTGTGCTGAAGTAGCTGAGCATGAGCTTTGTCACCAGCCAAGAGTTGTGTATCCCTCATCTTGAGAAACTTGCATTAGTTGTTATCGGAAAAAGCACAAAAGGGTCTTAGGGGATTATTAATTAAATATTTGAAGTAGCCTACTTAAGCAGGTATCTGCTTAGTAGCCAACCCAGCCCAACTCTGTTGTACTCAGGCTCTTTGACACCCAAGAAGGACCAGTAAGGATGTCGTAAAAAACCACGAGTTGAAAAAAAATAAATACATTTTATGTTTTCGAACCACTGTATCTCCAAATTTTTTTCAAATATATACCGGAATAAAATGTATATTTTGTGTCCCATTTATAACATTTTTAGAAAGGAGATTTAACCTTACGAAAGACAAATATATTTTTATATAATAATTAATTGAAATTTATAACTAATATAAATCAATATTTCTCTGTCGAAAACACGATGTCCATATTCTGGCTCCAAACTAACCTCTCACTACACGTTTATGTGCAGTTTATTATAACACACCACATATACTTGTAACTAATGTGTTTTCTTCGAAATATATACTAAGTTCAAAATGAATCAAGCACACATTTTCTCGGGCGCCATAAATGTGTGCAGACAGTGATCTAAATATCAGTTTAGCATGTGTATGCTGATGAAATAGTTTGCCACCGACAACTCCTATCTGTCCATTTGACAGGTAGGAAGTCGAGTCGCTACCGCCTGCTCCCCTCTACACCGCGCGGCGCTCAGTCGAAAGTTGGAGAGCAGAAAAAGCATCGGACCGAAACCTCTTCCTACTTCCTCTATTTTGCAATCTGGATCACAGCACGACTGTGGGTAGCGAGCGAACTGCCGATGGTAGGTTGTGAGGTTGACAATTTGCTACAACTGACTTGCCCCATACTTCCCCCATCCTTTGTCAATGTCGTGCGTATATGAACTCTCTTGGAGGTGCGTGTGTGTAGGCCTACTATTTTTGAGGTGTAGCATGATAAAGAAAAAAATACGTTTTATAGAGAAACATTTATTTATTTATTATTAAGACGGTGATCTCGACAAGATATGGGCGAATATGGATTTTGAATGATTGTGATGCGTGTAGACGAGAGAATGTAGCCAGTCATTCAAATCATCTGTCTACAGTGCTTGTTCAGATACAGTGGTGGGTCTAGACAATTATTTCAGGGAGGGGCTAATCAGAGTATATGGGAATCGTGGGTTCATTATTGGGGAAACTCATTCCTGGGTTGTGAAGTTAAATTTAAGAATTAATTTTAACCCAACCAAGCTTGAACCTAGCTCTGCAGAAAACACATTTTTACACGACTAAACACTAATTTAACATTAAATCTATGTTTCATTATAAAAACATGTCATTCTCGCTTAACCATTTACACCTATATTTTTGTATTGAAGTCTTTATTACCGATTTGCTTGCTACAATATTGAAACATTCTTGTATTTTATAACAAACTACAAATCTTGCCAAAACACATAAATTTTTAACTTTTAGTTTCATCTTGATTTTTACAGCATATATTAATTTTTTTCTAATTTTCTTGAGTGCCAACTCTCAGAGGTTTTAAAAGAGAGTTTGAAATTTAAGAGGTAAAACGCTATTTCTTATTCATATTATTTTTTATCTATAAAAAAGGAAAACACCTAAATAATAAATAAAACAGCCCAATATAAGCTAAGACAATTATTTAATATGAACTTCATACATTTTCAGCTATTGCCCGAGCCTAATAATAAATAGGAATTTCAAAGGTTGTTACAATATTCAGAAATATTCGAACACACAAATTTTTACTATTCAGACCTACAACTATTCTAACTTAATTATATTAATTTAGTTGATTTTAAATATAAATGGATGACTATTTTGAATTAATAATAAAGAAATATGAAGTATGGCTTGAGATAACTGAATAGTCGAAATGTGCTGTGTGGCGGATTGGTTGACGCCTGGCGTCCCTCGGTGGACGGACTTTGAAGCCTGATGGTATTATTATTACAATACGTAATGTAATTATTTATTATACGGTTATATTAATTCAACTGATTGACATTCTGGTACCGGTTACGCCAGAATCAGTCGTCTATTAAATACAATCTCGGACGTAAAAGACAATCTTGATCATCAGTATCCTCAGTGGACAGACTGCGGCTTCATATTCATATTATTATCATACAGAAAACTACTGTATTTTTTATATTTACAGTCCCATACACGATTAACGCTTTGGTACATGTTAAGCCTAATTCGGACTTGTTTCTGCTGTAAGATCGGTCGTTAAAGACGTGCGAAAATCCTGATTGGTTAAATATTTAATTTGACAGCAATAATACAATTTAAATATAGGCACACAGTTCAAAAGTATACTATGTTACTACAACCTTAAGGTTTATATGTGAATGTGAAAGAAATAATCGTTTCATCAGTTTAACAAGTTAGTTGTGAGTTACTTATTGTGATTGTAATAGTTCATGATAAAAAATGTGTGTTTATGTGAGTGTGAAAAAGCAAATAGTTTTCACATCAATAATTTTTCGATATCGTTAAACACCTGTTGGTATTATTTTATTTGCCGTAGGAATTTAAACTTTTTGTTTGGTTTTGGGAGGGGCTTGAGCCCGGAAGCCCCCCCCCCCCTAAATCCACCACTGTTCAGATATAAAGGCAAATAAGTATAGTTAAAGAGAAACAAATTTCCAAATGATATGTTTTTCACTACATAATTTTTCTCTGTTTTTAACCAGTTTAATTTTCATGGTTTGCCTTGGGAAATTCAACAAAGTTACTTATCTCCCTTCTATGGAAGAGAAGTTAACACAGTTTAGAAAATTACACAAAGTCAAAGTGAGGTGCTGTAAAAAGCACTTGAAGTCAACTACCGTGATTTATAATATTTTCACATCTGCGCAAATGTTCATAAGATGAAAACTCGATTTTTTAGTTGAAATTAGGTTAAATATATGTTTAAATGGGTTATAGAAGTTTATTGATTTATTTAGGCTAAATATAACGGCACCAAACGTGATTCAGGTACAGGGGTGTGTTGCGGAGATTGCCTTAAATGGCGTTGAAGGCACTAGGTCAATGAGAGGACAAGTCGAGTTCTTATCAACGGGGATGGATGCGAATTATTGTAAATCATGTTAGTGATGTCTCAAGTCGATGTCGAGGAATCGAGTCAGCATGGTGGGCCCTCAGTTTCGTGATAAGACGGTCATCGGCTATCGAGTCAGTGAAGGGGTCGATTGTAGGGTCATCAGATGTCTGAAACATAATCAGTTGGTTTGGAGGATCATTATTTGTGTACTTCGTAAGTGTAGTAACGAGCTGGTGTAGTTATTGTGTAGTTGGGTAGATGGTAATGTTGCGTTTTTGAGAAAATTCCATTTCTGTGTGTTTTTTGACCAAAAAATTAAAAAAAACTAAAATTAAAAAAAATGAAAAACTGTCTGTAGATATTGGTTAGATACACATACATACCAAATTTAATAAAAATTGATCGACCTGTTTGGTCTCCAGCGAACTGCTCATACACAGACAGACATACGGACAGCTATCAGAATTTATTTTGTTTCGAACGATCATAATACTTTCTCTATGCTAAAAATTAAAAATCATCCTACCAATCTTCAAGTTACATATACGAAAAGTCCTACATTACAAAGGAATCTCTTTCTTAAATCTATTTTTGTTGGTTTCTCATGCAATGTGTAGAGTATTTTTACTTACTACAGATTTATTGTATATAAAATTAAAAATTAATTTTAAGTTCAAAATCATAATGTTGTACTGAATTACAAAAAGTGTTCAAGTATCGTGAATTCAAGGCATATAACTTGATTACTGAATAACTCTTACTAACAGGTAGTCATTCATTGATGTCTGTATTTAAACTGAAAAGAAGAAACGAGTTAAATAATTAAATTTTCTAGGGGCCTCCGTGTCTACACTATTTACAATTTCACCAGACGTTTCACCCTTGCCATGTTGGGGCATCCTCAGCGGTACAGCTGAGACCCCTTCGTGTAGATAGCATCTTGACGCAGTTGTTACACTGGCCGCCCAAGCTTTAGATCTAGTTAATAATATCATATCAGCTGTTCATTGTAAACTAGGCACTCCGATCAAGTTTATGAATGGAGTAATAGACGTTTAGTGTATGATTGCGTAAGTAGTGTGCAGTGTTGACTGTTGAAGCAGCATGTAGACGGCCAAGGCCTGCCATTGGGCGAGGTCATTCATTCATTGGCAGGCCCGCGCCGTTTATCATGTCGCCTTCTTTCCACTCAGTGGACGCGGTCTATCTTAGCTGACTTATGCAAACACGGCCTTTCGCCACGGTTAAATAAATACATATTTTCTTGCTCAATTAGTTATAATAAATCTAGTGTTTAATTATACAGCCGTTTGTTGTTACAACATTTTGCCGTTATAACTTCCTCCTTCGTTATGACTAGTGACGTATCTATCAGATGACTTGTGATTCAGATGATGTATTGAATCAGATAAAAGAAAAAAAACAATCGTTGCCGTACACTTAGCTCGGCATTTTCTTTAACAGCCCGAACGAAATTGGGGCATTAATAAATGGGTCTTTCTAAGGAAAAGTTGGCTTTAATTAGTAACAATGCCTACACTCGTTCAATTGGAATTATCTCACTCATACGCTAACTATATATGTCTAAATTTAGATGATCGGGTCTTATTAATAAATAAATACTATTAGGACAATAGTCAGAGCCTAAGGGAAGTCTGATTTGCCTTTATAAAGTTCTGGCCACCATGTTGTCTGTAGGGGATAACTGATTATCAGGCTTGTTATCAACTCTAATATCAGATTGGCCAGTGTGCAGCCACTGGGCGCAAGACCTGTTGGTAGTTGAGAAGAATTTTTTGCCTATAATCTCCATAACATGTCCCTTATTAGCTCGATTACACAGTGTCATAATATTTACAAAGTCTTAATCATGCATTTTATATTGATGTGTAATGTACGTATTGTCGGTATGCTACTTGGTAGCTAAGCAGCTAAGCCATCGGATTATGACTTCAGGCTAAAAATGTTAACCCCAACTGATCACACCAACAGTCGTTAGTTCACATTAAATTTTTGAATAAAGTTAACGCAAAGGTCTGTAGAGCTATGTGAAACGGCAGTTAAGTTTCTTAAAAAAAGTTATTTGATAAAATGTCCTTATAACATTATATTATTAGATATTGTTATTCATAAACCCAGTATGTATACTGTATAGGCTTCCACATTAAAAAAAACCTTGTTGATGACTTTGAACAAAAAAATAATTTAGTAATAATAATAAATAAGTAGTATTCATTGCAATAAATAGTTCCTTATTAAAAGTATCAACAACATTGCAATTAGAATGACGCTATTGCTACATTAATTAACATATTTTTATGTAAAAACATCTTGGGCAGCACAATACATATTTTATGACTTTTGTACATAGTTTTTTATAGTTTAAAAAAATTGTCGAACAGAATATTCAATGGAAAAGTGTTTTTGAGATAACTGCTCAAAACAATGACATATTTTCATACCCTAAACGGAAACCCCAAACCACCCACTTCCAGATCTTATTCCATAATTTGTTCACACTCCACTAAAATAAGCAGCCTTCATTTCAGTTATTTTTCAAAAAATCTTTAATTTTAAGTATATTGTTTGCAATATATACACAATCTTTTAATAACTAAAACTGTCAATGAAAGTAGAACAGAAAATTATTTATTTAAAATGGTATTTATCAGGCTTACTACTTTGTGAAATAATTTTGCACATATTTTGCGCTTATAACGAAAAGGTTGTTTTGCGGTACATAAATGAAAACTATTATTTATGTACGAAATTCAACTTTAGAAAGGCACTAAATATCAACTCCGGAGTAATCAATCGGTAAGTTATTTCTTAAAGTAAAACAAACCCGTTCCTGAAGAAAAAAACCGTTGTTATGAAGCGGCTAAAAGAATCTGTATTGAGTGAAGGAAATCCAGTTTTGTACTCAAAAGTAATCTTGGCTGAGAGGGGTTTTCATTTAAGATATAAATGATTCAGAAGATGACAAATTTATTGACTTAATTTGAATTATGCATTATTCAAAAGTTTATCTACAGTAGAGTTGAATCCATAAACATTGTTTGAATACATGGTTCTAAAAACATCCAATTTTCATAAAATATTCCAATGGCTTTTTGTCAGTGTTATACTTTAGTTAGACAGAAGGCTTTTACTAAAGGACTGAACATGTTCATACTTTGGTGTAGACCTCCCTTTAAAAGTAATTTTATTTTATGTAAGATATAGTCTAAATTGTCGTTGATTCAAACAAGAACTGATGCTATGGCATCAAATTGAGTATCAATAGAAGTATCATTCCGCATTAACTATTCTAAAGCAGAGTTACTACTGATAATATAGTATACACTGTGTCTGTGGGCAGATGGAACAGGAATTTGATTTAATTAAATTACCATTAACTTGCTGGTTACATTATGCACAAATGCTCTGTCATATTTTTAGAGTTA
This sequence comes from Stictocephala bisonia, assembly GCA_035578905.1. NCBI lineage: Eukaryota > Metazoa > Arthropoda > Insecta > Hemiptera > Membracidae > Stictocephala > Stictocephala bisonia. The sequence goes on along the minus strand of JAQJVL010000401.1, from coordinate 89,166 downwards.
AAAAATTAGACAGAGGATAAATAATGACAAGCCTAGTTGTTTGGTCATCACATACAAGTGATACTTAAAGTGGTGTTGGTTCGTCAATTTATATTAATAACTCTTATATATGAACTGTTTGGTCATCTTGTAGAAGTAATTCTCCTACAGTATTACATGAGCTGTTTGGCCATCTTGTATATTGTATTTTTGTATATGAGTAGGATGGTCATGTGATATAAGTGATTCTTGTAAATGAGTACTCCCGTGACTGCTGATGCTAGTTTTCTTCCCTGTTGGGAATTCTTACTTGTTGGTCATCTTATTGAAGCAATTCTTGCATAGTACATGAGTGGTCGGTCAATATTTAAAAGCAATTCTTATATAGTATATGAATTGTTGGTCATTTATTGAAGGGATTCTTGCACAATATATGAATGGGTTAGTCATCTTATAGAAGAGATTCTGCACAGTGTATGAGTCAGTTGGTCATCTTAGAAGCAATTCTTATATAGTATATGAATTGTTGGTCATTTATTGAAGGGATTCTTGCACAATATATGAATGGGTTAGTCATCTTATAGAAGAGATTCTGCACAGTGTATGAGTCAGTTGGTCATCTTAAAGAAGGGGTACTGCACAGTATATGAGTCAGTTGGTCATCTTATAGAAGGGATTCTTGCACAGTATATGAGTCAGTTGGTTATCTAAAAGAAGGGGTACTGCACAGTATCAGTGTCAGTTGGTCAGTTGGTCAGTGGTCAGTTGGTCATCTTATAGAAGGGATTCTTGCACAGTATATGAGTCAGTTGGTTATCTTAAAGAAGGGGTACTGCACAGTATATGAGTCAGTTGGTCATCTTATAGAAGGGATTCTTGCACAGTATATGAGTCAGTTGGTCATCTTAAAGAAGGGGTTCTACACAGTATATGAGTCAGTTGGTCATCTTAAAGAAGGGGTTCTACACAGTATATGAGTCAGTTGGTCATCTTAGAAGGGATTCTTGCACAGTATATGAGTCAGTTGGTCATCTTAAAGAAGGGGTTCTACACAGTATATGAGTCAGTTGGTCATCTTAAAGAAGGGGTTCTACACAGTATATGAGTCAGTTGGTCATCTTAAAGAAGGGGTTCTACACAGTATATGAGTCAGTTGGTCATCTTAAAGAAGGGGTTCTACACAGTATATGAGTCAGTTGGTCATCTTAAAGAAGGGGTTCTACACAGTATATGAGTCAGTTGGTCATCTTAAAGAAGGGGTTCTACACAGTATATGAGTCAGTTGGTCATCTTAAAGAAGGGGTTCTGCACAGTATATGAGTCAGTTGGTCATCTTAAAGAAGGGGTTCTACACAGTATATGAGTCAGTTGGTCATCTTAAAGAAGGGGTTCTACACAGTATATGAGTCAGTTGGTCATCTTAGAAGGGATTCTTGCACAGTATATGAGTCAGTTGGTCAACTTATAGAAGCGATTATTGCACAGTATATGAGCTGGTTGGTCATCTTATTGAAGTGATTCTTGCGCAATATATGAATCAGTTGGTCATCTTATATAAGCGATTCATTCAATCATTCACAGTATACGAGTCAGTTGGTTATAAGGTTTGGCCTTAGTAAAATGCAGCAGAATATATGTGGTTTAATTTAATGTTTAATATTATTTATCATTTTGTTTTACTCATAAATTATGTTGAATATAATAAGGTTTTGAAATATTTGGTTATTTCAAAATGCCAAAGAAACAGTATTTCTATTTTTTTTATTTAAAGTTACTGGTGAAGAATCTGAGCCCCTAGTTATGATAATTTGACTTCAGCCGTAGGACTAAGGATAGCGTCAATAACTTCAACCTTACCAGTTTCCTGTGTTTATCAAATTTTCCCATGTAGGCCTAAGAGAAGTGCCTCAGTTGCGGACTTGCTATTGTTGAGTGGCCACTGGGGCTGACTCAAGGCTGGACCCAACAGACCATGGAGGTCACCCAAGACCGCCCCAGTTTCTTTAGTCGTAATTCAATTGATGAATTACAAAGGAATACAATTATTTTTTGGTTAGAAAGTGTCATTAAAAAGTCTCATACTCTATAACAGAGTGTAAAGTCAAATTATAAAAAATGAAGTTTATATTAAACAGTGTCTAGGCTGTTTACGCATGCTTAAACATAAGATCCTAGGTATGGAAATTATTTTACAACGTGGTAGTGAGCAGTTAAGATTATATTTTAATTTTGCATGTAACAATCTAGAACAAATCAAGTATATTCTCCTTTAAATGTTACCTGTCTCTGTATTGACATATATAGTGTGGGTATGCCCTCTCATATATGCCTGACAGGCCTCATAAGTATGCCTGACATAAATAGTGTAGGTACTAGTGTAGTATGCCCTCTCACCGAGGCTGTAAATACCTGCCTGAGGATAGGTGATTTTCCCGATTTTCTTAAGATCTCTCAAACTGTGCCTGTGTACAAAAAAGGTGACCCTTGCTCTATGGACAGTTATCGGACAATATCGATCATACCAGTGTTTGCCAAGGTTCTTGAATCAGTCATTGCTGTCCAGTTGACTAATTATCTTGAGGAGCATGATTTTCTATCCGACCTGCAGCATGGTTTTTGCAGATCTACAGTGTCAGCTCTCTTGGATTTAACCTCAATTATTAAGGCAGCTTTTGAAGAGAAAGAGTTTCCGTCAGTAGCCCTCTGCGATCTCAGCAAGGCATTCGATTGCATATCACATAAAATTCTACTGAGGTAGCTCAAAAAATATGGCATTGGCGGTACTGCACTCATCACCTTCAAGTCCTACTTCACAAATAGGCAACAAGTGTTTGCTATTCATGGCGCAAAGTCCAGCCCAAGTATAACCATGGTATCCACCATGGTGTACCTCAAGGCTCTGTCCTTGGACCTGTTCTTTTTCTTGTTGCTGTCAATGACCTTCGCATGGACAACAAAACTCTTCTCTTTGCAGATGACACGATCATCTTTGCCGTTGGGAAGCCCCTGTCAAGAGTCCCAAGTGAGACTGATGAATTATTGAATAGAGCTAAACTGTGGTTCACCAGCAACAAATTAAAATTAAACGAAAATAAGACACAGCAAATGATCTGCACATTAAATCACCTTGATGCTAACCGAGCTGACAGCGTAAAGCTATTGGGCTTCACCCTAGATCCAAAGCTCTCATGGACTAAACATGTGGAGGCTACATGCACCAAGTTGACCCGTGTGGTTTATCTTCTCCGTAGACTCGTCCATCTTGTGTCCGCAAACTACCTTGTTGTGGCCTACTACTCCCTCTTTCACAGCTATTTATCCTTTGGGCTACTGCTGTGGGGCCATTCAACTGGACGCCTCGACATCTTAAAATTGCAGAAAAGAGCTGTTACCAGTAATTACCAGGAGTGGACACTTTGATCACTGCCGACCACTTTTTCAACAACTGGGTATCCTCACAATATATGGTCAATTTATCCTTGATTCTGTGTGTTACGTGAGGGAACACCTTTCTGACTTTGAAACCAGGGGTCAACATCATCTTCACCAAACTAGGCAGTGTGATAATATTGAAAATTCGTTTACACACTTAAGCTTAATTTGTGACAATTTTCCCAATGTCGCTATCAGACTGTTCAACGCTCTTTCGACGAATGTCAGACATTTGGATGGTCAAAGATTTAAGGCTACTGTGAAAAACTGGCTAAGGACTAAACCCTTCTATAAACTCTGTCAGTACTATGACGAGGACTTCATCCATCTCCACGTCCACCGCCATGTACCACTAGTTAGACAAATGTTTTATTCTATTTACAGTGTGACGAACAATTAAGTTCTAAAATGTTAACTTTTAACCATGACGCAGTCAATCCAGTTTTTCTGGTATCAGACGAAGGAAGAAGTATAAAGTATAATTAGCTCTGTTTCTATCAGGTAAACATTCCCCAGCCTCTTCATAAATCTATGTAGAATTACAGAGTATATCGTGTATTCATGTAGAATTTTACATAAAATATACCTTTTTATGAAAGAAGTAGTTCTAAAGCTGACATGTTTCTTGTATCAGAGGCAATAGTGAGCGGATAAGCAATGTGATGGATGCCAACATGACAAAAACTGCTATTCAAAAATTTGTCATTCTGTTGTTCCTATGATATTGAACTATAGATATTAGATGAAGTTTATATTAATGAATTATAGATCAAAAGAAAGACATACTAACTAAAGACATACTGTAAACAACTTCAGAGGCCAGATTTAGATTGAACATATTCTGGCACCTGTCAGAAATAGGGTTAGAGTTGGTACGAAAAATCTAAGCTGGTAAAAATGTAATCATGATAGATCCTAAAACATTTCTTAATGTTCCTAAATTTTGATATAATAATTTAAAATTGACCCATATGCCCATACAAATAAAAAATTTTTATTCATTGCTAAAGCCTCCTGAGCTGATATATATATATATAACAAATAATAAGGTTAACGTACCTTTTGTCGTCTTCAGCTACAAAATCCTATTTATTGGATTACCGGTTTCAGAGTAAAAACTCCATGTTCACATCCATTGTACGTTGTCAAAAGACACTTGTGACTTTTGACAATGTACAATGGATGTGAACATGGAGTTTTTACTCTGAAACCGGTAATCCAATAAATAGGATTTTGTAGCTGAAGACGACAAAAGGTACGTTAACCTTATTATTTGTTATAAAAAATTTTTAATGTTAAAATTCTGCTAAAAGTTGATATATTTTTAATCCATTCGCTTTAAAGAGTTATTTCATCTTTCTTTATATGCATTTTAAAACCCTACTACTTTGTATTAGCATATGATTTATGTCACACGTGGATTAATATGGGAAGAACCATAAATTGGTACAATCCATCGTCAAACAAATGCAATTTGATTAGTGTTTAACTACATGCCATCACTCTATGTTCAGGTTTTAAGAAAAAAATAATAATAATAAATAAAATTAGCTTAATTGAAAAGGAATGTTTGTACAAAAAATAAAATAATGTTATAAAAATGTGATGAATAATATAGAAATACTTTGGTGGGTAAGTTGAACCAATTTATGTTTAATCCCACAGTTTTGAGGCTGCATACAACAAACTTAATATGGGAACATAGATCTAAATAACTCTTTGTCTTGTTAGAGTCCTAAAAATGTAGAGCAACAAAAACCTACCAGCAATTAGTTTGTGTGTTTCCGTTTTCTACACTACTTTATAAATAAAATCAATGAGAATTTCTTATGTTTTCAGGAAAATCTTGCGGAAAAGAAAGTCCTGACAAAAAAGATGACAGTGAATTATGGAGCAATGTTGAAGCGCAGGCTGCTTTTCTTGGGCCAAATCTGTGGGAGAAGACATTATCCTATGACTCAGATCTCAAAGTAAGTGTTATGTTTTGTACTGAATTTGAATGTAAGGTATATGTGGCTTTGGAGGGTTCATATTACTTATTTGCACATTAAAAATGAATGTTATCTTCTAGATTAAAACATATTCTAATAAAAAATACATATCAATAGCACTATTTCCTGAAACATGTATATATATATATAAAGGTATTTGTTTAATTTTTATACAATATCAGACTTTGGAATAGCAACGGATAATATTAGCAGTGTCCTAAAACTATTTTATTTTAAATATTGTACAACCCATAATGTAAATCACTGGGCTGTAACTGGCCATTAAATGTACTCAAACCATTGATCATGTAATTAAACAGTTACATGCATAATATGAACTGACGGTGTTAGGGAAATTATTTACGAAGTAATAAACATGATAGTTTATACAATAGTGTCGCACTGACAGTTCCAATCAACTAAAGAATGTGTTTTAGACTATTCACTTTTACTATGACAATACATTGTGCAATTCTGCTTTGGGTCTTTGTGTAGCACTAGCCTATTAGATATTCCTATGAAACCCATTTGTTTATAATCCGCAATAAATGAATCAATACCACACTGTACACATATAGGTGGGTTTATGGACGAGTCAATAACAACGTATGTGTATAAGTGGGAGTGTGGGTCTGCGTTGGTGGGTGAGTCAGTAACATTGAAAGTGTATAGGTGGAAAGGTGGATCAATACTACCATATGTGTATGGGTTCGTGGGTGAGTCAATAACACTGTAAGAGTATAGGTGGAAAGGTAGATCAATACTACCATATGTGTATGGGTTCGTGGGTGAGTCAATAACACTGTAAGTGTATAGGTGGAAAGGTGGATCAGTACTACCATATGTGTATGGGTTCGTGGGTGAGTCAATAACACTGTAAGAGTATAGGTGGAAAGGTGGATCAATACTACCATATGTGTATGGGTTCGTGGGTGAGTCAATAACACTGTAAGAGTATAGGTGGAAAGGTGGATCAATACTACCATATGTGTATGGGTTCGTGGGTGAGTCAATAACACTGTAAGAGTATAGGTGGAAAGGTGGATCAATACTACCATATGTGTATGGGTTCGTGGGTGAGTCAATAACACTGTAAGAGTATAGGTGGAAAGGTGGATCAATACTACCATATGTGTATGGGTTCGTGGGTGAGTCAATAACACTGTAAGAGTATAGGTGGAAAGGTGGATCAATACTACCATATGCGTATGAGTTGATGGGTGGGTCAGTAATACTGTATGTGTATAAGAAGGAGGATGGGTCAATACTACCATATATATGGGTTGGTGGGTGAGTCAATAACACTGTACATATGTAGGTGGGAGGCTGGGTCAATACTACTATATGTGAATGGGTTGGTGGGTGAGTCAATACCACCGTACATGTATAGGCGGGAGGATTTGTCCATATTACCATACATGTATAGGTGGGAGGGTGGGTCAATGCCACCGTATGTAAAAAGGGGCAAAATGGGAGTGTTTTTCTGCTGAACTCCAATATTAGTGGACCAAATGTCAGTTTCATAAAGTTCTTTCCACTTCAGACTGTTTAACCAAAACAACTAGTTAAACATAACGCATAAGACAAGTTTTTTTAAAATATTTGTAGTTTTTCTCCTAACCCTTGAATGGAAAATCTATAATAAAGTTGTGGTATTAGTTATGACTATTTACAAACAACTTAAATATTGGTTTTAAAATGTATACAATAATAAGGGGAAATATCATAGATAACTCATTTTATTAAAAACTAAAAGAAATTGAATATTACAGTGAGAGTTTAGGATTAAAATGTGAAACAGATATATAAACAAAACAGACTCAAGCTTTGTACAGCTTTCCATTCCATATTTAAAAAATATTAATTCATTTGGAGACTGCAATCAATTATTTAATACTCTATGTACATATTTGCTATGTTGATCGAGATGTACATAGAACAGCATGGCAGCATACATCTCAAGACAAATTGGTTATTTTCTCAGTGGTCAACACTGTACCTTGGCAACTTAAACCTGAGTTCTCAGTCAAAGCATTGAACTGGCCTTGTGATCTTTTAGTGAACAAATAATTGTTTCTTGCAAGTTTAACTAGGTTTTTTACTTTGCCTAGTATGTGGACTTGGACGAATTTCTTTCGGAAAATGGGATTCCAGTGGAGGGTGGTGTGGGAAGTGTGGGAGTACCCAACGGAGTTTCACCCCACAAGCCAGAGAACGGCAGAGTCTCACCTAGCAGCAGTTCCCAGACAGGCATGCTGCCGAAGCGAGAGCGGTCGCCCACTCCAAGTGAACCCATGAGTCCACTGACCATCAACCCCCCCTCGCCTGCTGACTCTAGTGAGTAATAATCATTTCTCAAACGTCACATGATTGAATAGAAAGAATGATAAATGATTGTTAATTATTTAACAGATTAGGCTTTTTATAGGTCATAGTGTTAGATTGTGAAATTTCAACAGAATGTTAATAACTAAATTGTCTTTTAAGTAAAATGATTGAATAGAGCCCACCTATTTTTATAATGGTCATAAGGATGCCCAAAGAAAATGATGCCCAATTAATTTTGTGTAAATAAATAACAGATATGAATTATTTAACGGCGGACTGTGCACATTGATAAAAACCCTCTGGCATTGGCAGAGAGTAACTTTGAAATATCATCTGGCACTAAAAGGGTTAAATACCCTTCTCCAACTCTTATCACAATGTAAAAGTTACTTTTTAAGCGTCATTTTGTTACTATGGATTTTCTTTCTCATTGTTGTTCAAAATCAGTTAATAGTTTTATAAAACAATTTGAAAATAGTCTCATATTGTTTTAAATAGGTTGATTAAATTTAATTAGATATTTTTCCTTCGTATCCAAGGCCATTACATTTAACTGTAGCAATGAGTATGCAGAGAATCGTATCACAGCTGTAAATATAAATCGTGGGCTAAAAAAGGAGTCAAAAACCAAACTGGAATGGTCAAGTACTGATACAGGATAGGGTGTTTTAGTAATGAAATAGGAGAAGTTAAAATATTGAGATATTTTTATCGAGATATGTTTAAAACTTGAAATATTAAAATAAAATGTCTGTATTTATAAAAATCCAGCATTTAAAAAAATAAATTAGTGAACTATTGCAGCATTAAAATTCAAAGTTAAAATAAAATCAATTCCAACTTTAGCCTTATTCATATGAGCGAACATACATTTGAAGATTATTTTTATACTCTTCGTTAATCAGCGAAAAGTTATGTTTAAGACTGTATTCACAATGACTAGAATATATGCCATTATTTCAGATTTATACTTTCAAAATGTTCAATGGCCATTTTTTTCTACATCCAGTCAGATATATCAGTATACAGAGATAAAAATACATGAACACAACTATGAAAACAGTTAATGGCAGACAAACTTATTATGAAATATCTGGCAAAAATGAACTCAAGTTAAACAAAATAACTTCAACATAACAAGTTTTGGTTCATGCAATCAATGTAAATTTTTGAGCTAAAATTATGTGAAGGATGGTTTAAGAAAAATGTATAAATCTTAATTTTAAATTTACAATAAATTAACCGCATAATTTCTAAAAGTAGTTTATTGTATGACATGGAAGACATGATTACAGGAATTTGACACTCTTTTATAGCCCATGTTGCAGAACATGCTAATATAACCAAATGGTTTTATCGAGTGTTATAACTATGAACCTTTTTTATAGTAATGATCTTTGGCAGTTTTACTAACCTTAACATAAAAGATAATTATGCCCACTCCTACAATAAAATAATTCTTTAATGCAGTTAGAAAATTTGTACAAATAACTGCATTGCATGCGTCATCAATATCCTTTTATATAATACATGAAGCCGTTTTTGTCAACGGAACTCCTCCCTTATTTCTTTACCAATTTAAACGGTTGAGGCATCAAAAAATTTGCCTCTGTTCGTAGTTATGCAATAAGGTCTTAATTTTTCAACACCTGTTGGAATGTAAATAAGTGTGCTTGTAATATTGAGGAGGGTAGATATTCCATAATGTTAAACCAGGGAAGGTTTTATTCACATTAGATTGTACGACTCCGCTTTACTGGACTTGAAGGTTTCAATGGTAATCTAGAGGAGTTATTTTATTAAATTAATTAATCTTCAGTAGTTAAACAAAAACAAATGAAATGATCACGTTTGGAATAGGCTAAGAAATAGTATTTGGTATTTATACTAATAATAGGTGAATATACTACATTCTAATAGGTGTGTTTATATTAATAGGTAGCAACGCAAGTAAAGTGAGTGAGATACTCTAAATACATTTAATATTGTGATTTTACAATATACAGTTAACTTCTATTACTTTCAGTCAAAAGCCACATGCTGAGGCCGAGGTGTCACGAGCGCAGTGAGTGAGCGGGTTGGCACACAAAGCGTGCAGGGTATCCCCTAGTTTCTATATGAAAAGAATAAATGTAACAACATCAATCAATAATAAATATATTTCGATAATAACCCTTACAGCTTTCTTTTACATTAAAATATTTCTACTTCCTGAGAGACTCCTCCTACACTATAAAGCCATAAGCCTGATGGGCTTGGAACAATCCAAAATATACCTGCCTGAAGCTGTTCTTATCTAACACCAAAAAGTCTTTTTAGAGCAAAAATACTCTTACTTAATTTATTTTTAAGGCTAATTATGTGTAGACTTAAAAAAGTATTGGGTTATATCAAAATATATTGGAATATCTAAGGGTAAATTTGATTTTTATTTAAAACCGAAGAAATTTATAATTTTTTATCTTTATCTAAATCATTTACAGATAGCCAATTTTGAATAAAATTTTGATTCACTTTAGAAACGCCAGAGCCTGACTGCAAGCTAATTGCTTATTGATAAGTGTAGTGTCATCAGCATGCAGAACCACCTCAGATGAAACACATATCATTTGCCATCATCAAAAAGAGTAGGGGTTCCAAGACCAATCCTTGCGGAACTCCGCAGGAAACTTCCAGAATGCTAGATTGACTATTGTTGTAACAAACTTAATGATATCGGTTTGTAAGTAAGTTTGTAATATTGATAAGGATACATATTTAACCTAATAGGATTTTAGTTTCTAAATCAAAATATTATGAGAGACACAGTCAAAGGCTTTGTTGAGGTCACAAAAAGTACTGCTTAAAGAACCACTTCAACTAGCCTAATCACAAAGAATTCAAACATATCACAAAATTTCATAAATTTTTGATTGAACTTTATCTAGTGGTTTAATGAAGACTGACGTTTCAATGTTGCTAAAAGTTAGAAATATAAGTCAAGTTAGACTTGTATTAGTAACTAGAGCCTCTCGTTTTGGCTTTGCCTGCACAATATTAAAGTTTGGAAATCTATCTGCTGATTTGTTAGTAATTTGCTATTTTATTCTGTTTTTGTGGATATGATTTTGTAAATTATCCTATGTTTGTGAATATTTCCTACAGTTGGAATCACTCGATGGGAATAATAATTCTGTCAACATTAACATTTTCTATTGCCTGAACTATTAGATTGTATATTTGTTTTGATTGTCTCTCCACTGTCATAATTGGCTTTACCAAACAGTTAATTATAAACTTAAATAATCTATCTATTAATACCACGTGTTGTATCAATGGACATTTTAAAAACTTCAAAGGCCACTGAGGTGGAGCTCTGAGATTGGAGGACAATTTTTTTTCTTTTTTTCTGTGCTTTAAGGCTGAAGATAAACCTACTTAGCAAATTTCATATCTATCTTTTAAAATTTAGTTTCTGTTTGATGTTGATAAGTCAATCAAGACTTGGCGTTTTATTTAAAAAGATTCAGTATATTTGTATTCTCAGGTAAGTTTGTTAGTTCAACATCTTTTCTAGAAATTCCATAATAAAATATAATATTTCATATGGAAAGTCCTGTAACATATTTAAAGAAAGTCAACTTTTATTACATCTAATAAAAGTGAAACAATTACACCTTATCAACATTTAAAGGAAGTCTAGGGGATACCCTTGCACGCTTCACTTGCCAACCCCATCCCTCACTGTGCTTGTGACTTTTTACAACAAACATTAGTAGATAAACTCACTGAACTGTATAACGTAAAATCACAATATTAAATTTATTTACAGTACTTAATCATTTATTTCACTCACAGTTCTTTTGTTACTACCTATTTATTAGTATAAACACCCAATGATATTACTTGTCAAACATGTTCATTTACTTTGTTTATGTTTACAGCTGATGGTTAATTAAATTTATAAAATAACTGCAATAGATTTTTTCCAGTCCATTGAGGTGGATCCCTACAGTCGGACATGAATAAAAACATGCTTACAACCTTTCCTTGTTTAACATTTTGAAATATTTAACCTGCTTAACCCTCCTAGTGCAAAACTCGAATTTTACTTAGCTGATTTGGTAGTAGCAAAGCTCGAAAATTCGAGTTTTAAACATACATGAAATATTTCACTTATTATAGCACTAAAAGATCGTAAAATCACTGAGACTCGTATATCAGCACAAACTAGATTCTAAGCTGACTGTGCATATGACATTTTTTTTTCACTCAACAGATGACGTTATCACCAACCTCAAACATCTGTTTATTTGAGGTTGGTGTGTTTGTGATTGATGCTTGTTGTTACTATTTTGATCATACATTTTTACTTATTTTATTTTTTGCAATAAGTTTATATTTTCTGAAACTAGATATAATTTTACACAAATCTGCTAAATCATGTTTTATATTTCATATTTTTAGTTTTTTTTTTCAAATCGTGGTCCTCCCTTATCATTATTTTTATGTACTTCTACATATATATTATATGTACAAATAAATATATGTACTATATATTTATTTGTACATACCGGTACTCAAAAGTTAATAAAAGAATAATGATATTTATTTTATTTTGAACAATAAAACATATAACACTATATATGGATAGTTTTCTATTATTTTTTAATTAAAAAAACCTTGCATGATGGCCAAAAATGTCCTGCCACTGAGAGATTTTGACCTGCCACTAGGCGGGTTAGTATTATACAAACACCATTGTTTACATTCCAAGAGCTGTAAAAACTTTTTAGATAGAATTACTTACATTTGAACAGCTGTTACTTTTGATTCGTTTAAATCTCTATCCATGCTATTCTTATGGCCAAAAAACTTATTTTGAGGGCTTCCCATCCCCTTCTGGGTGAAAATATTGAAGAATTAAGACCTTGTTGCACAGCTACGAATATAGGCAAATTTGTTGACACCTCAACCGTTTAAATTGGTCAAGAAATAAGGGAGGAATTGCATTGACAAAAACAGCTTCACATATTATATACAAGGATTTTTAATCGCATTTAATTCAAAAACTAAGCATTGTTGAACTTATTCTTGAAGAACCACTTGTCAAGAGTTAGCCAAAAGGTTCCCACTTAACGCCTGTTGCTGGAAACAGGTTCTAAAGAGCAAGGCTAGCAGGAACTCCATCTCTGGTGGCCGTACTTTCAACTATCAGTTTCAAGACTTAACAGTTTTCACTCGATCGCCCATAATTGAATAGTTCTCCTAATATTTTTCAAACTATTCAAAATATTTGTTCAATATGTTTTTAATAAAAGAGCATGATTTATTACCTGATTAAATTTTGTTACTTCGGCATATTTTATTTAATAATAAATAGTATGCGTTAGATTATCCTAACGCAGGTTCTCTTTTCAAGGCTCATATCTGTTTAATCATGAATGTAATGCATGTTTAAATTACATTAATGCTGAAACATATAAATCATATAGGGCCTTTATAGTTGACCTAGGGCCGAAGAATTTTAATAAATCATAAAAGCTGTTAATTGCATTATTTTTTTGTAGTGCTCAGAAGCAATTTTTTATTTATTTGTTTTTGCACGTTTTTTCCTGATATTATAATGAGGTAGGCATTCATACTATTTCTCAACCCTTAGCACCAAATACAACCATAAATTATTTGTTAATAAATAGTTCTGATGTACTTACTTGATGTGTCTCTCTATTCCTTCTTTTGTTACCCATATTTGTTGAACAGGTTTACTCAACAATTCTGAACACGTTTAAACTTGATATACATATTCAAGAATGTGTGGGCGTAGTATTGTATTTGTCAACAAGTAAATAAAATTTAAATATTTGTATAAGAGGGCCTATACTCTTATCTTTATATCATTATCCTCTTATCGTTATAGTTTGAAATAAAATTTATTAAATTATAGGTCCTTAAAAAGTATTTTTTATAACAACTAAGCAACAAATCAACCCAGAAAGTTTATTTTCTGTGCAAACATTTCATAAAATGGTACATTATTTGATAACTTGTGTTGTATAAGTATATGTTAATCATGTTGTATTTTTATAAATACAACATTTTGTGCTAATTGTCATAAAATTAAAAACTTAAATATCTATTACTCTCTTATTTTAAATTTTAAATCTGCAATACTACCAACACTTAAGGAGATTTAAAAACTATGTTTGTAAATGAATATATTGTAAATTAGCCAAGGAGAGAGAAATAATCCCAAGCTTATGACCAATGTAAATAACTACAATTCTATTACTTTGAATTAAGAAAAGTTATATAGTTGAAATGGCCTTACTTTAATCACTATGCTGTTGTCAATTTTAATTTAAATTAAGATTCAATGGGAGAACGATTGCCAATTGACCAATTGAATGCCTGAGACCAAGGATATCAATCCAAAGTTTGTTTAGTTAAAACATCCAATATTAAATCCCAGATGTAAAAGATTTGTATGATTAATTTGTATTAGCATGGATTTTATAAAATACCTACATCATAATAAGCTGTTTTCTTTTGTGCAGCGTTGTCCTTTGCCTCTTCAAGTAGGGACTTCGACCCAAGAACAAGAGCATTTTCAGATGAGGAACTTAAACCACAACCTATGGTTAAGAAATCAAGGAAACAGGTAAGTCAAATGAGTCATATGATATAGAGGACTCAGTAGAAAGATGCCTGTAGGATCCTGTTGAAATATACATGTTGATATTTAAAGTTGTTGTTATGATTTTTGTTATATCACAATGTAAAAGCTATACACAACTACATTTTGGGAAATATTCCAGTTAGAACGTTTGACCATCTTACTCGAAATTCATTAAAATTAGTATGTACAGAACCCGTAGTAGTTCTGATATAGTCTATACTAAGTAGATCTTAAGTTTAGATGAAATACTTTAATGAGAGCAAAGTTACATAACTAAACAATGTGTATCTCAGTAATTTCATTAAAAGAATACAAATTATGTATATATTATTTAGCATTTTATTCAACATGTAATTTCTAAAAAAGATTAAAATAGTCATTTATTCATAAGTACATCATATCTCAACAGAAATGGTTTAGTAACCACTAAATGTACACACAGTGATGCAGGAAGGAAGCCTTGTTTTGATCGTCAGTCAAATCACGTTAGTGATATTACGACGTATGATTCAACGTCTTTCAATAATTTCAGTGGTACCTAGATGACACAGCTATTTCTAACATACAAACTATAAACACTACAAATCTTGAAGCATGCTATCAACTGCCAGGGTTAAAATTAAGTTAATGTGCTAAGTTTCCACTTAGGATTGATAGTGTCATCTGCTAGATCGTGATATCCACCATTTACTTTACAGTTTCTGCTTACACTCTGTTCAAATGTGGAGGCTTTTAATGTAGTAAACGTCACACAACACAAATATATTACTTGTAGTGAATATGTACCAACACATATTATGCTAATTAAAAAACTATTTCAAATAAAACTAAAACAAATTTGCAGTTTTATACATCAACCCAAGTGCCTTAATTGAAACCAAATGAACCAGATTTTCACCGCTTGGCAACCAACCATGATTCATATTGGCTGAAACAAGGTTAAAGCGTATCAAAGCTCTGCCTTGTATGGTTATTGATAAAATGATAACAATCATATCAATTTTATTTGACCTTGAATAACTATATCTAGTAATGAAATTTGAAATTGAATTTAGATTGTACGTTTTGAACAAAAATAAAAATACAGTTAAGTACATGTGGACAGTATTTATATGTAAAAATATTGGATTTATATTGAGGGGAGAGGGAGAGGGGAGTAAGAGGGTAGCTGCAAAATAATTTTGTTCCCTCAGGTGATATGAAGTCTAGATCCATCCATGCTTAAAAAGGCTCAATTTCATCAAATGTTCAATTCATATTAAAAAATCCACCTAGTTACATTATTTTATTTGTATTACAGTTTTTATAACTAACAATAAATTAAATTAACATTATTGGATGTTTTAGTTTGTTCCAGATGGCCTGAAAGATGAGAAGTACTGGGCCAGACGCCGAAAGAACAATATGGCTGCTAAGAGATCACGAGATGCACGCAGGCTCAAAGAAAACCAAATTGCCCTTCGTGCAGGATTCTTAGAAAAAGAGGTTTGTTCTTGGTTTATATCTTTATTAAAATAATCACCTATTAAATCTGATCCACTTAATACTACCCACCCATAGGCTAGGAATTACTTTTTCATAAATCGTCTCATGTTTAAACTGTTGGCCTTACTTAAACTCATTATACTTAGTAAAAAAGTCAAATGAGAACAAGCTAAACAACCTTAGAATTTTAGGAAATTATCAACTTCTTTTTTTTAATTTATTCATCAAGGATACGGCTTTGAATAGTGTCAACATCCTTAACACTAACAAATATATAAAAGTCTATAACATTTTATAGAAAGGAAAAATTACTTTTTTTATACAAAAAAATCATGGAAAAAAGGTGGACAGATTCATCCTAAGAGTAAATAGTCTTACTAATTAAAAGAAATATTTAAGATTTTTCTAAAACTTGTCTAGGTTGTTTTTGGTTTTAATATGTTGTTGAATGCATCTTAAAAATTTCAATTCCATATATGATGATCTTTTCTTAAAATTTTAGCTTAAGATGTATTATAATAATCTCGTTTTTCTTTCAAGTGTTATATGAATGTTCTTGAAAGTTCCAGTATTAACTACTTTATTTTTTGTGATAAGTAGTAGGGCCCTTTACATGTACGTTATTTAGCGTTTAATTGAACAAAAGCGCTAGTGCTTTCCCACACGACTGTGCGGCCTTTGTTTTTAGTTAGACGTACTTTTTTCTATACAAAGGATCCTTGTTATGTATACGTGTGTGTAATAAGTTTTGTTTATACTAATGCTTTAAAACGTATCTGTGCTTTTGGTAGCTGTTGTTTTCTATGGGATGGCGGATATACAAATGTATTTGATCACAGAACACTATAATATGCTGCAGATGAATCTACAAATCAGTCATGTTCTGATGAAGAGATTAAGTTCTTTTATTTGTTATTTTTATTTCAGTTTCAGATGGCTTATTGATAGATCATTCATCTGTTTATTTTGGGTTTATAATTGGGATTGTTATATTAAGTAAAAAATCTAGACATCTAAAAGACGTTATTAAGAATCTTGAATGACTAAAAATGCTCCAAGAACAATTAAAATTGCTGTTATATCGATTTTTTGAAACTCCAGTGGTTGTGTACTTCACTATTTAGTTGTGTGGAGTATTTCTTACCCTACTTAGAATTCTTCATTTATTTATTGTTTTAATGCTTTTGTTGTACACATTTCAGTACATACTCAATAACTTATTTAGTTGTATGTTATATAAATATATCTCCTGTTTGCATGGATAAAAATAAGCCGAAAACTGTTGTTTCCAAAAAGTGATTTAAATATTGATAGTTAGGTTACTAATTTAAAATTGAGAGAAAATCCTATTCACAATGAAGATATTATTAGACAAAAATAAAGCAAGAACAGTTTTCTTGATATATTGTCTAATTGATAACATCTTTCACAAATATTTTTTAGATGGTTTGGCAAATGCAGTTACAGCATTTGTCATAAGTTTTTCTATTGGCAAATTAATTCCTCATCAACAACAACAAAATTCCTCAGTGTAGCAGTATTAATTACTCCTCCTGCTCTTAAAATCCAAAATATTATTTTCTACCAAGCTCTGTATCGTTCACCTACATATGTAACTAACCATTCACGCTCACCACCAGACATTTTACTAATTATGTTAGAATAAAAATTATATTAAATGATTTAGAACGACAATTATTAACAGTGTAGAACCAAAACAGGTGAAAAAATTAAGCTGAATAAAAACCAATTTGTAACGAAATCACTAGAACAGTTAGTTGTGTGGGAAAATGATTTGCTCTAAATTGCTCAAACCTTTTTTCAAAAGGCCATAGACCAAGAAATAATAGGTGAAGAGAACTGAAACTGCTCTGACGACTTCAAAGATATTCAAATAGAAGGTACTGATGTACTCAAGAGTGATGCCAATTGTCCAGGTCGACAAGCCAAAATGCCTGAGGTAACATTTGATTTGGGTCAGCACTAGTGGCGCAGCGCTGTAACCCAACTAATTGGGTACAAAGTATTGAAAGATTTGTATGCGATAGGTTCTATGCTCAGTCCTGTGAATACTGACTCGGCATCCCCTCAATGGTTGCCATCAATGTGGATACTACTATAGAAATCTGGGATGTTTATGGCCATAGGCAACTGAATATCAGGCCTGTTAGTTAGCTGAAAATCAGACCAACACTACGTGGTTCGTATTCCATGTAAAGCTGTAGGTATTTGACCTGGCTTTTGGGATATTAATAAATAGCTCTTTCTGAGGAACAGTCAACATTAACAACAGTAACAATGACTAAACTCGTTCATTTACATTCATCACACTCGTTTGCCCTTCATATTCGACCGTGAGTGTTAACAAAAATGTAGATGCTGTCACCATTTGCAAATTCATATCATCAGTTTCTAATACATTTTTAACAAAAAACATAGTACATTATAAGTAAAAATTATTAAAGAAAAAAATTAACACTATTAAGTTTAAAAGAAATATTGAATGAGGTGTTCCAAATATAGAACTACAAACACATAGGAAATCAGAGTAGGAGTACAGTTTGTGAATTTTTACTGTTTCTGAAACTTAAATACGATCTTGTTCCAATATTGGTAACACTGATTGTTCAAATACAATCAGGACTGTAATTATTGTCTACATAAATATTGATGTGCGTTTACATTTTTTATGGTACAGTATCTTATAAATTCAGATTCACTGAAGAGCAATAAAGTTAATTGTTGTGATTTTGCAGAACCTTGGCCTTCGGCAGGAAATGGAGCGGCTCAAGAAAGAGAACCTCACACTGCGAGACAGACTGTCCAAGTTTACGGAGATATAGGCATTGAGATATCAAGGCCTATACTGCCCAGGAACACCTCTGCTAGAACTGTATTGAGTGCTAGAGGCTGTTTAACGAGATTGTTTGATAGAATCTCAGTTCTGACAGCTGTGACATGATGTACTTTCTGTGGACAAGTACGGTGCTTTGTGCTCTTCTCCCTTCTACCTGCAGTGGTGCTTTTACATGACCTCCTTCTCTTATTTCAACTGAAATATATTGTAATGAAACAATTGCTATGAAACCTTTAAGATCATTCACCATGTTTTATCCTAAAATATTATAAAGTATATGTTGCACAAAAGGATTTTTCTTTTTTACAATATTAACTGTATGAAATTAAAACTGCTTCAATGAAGTACAATGATATTATTTCATTAATAATCTTGGTTTTGTAAAGCTTAAATGATTGAAAAGTTATTGTTTTGTGTAAGTGTAAAATTTATTTGCATCGTGTAGTTACTTAATTTTACTATAGGTTGGATAGTAACATAAGTAATGTAGTTGTACTATAATTACATAATGTCGAATTACTTGTCTCAAACATTTCTTGGTTGCATCAATCTAGTTTTTGTGACTTATATTTTATATATTTATATTTAATAATTGATATGTGTATATAGTAAAATATATTATCGTTACGTTTTACATCACTACTTTCACTTCCCTTTAATGTCTGAGCTTCCTGGAGGTTTGGGAACTACATGGGAACTCTCCGATCATGTCATAGCTATCCTCGAGTGTAAGGCGAGAGAGGCTTGAAGGCCGTCATTCTGTTACCTTTGTACATTTATTGTTTAAGTAATATATTTTATGATTGAGAGGTGTGATAGTTGACATGACAATAGAAATAAAGGATTAATTTTAATTTTGGCCCATATTTTTAAATTATAAGACTTTATATTTAATGAAAGAGAAAACATTGTAAGTGTATGAAACTATTTTGAGTTACCTTGAAGCAAGTGGTGTAACCACATTTCACTTATTGTTCCCATATATATTGCGTGTTAACCTCTTGTACTATATTTGTGAAATACAAATGCTTGATGTTTATCTATAGTTGAAATTGGACTTGCAGCTCGCATTGCAATGCTTAATCAAGCTTGCAATGTTAAAATAATTCTCAGTTTGTTCTTACAGTTTATGAAAATTAAGTACTGTAAGCGTACTTGTAAATGTTTATTAAGCTACATGAAAGGTGTGTGGTTTCAATTAGAAATAAAGCGTAAATTTGTGTAATTGAAATGTTTCACATGCTTTTCCTGCAGTTATTTGTTTTTAGTTAGATGTAACAGTGTAGAAAGTAAATAGTTTACTAGACGATGAGTTTGAAGAAATTGTCTACATTTATTCTTTAAGAAATACAATGTAGTAACACTTCTATGTAAAAAATATATAATTATATTACATATACCACTGTAGTGTTTTAAGTTGAATCCATTGTTTCCCACCCCATAGCATCCCAAAAGGCTTTTTTAAGTGCATTTTTCTGCATTTATAGTTATATTGTTTTCATAATTTTTCAAATATTTCTTTTAGATACATTTTATATTTTCTTTGTACTAAAAGGAATGTAATTTTAGTATTTAATTTTCTTGGCATAACCCTTGTATATGGATTATAGTTCAACTGAAAATAATAATGATACATGTCAAGAAATATGGTTGAAAAACTATTATTAGTTTTTAACCCAGGGATTGATAAAAAAGACTAAGTTGATGAGAAGGACCAGGGGTTAATGCAAATGTGAAATAGCTTTACCAATCCATATTAGTTATACTATTCTAATCATTTATAAATGTGTTTGAGATCTTATATGACACAATCCATTACAACATTATATTACTTTCTGATGTTTTTTTCTGAATTAAAAATTGTGTATTGGCATTTTCTCGTATAGTTTTTGATATGACCTTGATATTTAGCACAATAGTAAACCAACTTTCAAATTACATACAAGTCATGTTTGAGGTTAACTTTGAATTATCATTGAACAGAAAACTTACAACTTTGATATATCTTAACTTACTTATCTGTGTGTCTTATGAAAAATGAACATTTTGAAGTTATACTTCTTTGCGCCCGTTAGACACTTTGGGATGGGATGTTGGTCGAGAAACCGCGTCACGCTGAAAAGTAAGAACAAATTTTTAAGAACTATCGATTAATCGATTGTTAATCGAAGAAATTTAATCGAAGAAATTACTGATAATGATAATATAGGTGTATAATATAATAATGAAGTCACGTATAATATATTGAAGATAAATATATTGAATAATATTGAAAAATGTCTTATATTTCATTTATATATCCTGTCTATTTGTGTGCGTGAGTGGGTGTATGAGAATGGCCAAAGAAGTATAACTTCCACCGTGTGGTCCAACGCACACCCAATTTTTTTATTTACCACAGAAACATCACACTAACTTCAATCTATTTACTAGAAACCATATGGGATGTACTCAATACTTAAGGTGGTGCAATCGGTTTTCAGCGAGTTAATTATTTTCCATTTTTATAATCAAAATTAGTTAATATGCTTTACCTTGAGACAACAAAAATATGTAAAAAACGTTTTTAATCACTACATTAGAACTTGTGGCCATGAAGTGGCGAATTTAGCTGATTTTAAATCAGTGTTAAGACAGCACTCTTTTAAGTATACATTTAATGTTTTATAACTACATTTTTACATATAACTGAAGAGATTAAGATGTTTTTCACACAAAATTTTTAAAATATTTATAATTTTGAAGGAGAAAAATACCCTTTTATACCTTTAAAATTATAAATATTTGTAAAATTTTAAAAAATGAAAAACATCTTAATCCCTTCAGTTATGTGTAAAAAACGTAGTTATAAAAAATTAAATTTATACTTCTAACGGTTTTGTCTTAATGCTGATTTAAAATCAGCTAAATTGACCTCTTGAAAAGGCCAAAAATTCTAACGTAGTGGTTAAAAAAAATTTAAATTTTTTTCCTGTCTCAAGGGAAGGTACATTAACTAATTTTGATTACAAAATTAGGAAAT
Organism: Stictocephala bisonia; assembly: GCA_035578905.1. Taxonomy (NCBI): domain Eukaryota; kingdom Metazoa; phylum Arthropoda; class Insecta; order Hemiptera; family Membracidae; genus Stictocephala; species Stictocephala bisonia. The sequence continues at coordinate 67,414 of JAQJVL010000401.1, read as the reverse complement.
AATAAACTCACCGAAAACTGATTGCACCAACTTAACCTCTTAACTAATTTACGAATTAATTACAAACTGCCTAAGAAAATTTATTAGACTAAATAATAAAATACGCTTCTTATATTGTACTCATATTTTCTAATTTTTTGTAAAATGAACTCAACACTTAATACAGCCTAATTATAATATCATATAGTATATTTTTACCATAAAAGTATAAGTTGAAAGCTAAACTGATTTCCCCATCTTAGATTAGCCCTTTAATGCTGGCGGACCTAACAGACGCCAAATTTATGATCACGACCAGCAGCTGTATCAGACACCAGTCAGCTGCGGACCTAACAGACGCCAAATTTATGATCACGACCAGCAGCTGTATCAGACACCAGTCAGCTGCGGACCTAACAGACGCCAAATTTATGATCACGACCAGCAGCTGTATCAGACACCAGTCAGCTGCGGACCTAACAGACGCCAAATTTATGATCACGACCAGCAGCTGTATCAGACACCAGTCAGCTATTTTTTAATTTTCTGGTTCGTTATTATTCCAAATTGTCAAATTGCAGGTCTGTGCAAGTAAAAATACGAGCTACATGAAACACAAAACTAGTTTGCTTTTAATTTGTTTTCACTTTGTGAATTTATCTGTATAAGTTATCAGCTATTTAGTTTACTAATATGTCCTCCTGATCTGTTGTATTTCATTATTTTGTTTTAGAGTGGTTTTTATAGTAATTATTATTTATAATGCATAAAATAATAATTATAAAGTGGAAATATGAGCAAAAGAAGTTATTGAAGACATGTTACTAAACAACTTCAGTTGTTCAAAACTGAAATAAAGGAGTCTTGTCCTTTGTGTTTTGAAAATTACATTATGAAAATATGTGCCAGTTCCTTTATTTTGTTTTCAGTTTTTTATTTACGCAGATCATAATGTATTGTGGGTTATGGCTACTTTTATATTTTTACAGTAAATGAGCAGAGCTTTTGCATTAGAATCTTTCTTGAACTTTGGTCAAATTCGATTTAGTGTCAACTTTTATATAATTTGTAATAACTACACTTCTATGTGAACTAAAATGACATTACATTTTTTTATTCTAGGTCAGAGTTAAAAAATTAATTTTTTTTATTTTTAAGTAGAACAATGATCTGAATATGGAAAAATCTTGGCCTTCAAGGCACAAGTACCCAGTTTTTAGAAGCTGGCCTTCAAGCGACATCACCCCAAAAATTTGCTAGCCTTAAAACGGCTAATAAACTATCATAAACTGTCAGCTTTAATGATCATATAAATAAAATTGAAAACATGATGACATAACATAAAATCTATTTCAAGTCAATAGTAAAACTTATAAAAGTTTCCCAAATTTCTTAGTAAAACTTGATTATTAGTAATTTTTAAAATCATTTTAATATAACATTTATTTTTGTGGATTTTAAAAACTTTAAAGGGATAGTTAAACAAACCAAAACATTAGTTGATAAAGTATTTACTGATATTAGTGCTTAGTTACATGACAGTTAGCCAGGATTCAATTTAACAGGAGTGATAGGAAGTTAGCAAGTTTACCTAGGATGATATAGACGAGCCGCTGTCAAGTTATTCCCAGCATATTTGGAGTCTCCTCGGAACTGATCTCACCCTACCATGAATTTCCTACTCGGCAATGTTCAGAACTATAGCAACCTTTTTATTAACAGTTAAAAGTAAAATTTAACAATTTCTTAAATTCCATGTGAAATTCAAAAAATAATAGTTCCAAATCGAACAAACTGCTTCATATTCAAGGTGGTGAAAGCTGGTTCAAACTGCTAAAAAAATAATTGGCAATGCATGAATTATACATTTTATTTTTGAGGACTAGAACTTAAAGTTAAAAATTCACATACAGTGAGAAAATCAACATCAGTAAAACAGTTCTGTTGGTAAGATGAAGATAAATTTGAGCAATAAAAAACATTACAGCTATGTTTTGTCCGTTTTTATACATGATGTTTATTGTTTTGAAGAACCTTTTTATTTCGTTATTAGGATAATGTAATTATGTTGTTTAGTTTCTATTTAGAAACTTGTAGTTTTGTCTGTTCTTCTCGTGTAGTAATATACTGTACTTACAGAAACTTGTTGAATCAGATATTTGGCTCATGGAAGTTAGTAAAATGTAATTGTAATTTTTTAAGACAGAATGTAAAAGTTAATTATTTGCTCCCTTGGATTGTTGAACTGAAAAATATAGAGGTTGACGTTAATTTCAGTTAATTGATTATTTTAACCCTCAGGTGTGAAGCATTTTGTCGAGTGTGAATTAGTTTTCCTTAGAATTGAATTTTGAAGTTAAAAACATTAATTTTTACTATAACCTGTAAATAAAAAATTGCCATAGCGCAAAACTAGTTGGAGAGTCACTGTTTGTAACCAATTGGCCTGGAGAGTAGGTCAGGGGGAGGGTTGTGTTTGATTGTGAGAAGCTTCCTAATCCTCTGCGTATCGTTCGACAGCGGCTTGACTTAAGGTCTCTAACTTATCATAGGACTACACTAATTATTTTGGATCCCACTGATACATTCTTCAGGTAAGTTTACATCATGAACAGTTTTATGTCTAGTGGATTTATCTGCAAAGCTAAGTTTTCTGATTCCCTCTCTCCTAAAAAAAGTATATTTACATGTTAAATAACCATGAGACAAGATTGTTTTGGATATTCTATTCTGGATATATTTTTTTTAGTTACTGTGAAATTTGTATTTCTCCTCATCAAAAAAACCAAAACCAACAGATTTAATGATTAACATAATTTTAAAACTTAAACTGTTTAGCGAGAGCGCAAAAATATTGAATCGAGCATAATCTTGAATTGCAACTTTTTTATTTCATTTCTGGATTTATTTACAATTAAAGATTTATTAGTCAGCATAACCATCTTATGCTTTTTTGTTTAAAACTAAACAATATATGAAATGAATTGAGAAATATTTGCCACTTTAATAACTTAATTATGTGATTATTTATGCAATGAAAGCAGAGCGCTTCTGTTTATTTTCTAATATATTATTGTAAATAGGTAATAAATAAATGACAAAGGCCCCTAGACAGAGGAGCATGACAAAAGTTATTTTTATAGAAAATGCAAGAGCACCATATCAGCCAAAAATAACCTCTGGATCCTAAAGTTCAAATCTAGACTTTGGTGTTGAGCAAATTGTTAAGCAGAACAATTTATTGACCTATGTGATAGACATTTTAACCTCTGTGGTGTTCTATACTTAAACTAATGTTAACTGTTTTGTTCAATGTATTATACAGTACTCTCAATGTAGATTATATTTTTGCTCATCAAATTTGTTGTACTTAGTATATATTTCATTTGTACATTTTTTAAACACTACTAAATCTATATAAAAAATTGAATAGTTGTTGTTTTGTTAGTTCCCTTGTTGGTCAGTAGTTATTGTACTGATTACTTTATTGAAGAACAGGCATTTTACTTGCATTTCAAAGTCAATGAGTGTAAATGTTTGTTGTATGTTCACCAGATGCATGTTATATTTCTGTTTTATTATGTTCAGCTTTATTATAAAAACTATTAATAAAGTGTTTTCAAGTTTATGTTAAATTCTATTATTCTGATCCCACTCTTTATAACATAAGATTGTTGAAATAAGTGAAGTTGAACGATTTATAAAGCGGTCCATACACTACATGTGCATTACACATCGTTCCATTTTGTATTTTAGCACGCAGTGCACCACACACTGTAAATGCAGTTCGCTCTGTGACGTGCCAGAAGTCGGTATTCAACTGTGATCAGCATCTATTTACCTGATAGATATGGACCTCTACCTATCAGGTAAATAGATAGAGGTCCATACACCGAGGACCTCTATCTATCAATGCCGTTACACTGTGTCATTGTAACATAGACACCCATACATATTGTCACATATTACATAATAATTTAATCTTCCCATTTCCAAAGCCCCTCTCACTGTGGAATTTAACGTCACAGATAATGGAAGGGAAATAATGGATTTACCCATAGAAATAGCATCAATTGGGTTTACAATCATGCAGGTGTAGATAATTCTCCATATCTATCAACAACTTATAGAACGCTGTAGTATAAGTAGAATCCTTCAACTGTACACTTATTACTAACATACGCATTTAAAATTTTTATTATTAGTTTTAGTAATGTTTATGCCTGATGGAACAAAGCCATACCAGAATGTTAACTAGTTTTCCTTCAACTGTACACTTATTACTATAAAACCGTCAATGTATTTTATTACGCATTCATATTTTAATACGTGGTTGACTAAAATGTCTTTTATATTCATTATTATTATTCATTATTCATTTCTAAGACGCCGATCGTAGAGATATGGGCGAATATGAGGGGTGAATGAGTGTAGATTAACAAGTGTAGTCATTATTACTGTCAGAGTTTGATTTGGCTCAGAAATGACTATTTAATAATAATAGCCAGGGCAATTTAAAACTGTATTAGTACAATAAGTTTTCTCAAATACAAAATTTTTACATTTCAAGAAAAAAGTTCATGTACCGTAAATTTCCTTAACAGTTTATTGGCTTTTACAGGTTTGTAAAATTAATTACTTGGTCACGTTGTTATTCTTGTTATATGTATAGTTACTATAAATTACTTTTGTATGCCTAGGTAAAAATGCAGTGACTTTATATTGACTTATATCAATTTAAAATCACTGCATCAACTTATTCATATTGAAGTAATGTATCATAAGGATTATAACGTGGCCAAGTAATTGATTTTATGAAGCTAAGAAAATGTTGTTTCAGGAAATTGATAAGAACTTATTTTCTTGGAAAGTTAAAAAACTCTGAAATGTTTATAAAACATATAGCGAGAAAACATTCAATTAATCAATCAAATTCTTTAATGCCATAAAATACATCTATGTTATATCTTTTGCATAGTAACAAAAAATAAAGCTTTAGCCGTTTTTTTTATTGTTACAATACATGAAGATAGCAAGGTGATACAGAAGAGGGAAATATGGGTTAAAAATTAGTTAAAGAAGAAAGATAAGTATTCTGATATGAGACTCCTGAAATTGGAAGAGAGAAATGTACAGAACAGAGGCTGATGTATCACTCATTTTTAAAAGTACAACCAAGAATCTCTTGGTATATTGCATGAGATACTACCTCAAAATATTATGCACTTGGCACGAGACTGGCCCACACACTAGCACACAGTATGGAATGCAGCAGACGAAGCACTGGACATTGAACTAACATCGACACAAGTTTTAGACAGAGAAGAGGGTCAGAGATGGTAGGGAAGGGGGAGTCAGCAATGGTATTGGGAGGATGGTGTAGTATGACTAATAACAAATTGTGTGTGAACTTGGGAGGCAGGGTGGGGATCAAACAAACTCAAATTTTATATGATGGGTATTCCGGGCAAACACTCGTTGAGCTAAAAACAGTGTGTGTGTATATGTCACAGTATACGCACACCGTTCGCTCGGAGAAAAATGTTTACGAATATAATCAGCATATTCTTGCAAAGGGTTAATACTGAATGCTATCTAAAGCAATGGAGTATGTGAATAGTTTATAACCAATGTTAGTATAAAACATATACTGTAGTTCTGACTTTGGTTACACTTTTGTGTATGAGATTAAGTTCTCACATTGTTAATTGAACTTATCAAACTGATGCTCCCAATGAAAAAAAAAAAATGCTCTAACTATTCCTTGTATTCCAAGGAGCCACTTCCGTTGCAAAAGATTTCCAACTAACATTTCGGTCTGCACTGATTCTAAATTTGTATCTGAAACTCATATTACAAACATAATACAAAGTTTAAAGTAATTGAAAATATATATTTTGGAAATAGAGTTGAATCTTCGAATTTAACCCTTAAATATAAAAACACAGAAAGAAAATTTTTCAATTTTAAGTTAAAATGTTTATCTTTTTATGTTGAGTATTGTAAATATGTTTTAAATACATCATATTTAAAACCCCATGTTTTAACAAATTTTGTTGCAATGTTAGATCCTGAATAACGTAATCAAACGAAGAGCATTTCAGTATTATTCCGTTGGATATACAATTTCAACATGTTGTTCAGGAACACTGGTACATATGAAATCTTAAGACCCGAGAGGCAAGTAATCATTCAAGTCAACTGATTTATGAAAACATGATGACGATATCATGGACTTTTGGAATAAAGTATTTAAAAATGAAAATATATGGATTCTTATTTCCCAAATGACAAAATTCATGAAGGCTATGTTATGCTTACCACATTCATCGGCAGTCACAGAGCGACTATTTTCTGCAATTACTATAAATAAAAACCAACTGAGTAATAAATTACAAACCCATACGATGAACACATTTTTATTAAGTAAAGAAAAGATGGAACACTCATGATCTTCAGCCTTTATCATTTCTAAAGATTTAATAGCACTTGCCAAATCAGCAAGAAACAAGGAATTAATTAGTGGCTATTTAGATAGATATTTTATCATTATTTTTCTTGACAAAACAGTATTTAATAAATATACAATCATAATTATTTATTTTGTTGTTAACTTTAGTAAAATTGTTTACATCTAAATATTATACTATAATAAATAAAAAACAGATAATATTAGAAAAAAACAGTCTTGTCTCATCTCTGGATACATTTTTGGAATCAAAATGACATGGTAAGTTTGCCTGCTTATTATTTTTGTTTGAAATGTTGTAATAGCCCTTATATGTCATATGAATGAATTGAAAATATTTAGATATTTTAATAAGGAACTATTCATATTAATAACTACTATTAAATAAATTGTTCAATTGTAAATGTTAATTTTCTTCACTAGAGTCGTAGAAATTATGTGTATCTGAGTTTGAAGGCTCTTCACTACAAAATTAAGAGACCTGAGGCCTATAACAAATCCAGTTACATAATAGTTTTCTTGTTCAATCGTACATAATTTCATGTGCATTCTTAATTTGTACTATAATTCAAAACCATTTATGTCCTAATTGGAACAATAAAGTACAGCAGTTTTTACTGTGCGTCAACTTTACATTTTTATTATTAAAAAATATGTTGATGTATCTCAATTATATTTTAACAAGTGGTTGACAAGAATTTTTATTACTATTATTATTATTTTATAATAGATTAATAAACTTTGTATCTTACAATGTTAATGTTTTATACAGAGGTCAATTCGGTTTCCTCAAGAGCAAATCTACAACTCATGCAATGTTCCATTTTATAAATAAAATTGTTTCAGTGTTAGATAAGGGTCAATGTGCAGCTGGGATTTTTATTGACCTCAGTAAAGTTTTTGATTTCGTGATCATTCAATTCTTCTCAAAAAGTAACAGCTTATTTTTTATTTTTATTTGCTCTTATCTTATCTAATGGTAAGAGTAGTACCATTAGATTGGATAAATATAGATTAGATTGGATATTTGATAAAATTATCAGATAGGAATCAGTGGGTAAAAATTCCCTATGTCATCAGTTTGGATATACTCCAGCATTGTTTCTCAAACGTGACTAAATGTAAAACTGGAGCTGCTCAAGGGTCTGTTATTGGACGTATGCTTTTTATGGTATTCATCACTGACATCAATTCTGGTGTATCAAAGGCAGATCTAAGCCTTTTGCTGATGACACTGATGTAATGTGTATGGAGCCTAGTAGGCAATTATTGGAGCAAAGCCTCTTGGTAGAGGTGAACAGCTTATTACAATGGTTTGGTTCAAACATACTCGCAGTCAACATGGAGAAAAAAAGCTTAGTTGATTTTTCTATAATTGAAAAATAAAGCCACGATCTATGTTGCTTGTTGGAGGATTCAACTATTGTTGGATCTGTGGATACTGTTAAATATCTTGACTTACTTATTGACATTAATCTTTGATTTGACAGTCACGTAGATAAGGTTTGTGGGCTGATTAGCTCGGGCATTTTCACACTACGAGTTCTATCGTCTCATCTTGAAAGTCAGCCCCTTTTAACAGCTTATTACGGGGTTGTTTATCCGCACCAAACATATGGGATTCTTATATGGGGCTCTAAGACTGGGAGAACCATGCAGCTTTTTAGACTGCAAAAGAGAGTTGTTAGGATTATATTTAAATTTAAAAAAGCACAGACTCTTGCAAAAATGGTTTTAAAAATACAGAATTTTAACACTTCCCTCAATTTATATTTTAGAAACTTTAACATGTGTTATAAAAACCTGTGATCTTTTCAATAAAGCACAAAAACCATAACATAATTTCAATATCCGCAGTAAAAATTGCATTCCAATACCAAAACAACGTACTTCCTTTTTAAAAATCATTTATTTATATGGCATCAGATTGTTCAACTATATCCCAGATCCACTAAAAGACAGCATTAAAAGTTGCTTCAAAGTCAAACTAAAAAAAAAATATATATATATTGCAAAAGGGAGACTTTTATAATTATATTCACCCCTCATATTCACCCATATCTCTACGATTGTCGTCTTAGAAATGAATAATGAATATAAAAGACATTTCAGTCAACCACGTATTAAAATATGAATGCGTACTAAAATACATTGACGGTTTTTAGTAATAAGTGTACAGTTGAAGGACAGTGAAAACTAGTAAACATTCCGGTATGGCTTTGTTCCATCAGGCATACGGTAAACATTACTAAAACTAATAATAAAAATTTAAAATGCGTATGTTATATTGTACAACTGAACGAGAAAAACAATAGTGTGATTGGATTTTTCGTAGGCCTCTTAGTTTCGTAGTAATAGCCTTAAAACCGGAGTATTATACATATAATTTCTGCGCCGACAGAAATTGCAAGTTTAGTACATCTTATGTGTATCTATAGATTTTAAAGGGAATTTCAGTACTAAATACGTTTCCCGCTGTAGAAACCCTGAATCCAATTGTTGTTGTATCAGAAACAAACGAATGTTGTTAGTATGTTAGTTAGTTCTGTCTGTTGCTGTAGACTAACTATTTAACTATGAAGTATGGTCGTATGTAAGCATAGATAACAGGTTTACACAATGAAGTCTGTTTATTTCCATAAAAGCTTGATGATTTTACAGTTTTTGTTGAGTTTATTTTTGAATTCAGGTAAAGTATGATTCTCTTAAAAATAGGCTACTAATTTGTGTATCAATCTAATATAGTTGTTGTTGGCAAAAGTTATATCTATGTGGTCTATTATTTTGTAAACTGTGAGTAACTTATATTGACAATAACATTTTACCTAAACCAACTTACTTATTTTATTTAGGCCTAGCATAATCAAAATAAATATACAATTTCATCAAAATTTTATTCGGTAATTATGCACTTTCGTGCCACCTCTGAAAAATGATTTCATGTTGAAAAAGTGGTGAAATATGAGTTTATATCTCTTGAGGAGTTTGATTTCATCAGCGGAAAACTCGTTTTTTACCGAAAAATCGAAAAACTAGTTTTTTACCTGATAGTAAAAAAATCAACTTTTTAAAAAATCGTTATTTTTCAACAACTTTATTTCTCGAGTTTTTTTATGCTGAACACAAATATATAATTGGTTTTGTAGCAACATTTATTTTTTCAGCTCGAAAATTGCATTTTTTACTGACATAACCTAACTTATCCTAATTGTCTATTTTCTCAACAAAAATTCGTAATTTGCGTTATTAAATTCCAGTGTTTGGCCTCCGTAACGGCCTGCCTGCCGTCACTCCGGCGGGAATATAGGTGAATTCGGTTTTTGTCATTAATAGTTGTTTTATATAATGATCGCGTAATGGCCGCTAATCGCGATTCGCCGCGATAGTAGTTTTTCCGTTATATCTCGAGAAATATTTGTAATAGACCAAAATAGTTTTAAAATTTGTATTCAGCGCAAAAAAACACATGAAAATAAAAAATGTGTGATTAGAATACCATTTAAATTAATGGAAATATGACAAAAATACTAAAAGTGTGAAATTGGTTTTTTCGGTAAAATACGTTATTTCCGTGGAATAAAATGCATATCTAGTGAAAATGCAGCCAATTCTAGACTCATTTCAAGCAAAATGTACCAAATTTGTTCGGTGGCAAAAAACTGCATAAATACCATTATTTCAAAATTTATCATATTATTTTTCTCTTAGACAATTATTTTATAATTTTCTACTTTGTTTAAATAGGTTCTTTGGTTTTGTTGCACAATTTTTGTGTTAACCATTTGAAATTATAGATCCGAGGCCTGAAAGGCCATAAGTTTTTTAACCCTTTTGAGACTAGCCTGTAATACAAAAGATAACCCAAACATACCAGGCTATTTTAAAACCCTAGGTAGGGGAAAGGACATGTCGGATGCTGCTTAAAATGTGTGTGCCAATGTAGGGAAAGGCAAATCATATGCTTTTGTGTTAAACTAAAAAAAACCAAATGTTTATCGTCAAGCAAGCACGACAAACTTGGCACTAATTGATGCAGAATGTTCTGTTCTATACATTTATGATTTTTGTATGCAATTTTATATACGTAGGAAAATGTGCAACAAGAAACTCCCACTCAATTTCTGCCTGGCGGAGGTCTGGAGAGAGAAAAATGGTTGAAGTTTGACGAATTACTGTACAATAACTAGTTGTCAGAATCAGGCCTACCCACTGACAGTCTGCAGAGAATTAGATAATCTAGCCAACACAACACATTGCAATGTTGTAGGTGCTTTGGGTGTTTTACTAAAAATGTTTTTGTGTGTGTGATTTAAAAAAAACTGTTATTTTTGGCTGTAATCTAACAATCTATATACTGTATATAAAAGTCATTTACCACTCATCATTATTTCTCCAAAACTGTACGTCCAATTCACTTGAAATTTTGTAGATAGGTTTATCTTGGCCCCTAGAGGCTCACTAAGTTGGATTTTCCTCTCCGACCTGAGAGGACTTCGCCTCACTCGCCTCCAAAATCTCCATGGTATTCCTATGGAGCTATATTATTTAATTATTTGATTAACATCTTTTTTTATTTGATAGTAAAATTGGCTCCTCAATTGTATGCAATTTAGATGGAAATGACTGCAGGTTAAAAGTAAAAATTATGGGCTACATCACTTTTAACTTGCAAGTAAATTTGAAAATAAAAAAAAAACTAAAGTCACAATAAACCTAAAAAAAAAAAATACTGATGTTAACCTATACATTGTTATGTTGGGATTACAAAAGACAATATCCCTATAAGCAATCAAATGAGCAAGCTAAATATAACGACAATATAATGTAAATAGCATTGTTCACAAATGTTACATGACTTAGTGTCTGACGTAAACAGCTGTTGTCTGTACATGGCGGTTGTAGGGACCTCGGCAATGTACGATCAAACAGATAGAGTATACGAATATCTTGTAACATATTGCTATCGAATCTATTATATTTTGTTATCTAGGTTATTTATCTATGCTATTTCATAAAATTTTAGGACCGGCTGGTAAAATAGAGCCACTGTCACGCCTTTCGCACTGATTCTATGAAAAGAGGAACATAATTTAGGGGAAGCAAATGAAAATAATTCATCTATTCTCCAAAAATGTAGCTCCAACGGAATATTATGTACCACCTTCTTAATAGGCACTGCATAGTTGTAAAGAATTTAATCTGTCCTAAATCAATCACTAATTATTTAGGGTTTCATTTTTAGTGATGAAGTGCCATTAGTCCATATATGGGCAAATATGCATGGCAAATGAGTGTAGATGAATGAATAAATATGTGAAGTCATTATTACCAAGTACGATCCAACAGCCAGGCCCTTAAGTGACCTATAGTTTAGTATGTAATCTGAACCATGTAGATAAGTTAGCAAACTGACAGACCTGGTAATCATTTCTTCCTCTGCACAACACCTGAATTCTGGTAATCATTCCACATGAACACCCCACACTTGTCTAGTTATATTAATGTCCATGTTGATGGCATCCATTGAGTTGATAGCATCTCACAGCCTTAAGAGATCTGATCACCTACAATTTCCGCAACATAAACAATAACAGGAAAGGAAAGCAAACTAAAACACAATTAGATCACTTGAGAACTGAAGAAAGTGTGTTAGAGTCTCCTCCAGACATTGCAAATCATCTAACTTGCTTCTTCGCTAAAATAGCAGATAGAACACTAATCAAAAACACAGAAGGTAAACAAAATCTACTTTTAATAGAACCAAGAAATCCACAACACACACCCAAACTTTCATTCTCTTCGCCTAATAGAATTGAAATAGAAAAAAATCATTGACTCATTGAAATCTAATAGCTCAGCTGGAAATGATGAGGTCAATTCCAAACTGATAAAGCACTGCAAATACAAAATTATTGGCCTTTTAACATATATTATTGGCAAGTAACTTACCCTGGAAGGGGTTTTTCCCTTCTGAACTTAAACTAGCGAAGATATATCCCAAATACAAAAGTGGAGCACAAAACGAGGCCAATAGCTATCGCCCCATCTCTAATTTCAACACTATCTAAAATACTAGAACGTGTTGTATTAAGTAGGCTACTAAACCACCTCACTCAGCACAACCACCTTAACAACAGACAACATGGCTTTCTAAAAGGGAAATCTACAACAACATCAATAGTTCAACTGACTGAAACTCTCTTAAATAGACTGGAAGAAGGATGCATTACAACAAGTATACTACTAGACTTTAGTAAAGCATTTGACTGCCTGGACCATGGACTCATAACTAAAACACTACAATCCCTAGGAATAGCTGACAGGGAGCTTGACTGGTTCAAGAGCTACCTGAGCAACAAGAAGCAACAGGTAGAACTAACTCACCTAGTAGACATCACAATATACAAAACTACATCTGACAAACTCCCAGTGAGCAGAGGTTTGCCCCAAGGCTCGGTGCTTGGACCTGTCCTATATATCTTACTAACAAATAACTTCCCAAGATACCTTCAGGATCATTGTGAATTGGTAATGTTTGCTGACAACACTGCCCTGATCTTAGCAGACAAGAACAAAGAAAAATTAGACATTACTTCTTTCATTGCCTTTACCATGGCAAAACAATACTGCCATCAAAATTACCTTGTGCTGAATGAATCAAAAACTCAACAACTTATCATTACCACACCTAAAAATCATTACCAAGGCTTTCCAGAAATTCAAACAGTAGAAACAGCAAAATATCTAGGAGTAACTGTAGATCAAAATTTATCTTGGGAAGAACATATTAATCAGCTGAACAAAAAACTAAACAGCAGTTTATAAATGGTAAGAAGAATAAATCAAGTTACAAACATCCAAACAGCAATGACAGCATACTACTCACTATTTGAAAGTCACCTAAGATACGGGATAATAGCCTTGGGGGGAACATCAGCCACAAACCTCCAAAGAGTGCTGATTATACAAAAGCGAGCAATCCGATCACTAAAGGGACTGGAGCCAATGACCTCATGCCGTGAAGCTTTCAAAGACCTTGGGATAATGACAGTAGTAGGGCTATACATTCAAGAGGCAATCCTCTACTCTACAAAATCAGGTCAAAAAAGAACAAATGACAGCCACCAATACAACACCAGACAGAGGAACAACTTCCTGCTTGACCAACACCATCTGACACTGATAGAAAAGAAACCTACATACAGAGGAGCATTGTTCTTCAACACTCTACCTGACGCGTTGAAACAACTCTCAGAGAAGAAACTCAAAGAGGCACTCCATACCTGGCTAATGGAAAGGACATTTTACTCTGTTCAAGAGTTTCTGCAGTGGCGGACATCGACTCACTACATACACTGACGACACTATTGTAACAAAACCATTTCTTCAATGACGCTAACTCTGTTCTCTATGAATATGTGTAATAAAGAATATTTGATTTGATTTGTTCCTAATTAGCTGGTTACAATCATACGCTACAGTGCCGTCTTGTAAATTTTAGCTGTACATTAACCATTAAAAAGTTTCAATTCAAATTCCTTTTAGTGGTATTCAAACACATGAATATAAATTTGGTTAGCGTTTTTCAAAATTACTGTCATTAACTCCTTATGGATCACCAAATGTTAATACAATTAGTTTTTCCTTGTATGTTTTTTGTACGAATTGGAATATTTTTCAAATATGTATGTATATTTTAAATTAATTTATTTTACCTTTATATATTTGAATTTAAGTACAGTAGTTTCATGGTGTTTAAGCCTGAGTAGTCTAGTATTACATAATCCCGTTACTGTATTATTCACGTATTCTAGGTATCACTTTTCAGCCTTATCGCACATGCTATTGTATCATTCATTAGTAGGTTCTTAGAACTTTATTATTCTTTCATTCATTTAGTAATTTCCTCAGTCATTATTATGAGATTCTTTCAATGATGATAACTTATAAATTAATGGAGTCTTTTTTAACAAATAGAACACAAGTGGAACTAAATAATAATTACTCTCTTCCCAAAGAAGTTAAATTTTGAATCCACACGGCTCTTCTTTAGGTCCTTTACTTTTTAATATATATGTATAAATGATATTGTTGAAAATTTGATATCTGAAAATATTGAATTCTTTTTGTATGCTGATGATTTGGGATTGAATATCAGTTGAAACATTTGTGAAGATGTAATGGAAACACTTTCTTCAGTAACAAATAAAATAAAACAGTGGTGCATTGCTAACAAACTCTACCTCAACATAAACATAGAAATAAATTCTTCAAATAAAACAAAAATATTATTAGATACAAAACCATAGGCATTTCTAGGATTTATATCTAGGATATATTAATTTAGATTGGCAGAATCAGACTAACAATATTATGAAAAACATTAACAAAGGAATTTATTGTTGTTAAGCTATGGAATAGTCAATTAAGCTATGGTACACATTTATGGGAACAATCTTTGAGCATTAAGAAATTATTTATTATTAAAAAAAAAAAAAAACATTACAATTAATCTGTGGAGTGACGCAGACTATTCATTGTAAGTCATTATTTATAAAATTAAATATTACGTCACGTCCATCCCTATAGTTTACAAGTCACTTCTCCACATAAAAAAAAGATATTCAAAACTCCAATGTGCATTCCTATGACACCAGAAATAATAATAAATTGTAAATAAAACAATATAAATATCACAAATCACAGAAGAACCTCATCTACATAAATATAAAACTATACAAATCTTTGTCAGCTTCTACACAACATTTATATTATAAAAATTTCAAATCAAGATTAAGAAACATTTTTATTGAAAATTGTTTATATAAAATTGAAGAATTCTTTGAACTAATGAAGAAAAATCCTGCAGTTCTGTAATTTCTTATACACTTATATATTTTATATTATTATATATTTTTTTAAATTCTATACAATTTTATACATCAAATTATGTCAATAAAGTATTATTATTACAATAAAACTTGTCCGTAATCAATGTAATGGAATTTAATTGCTTGGTAATGGCAGGTATAATGAAGATATTACCTACCCCCAATAAAGAATTGTTCAAAAACATATACAATACAATACAAGTGTACATCACAAAATTATTACAGTAAAGTACTAAATTTACAAATATTATGATGATTGATTTCGGTAAACCACGTTTACCTAAGTTAGACCAGAAAGATTCAGAAAGGAACATGAAAATCAGTGATTGATTCCTTTGAGAATCCCTCTGGTCTGAGGAAGTTAAACGTGGTTGAACGAAATCGATCACCACAATATTTGTATATTTTGCACTTATATTGTAATAAATTCATGTTGTGTGACGTTCATTTGTATTGTATTTCTACCGACACGTAATATGCTGATTAAGAAAAAACTAGACTCATGTCAAGACAGCTGCAAAAATTTAGAGTAGTGAGTATATATCAACCTATTTTTGTTCTTCTTAGTTATGAGCACAAAGATACAAAACTTTCTTCATTGAAACCTGGCTCAAATGGAGGCTTAATTTTTAACTCAGCAGTCTCTGACTTAACAACTGAACATTCATTTTCAGCTCTAGGAAAGAGTAATGAAGACAGTCTATCCAAAGTCAAAAGTTATTCTGCTGAGTCAACTCAACAAGAGGCAGTCATAAAGTTGATAACTCGAGTGATAGGGAACCGAAGCAATGATTTTCATGTTACTGTGAATCCACAGATATTAAACAATGGCAAAGATGTTTTTACGGTAAGTTACAAATTGAAACCTCATTTTTTTTATTCTTGAAGTTATACAGAACTATGTGAACTCCTACAACTTTTTATATACCGTACGTTTTTACTGCTTTTTATCTTGGCACATGGCCTGGCACAGTAAATTTGTTCCAACATTTTTTATTTTGTTTAGAGCACACCTCTAGTTATGAGGTTTAAATCAGTGTTAAGACATATCTACCAAATTAGATAATTTCCGCATAATTTGTACATAACATAAATTATAAAATATTAGATATATAACATAATTTGACAAAGGAGGTGAGTAGATTCATTGCTAGTTATTTTAGACCAAAGCTATACTTTTGTCATAGTCCTGGTCTTTGAATAATCCCACAACTTGTAGCATCATGAGTGAAGTGAATAAAAACAACTCAACACTGTTCACTCGAATTAGTGTCTGAGGTGGCTGCCTTCATGCATCTCCACACTCCTAATCATTACGAAAACCATGTGCAGGTACCCATCAGTAAGTGCAAGCAGGTGTTGAGGTTTGAGTCAGAGAGTGTTTACTTTATTACTGAATAGATTTTTGAAGAGAAACATGAAACACGTAGAGGAGCACTAAGAAATAGATCCAAAATGGAAATATTTTTATGATACTTGAGTGATTCTGGGTTTTAAAGCAGAGTGGCACTTGATGTAGGTGTGGAACAGTGTGTAAAATTATTTCTGACGTTTTGGCTTAAGTGGTGGAGAAAGCGAATGATTGGATAATATGTTCAACCTCCATCAATGAAGATAATTGGTCGGTAGCGTAGTTGGTTCAATCCCAGCTTCATGGGCTAAAGGTTCTCAGTTCGATCCCAATCAGAGTCAATACATTTTGAGAAGGATCAGCTGATAACCACCGGCTGTTCATTTGTCATTGGGCTATTAATTAATGACACTTTCTAAGGAATAGTCGGCCTTATTTTGTAACAATGACTACATTCGCTCATATACACTCATCACACTCATTCGAAATCCATATTCGCCCATATCTTGACGATCGGCGTCTTATGAATAAATAAAAATAAATAAATAAATAAATTTAGCCAAAGTGAAAAGTGGAGTGGAGTAGGTGGTTCAACATCCCCACAGTGACTGGAGCCCTTGAATGCATATTTAATATTTATGTAAATATTAAAAACCCTGGACAGTTTGGAGATGAATCACCAATAGGAAAGGTAGTGGTATAGATTGCCTGCACATCTATCAATGTGCAGGCAATCTATAATGTGAACAAATGATTTACTATTATCAAAGCTCAGTGGCCTGGCAGTGACAATGTTAGGGAATAACATTGTTTCATCAAGTCTTAAGTTCCTATGTTGGCGATGCTTGCCTGTTGGGTGACAAAGGGTATTGGATAATCTCCTGGCTCATAACTCTAATTGCTGCCCCACAAAATGACTGTGTAAGGTTATTTAATGTAACACACACTCAAGAAAGAGTAATTATAGAATGATTTTTCGGATAGTTAAAACAGCACTTCTCTATCCTAGACAATCGTATACGCTCAGTGTTACATGAAATGTCAAAACTTATTATAAGTTTCGCTACGTTACACAATATTTCTAATCACAAACAATGGCTGGAACTAAGTTTACCACTCGGGTGCTACACTAATGTGTTATGACCTGCAGTGTGTCAAAGTATTTCCTTGGCTTCACGAAGTTGAAATTATTTACTCGCTATTATTTCCTCGTCAACCTTAAGTAAAAGGTTTTCAGCTATTGACTGTTTTAATTACTTGGTCGACACACTTTTACTTTACTCATGGGAAGGTACTTTGAGCATTTACTTGGTTTTTATTCACTTCACTTCATATCTTAAATCAGCTGTATAATATTGTTAGTTGATCCAAAAATCCAAAACTGTTCTGTTCAATCAACTGTTAAATTACTAAGATTTTTGTTGTGAGAAAGTGACAATGAAAGGTCTAGAAGATTTTTGCATGGTTTTTTAAAACCTTAAAGCCATATATAGTGCAAAGATGTAGTATAGGTCTAAGATTGGTTGCCTTTTATTAAAAAGGAAATTATGCAATTAGTAATAAGCGATAATTTTGTAACAATGCATAAACAACAATGGTTCTTCCTTTATTCACTGTTCTTAGTTTTATTATTTTCTAAAAGTGGTTTTCTTCCATGATTTCTCAACAGGTATGTGACTTAACACTACAGCATTTCACATCAGTACAATTTATTTGCAGTGAAACTCAAATACTGAAGTATTGTTTATCCTAATTTTCTTAGGAACTTTATCTGAATTGATTTTTTGTTTGAAAATTATTTGTTAGCATTGGATTGTTCATATGATAGGTGTTCATGGACCTATCATGCTGAATTGATTTTTTTAGGGTAAGTTTTAACAAATTTTGATTCCTTTGAGGATCCCTCTGGTTTGAAAATGGAAAATTTGGTTTATCAAAATTTATTACTATTTATTTGTTAATTTTTATCTAAATTTTTAATAAGTTTGTTTCTGAAATTTCACTCGTTTTGTAAATTATTATTTTTCGGGTTATAGGTTTTGAAGCATGAGAATTCAACTATTGTAGAGATTGTTGGATCTTCTGGTGTTGCTGTTGCTTGGGGATTTCATCACTATCTTAAGTATTACTGCTCTTGCCACATTTCTTGGAACGAAAATCAACTAAATTTGCCCTCTGTTTGGCCTTCTGTTAATGTTCGCATAACTGCAAATGATAAGTAAGTCTAGAATTCAATATCCAATTAACCCTTCACAGGCGGAAATTATTTTACCCTATTTTAAAGTAAAACGTAATTATATAAAAAACATAATTTTAATGAAATGTGAAGTTAATTTTTTTAAAGTTTTAGATACAAAGGTATATAAAAAATATATAAATTTATACTTAAAGTAACAATTACAACTTTTAACGCTATTTTATTGTACAGATGTACAACTACAATGAAAAGTACATATATATATATATATATATAAAATTTTCAACATTTTAGTTGAAACTTTTAACGGTATTTTTAATTTATGATACAATAATAACTACAATAAAATAATTGAAAACTAGAAAACAGAGAAAAAGAACGATAAGTGTTAAAAACAATGTGCTTGGGGGAGCGACAGAAGAAGGATATTTCGTTTTACGCGTGTGCAAAGGCAGGAGACGGAGCCGTGCCTATGTGCGCTCTAATTGGCTGCTCCGTCTCTTTTCATTCATAGACGATTTACGTTTTTGATAGGCTGAGGGAGTTGGGCAAAGAAATGTCTAAATTGATGCTGCACTCTAGCGGAAGTTTTAGGAACTATTATTCATACTATCAACAGAAATATTTTATTTTGGATCTCTTCGTTTACCGTGTTTTAGGCAAAGTAGAGGCTGGGTATATATTTGTTTGCCGCGTGCTAAGGGTTAAGTCATACTTTTATTCAGTAGTGTTGTATTTATGAATATACGTCATTATAGAAGTAAAATAAAATATATAATAGTATAACAATTATAATGTTTTACAATTAGTCTTTGCACAATTTTTAAGTTCCTGGAAAAGAGTGTGAAAAACCCACATTAAAAAAAATTATCAAGGGTTTTTTATAGTAAATATATTTTTTAGAACTAAACCTGATAAATAAATGCAGTTTTATCTATTATAATCTTGGTATTCTGGACCCGACAGTGTCAGAGATTTATTTACATTACATACATAGGCCGATATTTCGGGCTGTATGTGAGTCCCATTTTCAAGGCTGACGTGAACTGAGTCCGCAACTCAAGTGGCGAGGGCAGGCCAGGCGGGCAGGTTATATCTGTTGGCGGTCATGTGCTTCTTGTAGGGTTGGCAAGTGGGGACGATGTCCTGTGGGGAAGTGTCTGTTGGTGATGTCACTTAACCTGCTGGGAATCCTGGGCAGGCGACTGACCTAGATTGGATGCTATGTACTACTGAAGAAGGTGAAGCTTATCCATGAAAATAAATGCAGTATGTTCGAAACATATTGGTTGATGAATGAATTCATTTTTTAATTTGTACAATCAAAATATTTATTTTTAGAGGTCAATTAAAAACATTTTAGTGTGGAAAATCCATTAAATTTGTTTTTAATCTTACAACGAAAAAGTACCCAAAGTGTTTCTATTTGGAGAGCTACTTCATTTTTTAATCCATTTTATTCAGCTTTTCATTGAATCTATCCCTTTAATCTCTAAGACAAGCCTGTAAGTATTTATAGATTCCTACAATTATGACTTTATGTATAAGTCTTAATTTGGTTTGTATTCAATGAAACACTGTATTAAACCCACTTTTTTTACAGCTCAAAGATGAATACATACACGGTCCAAAGTATGTGTCTAGTAAAGATTTCTCCATTTTGCCATGATGATGGCAGAGACAGCAACTTGTCTCTCTCTCCCTTGTTCCCCCAAAATCTTTCAGGATGATCGTTGTAATTATTACTTCAGATTTATAAAGATGTACATTAGTTGTAATCTATTTATAACTGCCACTGAGGCGTTTTGCTGTGGCCATAAGAAAGTGACTTCTGTTTATTTTTTCTCTGCAATACATATTAATTGAAAGGTAGCCATGGTTAGGGAGCGTTTGAGTTACTTCAGAGTGGGTAATACTATGATAACAATGAATAGGTAGCCTATATATTTAAAAAAAACACGTTTTACTTTAGAACTAAATAATAAAAATTAAATACAGAAAAACTAAATGTTATCATTTATGTGTTTAGAATCATCAAAAATTCTACCTGCTTTGTTACATCATCATCCATTGACGTTTTCATTTTCATGGGTTGTCCTACACAGCCTCCTCTTTTTTGTGTATTTACAAGGTTTCCTCTTCCTCCACTTGTCTCTTTTGTGTTACTCTTATCTCCACATCCTTCCACACTTGGTTTTCCCACCTTCCTCTTAGTCTTCTTCCTCTTTCTCCAGGGCTATCCTCGAGACTCTGTTATTTCCATATGCCCCATCCACTATATCGTTTTTCTTTCCATCTCTCTTGTAGCAGTATTACTTTCAACCTTTCTCTGATCATTTTGCTCGTTATTCTTCTGCTAATCTACTGCATTCCAACTAAAAATCTAATTTCTTCTGCCTCTAATGTGCTTAAATCACTTTTTGTCCATGCATATGTTTCCGCTCCATATAATAAGATTGGTTGATAATCCATCTTGTAAATCAATCTTTTCATTTCCTTTCCAATTCCATAATACTTTTGTTACCAGATTTAAAAACGGTCCACTCTACCATTCCCTAATACATTACCATCCATTTTTGAAGAACTTTTTTTTAGTATCTTCTTCAACATCATTATTAAGATTAGTAATAGGATTTTCATCTTCACTACTATTATCTGTACATTCATTATGAGTATCAGGTGACAATGCTATATAAACTTACGATTCCTCTTGTACCTCTTTTGTCTTTCATCCTCAATTACATGTATATAGGAATGACAGTATTGTCTCTTTGAACTATGTCCAAGATTACACTAGAGTGGTTTTGAACAAGTCTTTAATTTACATTAAAACCAAATAATGTGTTGGAAGTCTTGCTGTAGTAATTCTTAATAGCAGTTTACCCTTAATTTATAACAATTGGATTTGGTTTTTTAATCTTATATTCAAGTGATTTACTTGATTGAGGAAATAAAGTATTAATTTTATGAGAAAACATGAGCTGGTGATGGTAAAAATAAGACCTAGAAGTATTTCTATAGCTTAACAATGCTAGGTTGGGATTAGGTGAGTGTTCACATTGTTTAAATTTTCTTAGAATCCCTTGAAAATTTTTAGGTTCAGTGGTAGAGGACTTATTAGCCCTATTCCACCGCTTAAGTAAAGGTGTTTCATTTCCTTTCATTTTCAATTCAGTTTCGGCACCTGCTTCTGCTTGTCCGGGTAAGTTTGCAGTCGATAATAACTCCAAGGTAGTTAGTTGGTAGTCCTCTCTGGTTAACATTAAAACATTTGAAAATTATCTCTTGGGTCTTGTGTTCATTTAGTATATAAGGCTGTTATTTATTATAATGAGGATAAGGTTGGTTTTTCTTAAATTTCATCATTTAGGATATGTAAACACTTGTAAATATATATTGGCCTTTTATATTTTTATGTAAATTCTGTAAGTTTTGTATCATAAGTCTTCTGTATAGTCATCTAGGCATCTAGGTAAACTAATAGAGGGGACAGACTGGACTACTATGTTTATAAAAATAATATGCACATGTATAATGTTTATAAGTCATATTTTCGACCTAAATTTATTTCAAATCAAATGTTACAGGTATTAGTCAGTGAAAAATGTGTATTATCAAAAACAAAATTGAATGTGGGGACGAGAATATAGCCGATGATGCTCGTTACAATTCTGGTCACAACATATATATAACTACAATCTTTAAAGTAATATTAAATATTGGAAAGTAATATTAAATATTGGATGTAGGGATTGCGTGGTATGTCCAATCGGCTTCATGAGCAACTCACACAACCTTCTTAACGCACACACTGCACTGTTCTCCTGTAGTTCTTAAGGAGAATCCTATTGGCCTCCAAGGTTGGTATCAGAGTTTAAACCCCATTTGTTACACTGTGCTATCGCCTGGGTGGCGTTTAGATCATTAATCCGTGATGTTCCTTGGGGTCTCTGTCCCATTCAAAAATTGGCTTGTTTTGAGCCATTTTACTTTTTGCCTTTTTTAAACATTCACAGATTGAGTATTTTTTGGACTAGTAATTACTGGCCATTTTTCTATCAATGTATATGATTAAAAATTACCTCTTTGTCAAAGAAAAATAATGATGAGCATTAGAATATTTTAAGAACTAAACAGTAACTTTGAAACAACGATATTAAAAATGTTTTATTATAGCAGTTTATTTTAATTTCTAGATTCCGATATCACCAGAATGTTTGTACATGGAGTTACAGCTACGTCTGGTGGGACTGGACTCAGTGGGAGCGTCATATAGATTGGATGGCACTCAATGGAATAAATTTAGCATTGGCCTTTAATGGTCAAGAAGCTATTTGGCAGAGAGTTTATAAAAAACTCAACATGACTTCTGAAGAAATAGATCAACATTTCACTGGCCCTGCTTTCCTTGCTTGGTAAGTTCTTTGTAAGAGGTCTGTGTGGTATGTAAACCACGTCTTAGTTTAGTGAACATTGTGTTTAGGTGTGTGCAATTTGTAAGCCTACTCTTTAGTTTAAAATAATGATACTGTGTTATCATGCTCTTGTAATCTTTTGAATCGTTATTGAAATCAAGCTCTGATAAAGTTTTGGTTATTTTTTATCAGAAGATTCACATTTTTCTGTTAGTTCAATTATTTAGAGAAGCCTATGTTGCTGATAACATTTATAATTTCAGACCCTAGTTTTACGATAGGTTATCTGATTTGCATTCTTAGACATGAGCATAACGTAAATTTACTTTAAACTTACGTTTAAAGTTGTTTTCAAATCTGCATATCAGTTCCTGCAGTGAAAGTGCTCTTAGGGTTGAAAGTTAAAGGTTACAACATATTCACTTAGTTATGATTAACCCTTACCACGCCGTAAGCGCATATACACGCATATGTTGGCTGCTCTAAACGCCGTAAGCGTATATAAACGTAATAATTACAAAAATACTATTTTCGTAGTAATGTTTCTAATTTAATCCGGTAGTGCGTTTGGGTTATAGGTGGTGACTCATGAGAGACACATTGTGCGACTCGCGACCTTTTGTTAGCCTGTCAATCACTTCGAGACTGGTTTTTGTCTGGCAGTGTACATTTCCACTGTGCCGCCTAACGCCACAATCGTATTTACACGAAGCACTGTCAAGCTGAGCGGTTGTCATTGTCCGCCGCCTTACAGCTTTGAAACTGTGTATTTAGTTGTTTTATCATTACTTTAGCTTAATATATGTGTAGTAATTTATTAGTTTTAAGTGTCAATATAAATAATCTGGTCGATTTTGATTTTGTGGAAGGTACTAAATACATCGTAATCAAGTGCTATATGTATTTACTTATTTGTTATTATATATGTTATGTGCAGGCCCCGTCTTTATCAGTTTATGTACAAGTAAATGTACATATTTTATTGATAGTAATAATATTTTGTATTGATTCATACTGTAAAAGTGATCTATGCTTGAGGCTTACTTTCAAATAAAAGTTTGCTTATTTACATATACATATACAGTATAAGAAAAAAAGGTAAAGTAAGCTAATAAAAGTTTCAAAATGTTATCATATCTATATTTTCCTGTACAGAACATTAAAAAAATGAGCAACTAAAAAATTTTATTTTAATTTTTTTACAATAAATTAGCGCTAAATGGAAAATAGGCATTTTATAAATGGCATTCTTAGGGTTAATTGTTTACAATTTTCAGAGATAACTGTAGATATGAGAAACAAACTGTGTATCAAAGTTGTGTTGGTGTCCCCAGGTATTTAAAACTCAACCTAAATTCATGGTTACTTTGGGTACCTATATAAAAGGACGTGTAAGATCAATTGATTTTTACCCCTGAAAATGTTATTAACATGATGTTCATATTAATATGAAGTTCCAGAATAACCTATTAAAAATTTTTTCAGTTAAATTTTTTTAAAACCTAAAATTAAAAATGTGTAATCAGCCAAATCAACTGTAGGTATGGTAATTGGTAATATTATTATTATTATTTAATATTGAGTAACATTCTATGTTTGCCTATTGGCATGGCTATTTCAAGCCATTTATAATTTTATCAATAAATAAATAAAATATATTTTTGATTAATATCCAAAATTTGTAAATACCCTGGACAGTTGATAATTATCAAGAGAATGTGGACGAGACAGTTGTGTTAAAATTTAAACAAATCAAACCATTAAAATTAATAAAAAGGTTTATATTTTACGAGAGCCTATTGATTTTTTACAACTGTACAAATATATTTTTGGATTGTATAACTGGTATTTGTTAATATATTATGTAGCTGTCATGTTATTTTAATCTATCAATTAAAGTATTTTTTAAATTAATTTATTTTTGACATTGCACAGAATATTTTATTTATTTAACTAACATAGCCTAGTTATTGTTTAGAATTACGTAATTTATTTATTTTCATGTGTACTGCATTATAGTTTTTTATGTAGCTTTTTTTCAAAATAGCTGTAAGGACTTTGTTGTCTGTGGCTGTTATGCATACTCAAATAAATAATAATAATAATAATGTGTGTAAATACATTAATAATTAAATTTGTAATCACTTTTTGTCATTTTTGATAAGATTAAATTCATTTAACACCCAAAAATCTACAAAAATTATAAATACTCGGGACTTAGATGTTTTTATCCATCATGCTAAGAAATAAAATGCTTGTCAAAATCATATCGAAAACTCGAAAACACTTTTAGTCATCCAATATTTTAACATCATAGAAATTCCAAAAAGGCAAGTCAATCTCCTTTAAATTCAATAACAATTAAATACATTTTAGGGTATTTACCTAGGCTTGGAGTAAACATCCATTTTATATTTTACCTACCTGCTGGGTATTACCCGGTTCACATCATTTGTCTAGACACAGTAATACATCGCTGTTAGTTTTAAAGTAAATCATTCATAGTGGCGTAGTTTATGAGTATTTGAATTGTTTTGATTTTTTAACTATATATTTTATTCATTACAAATGTGTTCAGAAAATAGAATAATTATAAATGCAATTTTTAACTTTAGTTCAATGATGAACTGAAAAAGCTATGCGAATTAAAAAATGTGACCTCCTCTTTTTACATTTATGTGCTGATTATGTCTATTAACAAAATCAATCAAATTATTATTCCTACAACAAGCTTTGTAAAATTAATTTTTCACATTTTAAAAATGTCTTAACCCTAGAATGTGAAAACATGCGCTTCAAGCTCTATTTGTGGAACTGTGCGCCATCATGAGCATAGGCAAGTTGCGTGCTATTTTGTAAAACTCAATAAAACATATGTTTATCATCAAGCAAGCATGACAAACTCGATACCAATCGACGCAGAATGTTCTGTTCTATACATTTCATATTTTAACCCTCCAAGTGATACGCATTTTACTCTTCAGTGATAGGCCTGTTTTAGGCATCGCGCAGTGTTTTTTTATAAAATTCATAAAAAATTTTAAATATACCTGTAATATGACATATTACATATCAAAATGTTCTAAATAATATGTACTAAATGGTTATGAAAAAGAAAAACTTACCAAAAATTTTCTTATCTTGAGAAACTTTGGATGACCTTGAAAAAAATTTTTCTCAAAAATATTTTTTGTTTTTGAGTCTATTTATTATAGTTGTTATGGAAACACTTTTAACCCTCGACCTGGCAAAGTGCGCTTTTAGCGCACTGTTTATGTGTGTCGAAATGGCAGAGTGCGCTTTTAGCGCACTGTTGACACGACCGCATATAACTGTCATTATAGTACGTATTTATCACGCTACGACAAAGTTTTACATGCCTATGGATTCTACGTTAGTGGCCGATTCCAACGATATGCATCGATAGTCAATACAGCGTTTATTTTGGTGACGTCATGTGATTGAAAACAATTCTTCGCAGCACAAATTCATCTATTACATGAGGAACTCCTAGCCCTACACTAAAGGACACCAATGTAAGCATTCAACAAATATTTTCAATTTATAGCTCTTATTTTTACCTAAATTGTGGTATAAGTATGAACTCTGTAGTGTATATAGTTTTTTTTAGGAAATTATTGAATATAACAGTATCCGCGGTAACGAAATTTCTGATTTTTGTACTGTTTACATTTATAAATTTCCAAAATTTATTTTTACCTATAAGATATAATTATAATGTTTATATTTTCTGAAACTAGATAAAATTTAGAAACTTTTGGCTATCTCACATTTCCTAATTTATTATCGCCACTATGTTTCCTAGGGGTACTCCCCCCCCCTTTTCATGTTTTATAAAATAAAACTTTTGAAATGTAACAAGTCACAAAAAAAAACTAAAACAAAATTACTGTTTCTTTTTATACTATGTGATAGTCTACTTCATTGTGATCATTTTGATACCAAACATAAGTATATTTACAGTATATAACTATTTTTTATGAATTTATTAAAAAAGGCTTACACACAGGCCTAAAATCACCCGCCAGTACAGACAAAATCAACTGCCAGGTCGAGGGTTAAAATCCATTGTATACAAAAGTTACACAATTTAGTTCTGAACACAAAAATATATAACACTCACAGTTTATCAATTGTAGTATACAAGAAAGTCATATAGAAAATGTTTTTGCACTAGCATAAAAAAGCAGAAATTTCAGAAAAGTGTATTTGTTATTATAAAGTTCCATTATAATATTTATATAGGATTGTAAAACTTTATTTTCACTTGTAAATGTTTCTGAAAACTGAATAAAATACTGTTTGCAGCAAATTATAACTATATTTACATGGAATAACGAGGATAAATATGCCTTATTCCGAATCTGACTCCGCTACAGCAGGTGCTTTTCTCTTTTTAGTTCCTTTAGGTCTCCAGAAGTGATTCAAATACTTATAGTAGTTGACTCATATTTACAAATAATAACAATATTTACAAACATACAAACTAAATAAAACAACTAAACGCAGTAATATAACCTTCAAACGGAATAATAAACAACACTGATGTACGACGCTTTGTCACAGAACACGAATGACTGAGCGCGGGAACCAGCTGATCGTAAATAATCAATACTACTTTTCCCGCGTATTTGAAAAACGTTTGACATAGAGTATCATAAAGAGGAACTCTTTCTGAACATTTTAGTATAAAATATAACTGGTTTCCGATTTTAGTTATTTGTTCACGGCGCTTTTCGCGATCGGCTCGGACCGAGCCGATATCACTTGGAGGGTTAAATAATTGTTATATGAAAGTTTATTAACAAATGAATAAAATTTAAACGTGCAACTTGAAACTCCCACTCGAGGGGGGGGGTTTGGGAGTGGGAACAATGGCCGGTGTTTGTCGCATAACTGAAAAAATAGGATATTAGTTTAGCATTCTCATAATAATCTAAGAGCTTGAAAAATAAAATACATGTATTGTTTGTATTCGCTCAAAATA
Organism: Stictocephala bisonia; assembly: GCA_035578905.1. Lineage (NCBI taxonomy): Eukaryota > Metazoa > Arthropoda > Insecta > Hemiptera > Membracidae > Stictocephala > Stictocephala bisonia. Next base: position 39,104 of record JAQJVL010000401.1, on the reverse strand, counting down.
ACGATTTTATTTTACTTATCGACAACAATATAACGTAGTATGTTATTATCCTACGCCAAAACTTTATTTTTGATCACGAATATAATTATTTTTTTATATATCTATTCAAAAATATCTGTTCTATAAATTTTGTTCTCAGAAAAAAATCATGAAAAAGTGTTAATATTTTTCACTATGATTACAATACTATGCGCAATTGTTCAAGAGCCGTTTACATAATTTGCGCATACTGACTTATGGTGTTATAAGTTTTATACTTTTTGAAACATTTTCATATAATTTACATTTTATTGTAGCTAATAGATTGTACTAATAAAGTACATGTAATAAAAATTATAAAAAATTATACACACCTCTTATTTGTGGATTGTTATGTAATTTTTCACATAAATCTTTCGTTTCCGTGGTAAAATTTTTATTTTCCACAACAAACTAAAAATATAAAACTTTGTGTATGGGTACAATATAACTATTTTCCTAAACAACTTTTTCTTGCCTATTTAATGGTAATTTTTAGAATTTTTACATGTACTATTTGATTATCTACAATGATTATACTGTAACTTTGCACAGTTTTTCATTTTTGCGTTTTATGTAAATAAACGTTTTATGTTTAAAAAAAAAAATCTAGTAGTTTTTCTAAAATATAACAACATATTATCATACTAAATAATAAACAATTTGGCTCTCTTGGAATTATTTACAAAAATGTTTTAGTGCTCCTAAGGAGGGTTATAATTTACGTACATTATTTGTAACATTTTTTAATCTTTTCTAGACAATAATTATTTACTATTTTTTTTTAAAGTTTTGATTATAGTATGTGAAAGTACAGTTCTTGAGAAGTAAAGTGAAATTATAAAGTGAAAAAGAACCGGGAGTTCATCAGTTGGGAGTTCATAATAGGTCGCATAGTACTCACCATCTAGGGTTAAACTAATTAATTGTAACCAGGATAATATCTTATACAGTAAAATATGCTTAATTATGGTTATTTTAGATCCAAGAATCCAAAAACAGTGTAAAAAAGTTTTCAGCAAGTTGCACAGTTTCATATTGTAGGCAAGAATTATAGACTATACTTATGTATGGTTTGAATATTTTAAGTATTAATTTCTCCCACTACCAGCCAATTAATATTCAAAAAATCCTCTTTTCTTTGGTTGATTTGCAAAACTATCACATTCATTTTGGATATTTACATCTGCTAGCAACTACTCTTTTTGTTCTCTTCTGTTTTTGAATAAATTGCCGCCTTACTTGCATTGCAAAAATGAACACGCCATAATTATTTGCTTTGATACTGCATACCGTTCTATATGGTAGTATGTTTCAGGGGCCGCATGGGTAACATCCGAAGTTGGAGCGGACCATTGAGCCAGACTTGGCATAATCATTCCCTGTCACTTCAAACACTGATCTTAAAAAGAATGAGGTCTTTGGGAATTATACCGGTTTTACCTGCGTTTGCTGGACATGTGCCTAGATCATTTAAAAGGTAATTAAGTGTTGATTAGAAATGCTGTAATACAGTTCCATTACTGCTGACCACAGTACTGTATCAGTGTTTATTACTGGTAAATATACACATTACAATTTATTATAGTGCTACTTTGAAGTAGGTATGTTATTGATGACATAATAAGTGTGCCTTGTGATGACATAATTAAATAGTGGTATACATGTTAATACTAACAGCTGTTGGTTTCTGAGTCGTCTTAACAGTTAAATTATCAATCCTTTAAACCACAATTACCACAGTCTTCCCACTTTCACTAACCATTTAAACAGATCCATGTGAAAAATGATCTCAACAGATTGATTATTTGATCCAATCAAATCTATGCCAACTATTTCAACACTTTCTTTGCCAAAATTGGTAACCGATTAGGTATTAATAAATGGACACCATCTTCCATTACTTCAAATTGGGTGACTCATTCTTTCTTTATATCGTTTACTACAGAGGAGGAGATGATCAAAGTACAGTACAACCTCGATTATCCGGCCTCGCTTTATCCGGCAGTCCGTGTTATCCGGTTCGGCAAGTAGATAGCAATAAAAATTATTTACAAGATACAATTATAATTAATCGGAAGCGTCTCAGTTTTCAAACACAAATGTCGTACACTAGTGTTTAAGTTTTGCATTTCACAAATTGACTAGTCACACTCCCTCGACAAGCGGTCGCTTGTTACTGCCCAATAATTTGATAATGCACCTGAGAATTTGAGCTGGCAATGTTTACTTTTGTTCAGTGTGGCTGGCTGGAAGAGTCCATTTCGCAAGTGAGGGAAGACGGAACTGGAACAGTTCATTTTACGTACACATAATTTGCAGTTACATAACTGTACATATTTTTTTATTCAGTCGGAGTTAAAATTAAATTTAAGTATTTAAATTTAAGTATAGGTAATTAAAACTAATAATAAAAAATTGTTTTAAAAAGTGTAACTAATTATTATTTTATAACTGACGTCTAAACAAATTTCCAGTTGATATTTGTACAATTATCTTTGGCCGGAAAAGTAGATTAATAATACAAAACATATTTATTAATAAAGTTTACAATAAATGAGAGAGTTATTCTCTGTTGTGTTCGGGACATGCAGCAAGAGTGCTGTTAATCTCCATGACAAAAGCAAGGCATTCACTCTGCTACTCGTGGTGACAGTGGCGGCGAAACTTTGAACTAAACTTCATCCAGCGCCGGCCTGAGCCGGTCGGACGAACACCCTCAAGAACATTAAAAGAGGTTTTACGAAATAAATTTAGTTGGACTGGCAGTGAAAGGGTATTTTTGTTGTGTCGTGAAATATATTTTACAACTTTCCAATTTGACTTGATGATGTTGAAAACTAGATTTTAACAGCATTGGTTCAACATCATTTTGGTTTAAAACTAACTCTTTGCTTTCTGGTTCAATACACTGTACAGGGAGACTGCTCTGTTGTACAGGAGCTGAGTCTGGCAAAACTTTTATATATGCACAAGATCTAGATTGATAATACCATTCATCTAACGAAATAGCAATATTTTTAGCACAGTAATATTTTGATACAAACATTGCATTTAGAATTTCATTAAAGCCACGTTCGAAGTTGTTCTTTTGTTGAGAGCAATTTACCTCTGTAAAATTACTTATTCCCATGTTTTCAATCAACTTTAGTGCATTAGTTTTGTTGTTACCTATCTATGAGTCAAAATGAAACACATTGTTTCTATTATTGAATTGGTGTTGTTCAACTATTAGCTACTGTACATAACCTGTTTAGGTTTACTATAGCAGATGGTCTAGCTTATTTTTATAGATGGTGTCAAGCAATTCATGTATACAGGGATTAGGTTTTGGTTATTATTATTATTATTATTATTTTTTCAGATTGTTTCCTGCTGTAAATTTAACTCTTGCCACTTGCTGGGCTGGTTTTGAAGACAAATACTGCTGGTAAGTAAACTGGAGTAGGCTAAGTTTTAATCCCAGTCAAATAACATTAAAAGTATTTTTAAAATTATATTATAGTAAAAATATGTCATATTCATGTGTTTGCAAAGGACACATGAATTTGAATTGAAGATAGCAAAATCTTTTGGAAACATTTTGAGAGAACGGATGAGAACACAAATATAGCATTTAAAATGTTTAGAAGCACTCTCAAACAATATATTATTGTCTATATTGAAGTGTAAGTAAAGTTTCATAAGTCTTTAGATGTTAATTACAAATAGAAGACTTGACATACAACAGCGCTGGTCTGTATCTGAGAATGATTGACATGGTAAAACGGATTACCAGCCAACATTTTGAAAAAATGTTGTATACAAACTGAATAAAATAGAGAGAAGTCCACAGGCACCGTTAAAAGTCCTTCACTCTCCAAAAGGTAAATGAGGGAGTCATGGCTCTGCCAGTTGGACAGGCTGCCAGAATTGATGATATCTTCCTGGAATTTTAAAAACATGCTGGTACAAAAGTAAAATGTTGGTTTCTAACAGTCTTCAATGCCATTTTGGCAAGTTGTAATATGCCCAAATATTTTAAAAGATATAAAATAATAGCTGTTTTGAAGCAAGGTAAAATACCAGAAGGAAGACCAGAAAGCTACCGCCCAATAGCTCCTTTTAAGTGTCTGCTATAAGTTGCTGGAGAGGCTAATTTACACTAGATATTACTTATTCTCAATGACAGCAACCTTGTTGAACAAGCTGAGTTCAGACCTGGTCGAAATTGTAGTGAAGACCAGGTACTTTCTTTGACATCTTTCACTGAGAATGGGTTTGAAAAGAAAGAGAAAGTATCAGCAGCTTTTTTAGATGTATCATGCTCCTGTTTTATTTAATGTGTACACTGCCAACATTCTGTAACAGGTCCACCAAATTGATAGGCAAATTAATTGATTTGGATAGATAATGGATTGTTATATAAAAGAAAGGGAATATATTTAATTAGAATGGATGGAGAGGTTTCAAGTCGTATTAGAGAGTTGTCGTGTGGAAAATACCCGTGGGACAGACGAGGCTCCAACAATAAATCACAGTAAACCAAACCCTTTGTTCAAAACAGGATGGGTGAGCTCATTCTAAGAATTGTCAAAACATGTGGCGACAGGCGTGGTTGGCATCAGACAACAATAACATTCTCGGTTGCGACTGAAAAACGAAACCGAACACTAAATAAAAGGAAATTAGTGTACGTACGGAACCTGAACCGGCAACTCCCGCCAAATTACCCCCACGTCGAGACACATTTGAAAATACGAACATACTGCGTTTGAGTTATGACGAATCAGAACACGAGTTTTGAAAACAACCAATCAAAACGAGAAAGGCAGTTTGAAATATATCCACAGATGTCAGCACCAGACAGACTGAGACCGAGTAGTGCTGAAGGAAATAGTAAAAAACTCTCCAAACCAGACAACATTCGCACCGGAAGTAAGAAAGAGGGGAGAAGTCAAGCCCAACGGTTATAATACGTGCCTCACCCCAGTCCATCTCTGACGCTTAACTTAACATGACCTACCGAACGAGTGACCTGTATACACCTCGTGGTATAATAACCGGTTTCAAAGTTTTAACGATGGTTTAAAGACAAAGGGCAAAGTGGTTATTGTTACACTAACATTGTGCGTGTGAATTCAACATGTAATCAGTCTAAATTAAAATACGTGCTCGTGAAAATGTTGTGAAATCATCTATAACGAACGCTGAACAGATAAGTTTAAATTAAGATTTATCATTAAGATTGTAATTGCAAATTTATCTTCACTAGATAGAATCATGATTTGATTTTAAAAATATAATATAAGATCTTTTGTAAAGATTTTGAGTAAACTCAGTTTTTATTGAAAATATTCAATTAAAGAATGTAATAAAGAATAATGTTATAAAAGAACTTAGTTTGTTTTATTGCATCATACAGCTTTCACCGATTTACCATATATCGCGACCCTGAGATTATAAAAAAGAGAATCATGCTCTAAATTAAATTAAATTAAAATAAATAATGTAAATAATGTAAAGAACAAACAATGTTACAGAATGACGCGACAACGTGAGGCTTTGTTGTTGCAGATTTAATTATTGATATAAGTTGTTGAAAATTTGCTTAATTATTACAGATTTAATAAGTTAAAAAGGCACAATGTTACAGAATGGCCCCCAACAACGTGAAGCTGTATGATGCAAATTTTAAGTTTGGATATTATTTAAAAAATACATGAAAATAATTGGTTAATAATTTATTAAAAAATCACAGCTTATGTGAAACTTCATGTCAAAGTGATTATATAAAAAAAAAAAAAAAATTGTGATAGGCTGTATATCATAGTAGTGAATTAAATATAGCTGAATATATTTAAAATATAAGATAAAAGAAGCCTAAGAAAATATATTTTAATTTCATAAAAATTTAATTAACAAAACAAAAAGATTCATAGGACATATTTTTCAATCATTAAATTTTACTAAAAAATCATGGCTGATGTAGAAGTAGTCCAAAACTCGGAGCTTGACTCCGAGGACTCTGATACCTCTCTAAGCGTCATTAGGGAGTCAAATTTGAATAAAAATAAAAAAACTGAAAACCATGATCTAGGAATAGACAGGGAAGATACTTTGTCTAGCATTATGGACATGTTAATAAAAATAAATGCTAAACAAGATAAATTTGAAAGCAAGTTTAATGAAATAAATGACAAAAATAATAAGAGACTAGATGCAGTAGAGGCTAAGTTAGATGCTAAATTTGATAAAATTAGCAACAGATTAGACCAAACTGAGGTTAAAATTAATGAAATAAATATTAACCTAGAAACTAAACTTAATGAAATAAAAGATGAGTTTAGAAGAGATGTAAATCAGTTTGAAAGCAAGCTAGATCAACAGACAGAAGAAGTAACAGTAGATGTTAATAAAGTTAGTGAAATAAAGGAGGTTAGTGTTGTGAATGAAGTAGAGAACAAAGATAGGCAAGAACCTGTCAAAGTAAATAATGATAAGGACAGCCTATTGTCCAATAAAATAGAGTTGCTGTTAGGAGTAAATAATGACATAATTACCAAACTGGAGCAGATTGAGGTTAAGCTAGGAGGAACAGGTAGTAAGATGAAAGAGATGAATAATAATAAGATGAACTTAAATGAGGAGGAAACTAATGTGAGGTTAGATTTGCTGGTAAACATAACCAATAAAATAAACTCTAAACTTGATGAAATAAATGTAAGGTTAGATGAAAAAAGTGTTGATATAAAAGAAGTAAATAATGATGTAGTAGGTCTGAACAATGAATCTAATGTGAAAATAAATAAACACATAAAAGAAGTTGATGATAGGATAGGGAGTACTAAAGACAACTTTGTCAATGAAACTAAAAGAATAAATGTAGACTTTGTTGAGTACGAGCTAGATGAACACTTAGAAGCAAATGCAGCACTAAATGAGATAGGTCATGAAGTAAATAATAAAATGAGTGGGCCTAAAATAAATGATGAAATGGAAAACCAGGTAGGGTATCTAAACACAGTGTTAGATAACAAAATAGAACAAATAAACAAAACCCTAGCATTTGGTAACTTTAATTTTGAAAATGTAGTAGATGACTTCAAATGTCAAGAAAATAAAAAACTAAAAACAATCAGTAATAGGTTAGAAGAATTGAATGAGTTCTTCAAGTTTGAGATGGAGATCATAAATAAATATTGGGGCCTAAACAAACAAAAGGAAGTTGAAAATAATATGATGGGGGTGAAAACTTTGATGTAGACATGGAAGACTTTGTAAACTATGTGATGAGATACTATAATATCTCATGCTTCTCAAACTTTAAATATAAAAAGAAACAATTTAAACCAGTGTTCTCGGATAACTACATTTGCTCAGAAAACTAAACTATAAACTTAGCTGTTCACTGAAAAATACTTAGAAATAATAATATATAAACAGCAATTGAAACAATATAACTTTAATGATAGGGGGGTTGTATAAAAATAAATAAAGAAAGTGTAAAGATGATTATTTAAATGATAAAATACTTAAAGAGGTCATTTAATAACAAACAAATAATAGGCCTAGTTGAAGAATTGTAATATTGACAGTAAGATGAATATGTGATTAAATAGGAGATTTAAATATAACATTAAAATAATATGACATTCATGTTAAACTAAGATGATAAATAAATATCTTTAATGGTAAAAATGACTGTTAAAAGAAAATTATCTACAAATGTCACAATAGTAAATATATGGTAGGCCTAATTAAAAGTTTGTGAAAAATAATGATAACCAGAGAGTTGTTATTAAATATGAAAGATATTAAATGATTTAAATGAAACTTTGATAATAATATGTGTTAAATGAATATAACACTAATAATAAAATGATTTTTAGGTGAGAACGAGATAGTTTGAGGAGATGTTTTATAGTAGCTTGTTTCATAATCCATGAATGTTTATATTGAATATTTTAAAGTAATGACATGATAAATGAGTAAAACTAGAAAGAAGTATGGAAATTTACTAAAATATATTGTTGCCATAACCCATGTGTACATAAATAAAATATGAACCAAATAATAATGCAATGACTAGGTTCACATAAAATGAAACAGGTGAGATAGGCCTATCTGGTAAAACTTTGTATAATAACTAGTTAATGCTAAACAATGTTCTAATGACCTGTCAATGTTCATGCTAAAAAATGATTTAAATAATAATATGATATGACTCAAGAATATTAAATCATGATGAAGTAAATAAGATATAATGTAATACTTTGCTTTTGTAACTCTTGTATATTGACATTGAATATAATCCAAATACACACATTGTGTATACTCTGTTGAAATAATGAAAGGAGAATTTCTTTACAATACCGTGTTATTGTAATTTGTTTGTACTCACATTGATATGACTTAATGAATATAACAATAATGATTCAAGATTGTGTTTAACAAATATAATTGAAGGAGATTTTTGAGAAGTATTTTGTTGTAATAACTTGTTTGTGTTTATATTGAAAATAATCAGATGAATGATTCCAATGTTGAATATAATGATTGATTTAAAATGAAATAGATAAGATATCTTATAATACCTTGTATGATGACTTGTTCATGCTGACAATGAACATGAATTAAAGATACACAATAGGTGTAGTCTTGTGAAACCTATATGACATGATTCAAAGATGTGTTTGAATAAAATAATGAAAGGAGATTCTTTATAATGTTGTATTATTATAATTTGTATATGATGATGTTATTATGACTTAATAATGTACTGTCAATACACTACTGTATGTATTTTGATAAACTTAAATGATTTTCAATCATTTAAAGAATTTCATGAAGGGAGAACAGCCAGTGATTAATAGCAGTATGATTCAATTTTAATTACAACTAGTCACTTTCCAAATTCTAAATTATTCAACGCCAAGTACGTTATTAATTACAAAATGGCACAGTACTACAGTTTCAGGTGTTGGTTAACCTTGACAATAGCGTCTAAAAACTAAAAGCTTACAGTGATCTGCAGCATGGCAATTCCCCATTTACAAAAGCCATGTTACGGACACCCTTAGATTAGTAATTTAAAATATAACATTGTCAAATGAGAATGGAATGTTGTAATAATGTAATGTAATTTTTGATAGCAAATTTTATCACGGCAAGTGATACTGAGATCAGTGATAAAAATCACCAATTAATGAATAAAGTGTAACTGCAATGTTTGATGATAATTTATTGTAACTTTTTCACTTGTCAATGATGCAAGTCAGGAAAGATAAGATGATTAAATATGAGTTTGTTTAAAATGTTTTATAAATAATTTTTCAATCAATTTAGTTGCTTATGGAATTAAAACCATTGTAATAATTAGCAGTCAGTAAGTAAATTATGCTGTATATATTATATAACAGAAAAGTAATTAAAGTAATAGGTTCAGGTAGAATGACATTGCCATGAAAATAATTGATACTGTATGGACACAAATAGCAGTGTTGTGCCACCGATAGGTGTTCGGAGCGCCGACCTATCCCTGAGAGACATGGTGTTGCGGAGCCGCCGACCAAGGGACACGCCGAGTGATGAGTCAACCCATTGGCATGGCCGGGTCAACTGTCTGCATCCAGGCACACTAGTCCTTCAAGACCAACAACTTGATAGTGCAGCCATTGTGGAATGAATCAACATGAATCAACATGAACATGAATCAACCTTTGTGTCATCTATCTTTATTTGACTTTCAAAACCCACGGGTGTAAAACAGACGTAGTTGGTGTTTGATTGTACATTCATTACAATCTTTTTAATCTACAAGACTCTTAGTTTTGTGAACCAGCCATTATCAGAAAGTAACTCTGGTTTTTCAATACTTTAAATTTAAAACAAAAACAAGTTCGAACTAGTGTAAAACTTTACACTTGGACCGCATCCAGTGTTATAAAAATGAGTGACTGTTTTTAAGCTTTTGTCAAAATAAGCAATAACTTCTGAAGAAAACCAATGTTCTACAAGAACACTTACAATGTTCCAGAACCCTGGTTCATACTTGAACACTATGGTGTTGTAAATGAACTATTCCAAAGTACGTGCAGTGACATCGGACCCCACTGGCGTAACATCGACTCCCTCAATATTCTAAAATGGCACACACTTGAACACCAAGGCGCTGTGAATCAACAACTCCAGAAGCGCGTGCAGTGACATCAGGCCCCACTGGCGCAGCTACAACCCCAGCACCAGACCAAAGTACGTACAGTGACATCGGAACCCACTGGCGTAGCAACAATTTGGCAATATGTTTCAAACTAATAAATAAAAACAAAATATTATGCAGATATGTATTAAAAGGTAATAATAATGAATAAATGATATATAACAAATAAATAACAAAACAAAAGTATAAATAATTTATAAATAATGAATCTTTGATAATGAAAGAATGACAATTGTATTCAAAAATAATCTTCTAATATGCATCAACAAATGTATAGGAATAGATATTAATTCAAATAATAATGTAACTTCCTTGAAATAATTAAAATGTTTTTTATGATGAGATAATAAATAATAATAATAACTTGCATCAATGACAAAGAAATATGTAATGTATCTGTTGTTTATTAATAATGATAATACAAATTGCTCTTGTATTAACATAGGATTTGATAAATCATATAGATTAATCAGTATTTGTATATAATATGATGATGTATGTACTGTGTATTCTTGTTACACAATGTATTGATTTGTTTGATAACTTTGATTCAGGACTGATGAATTTCATTCCAAATAAATAATAAGTATAATCTGATGACTTATTATGTAAATATAATAATGTTTATATGATTCATTAGTGAAGAATAATTCAAGCCATTCTTATATAAATGTAAGAGTTGATGAGCTATTGATTGAAATTACTAATTATTATGTAAATAAGTTGGTAATTAATGATGTACAACTTTAAGAATTAATCATTTGTTGAATGATAAATAATATGTAAAAAGTTTTAAGGGATCGTTGATTTATTGATCAAGGAGAAATGTTAAGATTTAACTAGGGATTGATGATATGTATGATAATATAATGACTTATTGATGATTGAAAATGTATTTGGAAAATTGTTTGTGATTAATGGCTGACTTGATAATGTAAAGATTTGTTTTAGAGGTAATGATTTATTTGAGAATGTTGTGGATTGTGTAGTGATTAAGAATTTATTCAAGAAATTAAAGAAAGATAAAAGATTGAAAAAAGATATAGGAACTTAAAGATGGATTTAGGATTGATAACGGATACTTGTATTTAAAGAAGGTTTAATGGGATGAGATAGGATACAGAAATTAAAAAAGGGCAATGGATTGAAATTAGGTTACTGTATTAAAAGAAGGGTTTAAGGATTGATAACGGATACTTGTATTTAAAGACGGACAAAGGGGTGAAATAGGATATCAGTAATTAAAGATGGTTAATGGGATGAAACATGATTTTAGAGTTCAAAGATGGTTTAAAAGGTTGATAACGGGATTAAGTATCTAAAAGATGGTTTAATGGTTTGATTATGGATATTTCCATCTAAAGACGGATTAAAGGATTGATGTCGAAGTTAAGAGTTTAAAAATGGTTAAAAGAGTTGAGAATTTATTTGAAATATATGACAGGGTATTGAAAAATGATTGACAAATTAATATAGGATGTTGATGAAATACTTAAATAAATAAATGATGATTCATTTATGAATTGATGAACTATATAACATGTTATGGTGATGAATAAGTCATATGATTTTAATGATGATGTTGAAATATAATAACTGTAAGTAAGTTGATAATTAATTAATTTTGAAGTGTAACCTAATAATTGATAACTTATATTTTGTTGATTTTGATATATGACTTATGTATTTTGATGGGTGATTTCATATTGTGGAATGAGTCATTGATTTTAAATAAGAACTTGTATAATTTCTGATGATGTATTGATCTTAGATTTATAATTTTTGAATTTGTACTAGCAAATGAAATAATTTGCCAGTGGAAACTAATCATTTACTAACTAAGAGGAAATCATAATTTAATGATTAATTAATTTTGATAAATACTTGTATAGAACTTAAAGATGTATTAATTGTTGATGTATGAATTTCAGTATGTAATGTATAATTTTGTTTGACAATTTTTAATCCAAGACTGATGGATTTTTGATTGACTACTTGTAAGAATTAAAAATATATTAACTTTTCATGAACAATTATGTACGATGAAATGAGTTGTTAAACTTTTGACTTATAAATTATAGAATTGTTAGTTAACAATTTTGATTTATTGGATCATTGTTTAATAAATGTAACTTTTGAATTATTGATTTTTATTGATAATTATGTAGGATGTGATGAATTTTTTGAATTTTTTAATCATAAGTGACTAATTTGTAATTGATAATTTTATGATTTATTGAATTGTAATTGATTGATTTGTATTAATGATTTAATGGACTCATTTTGATAAATATGGATTCTTAAATGTTGATAAGGAGATAATGATGTATTGCCATAGAATATGTAATCTGATATTGAATTATAGAATAGTTAATAGACTTAATTTACTAGATATAATAAATATTGTAAAATGAAACTTATCTGAGAAACAAACGACAATTTGGCGAATCGTGTTTAAAATCAAGATTTTTTGACTCGCGTGACTCACACATCGCAAAAAATCGGGGGGTACTGTAACAGGTCCACCAAATTGATAGGCAAATTAATTGATTTGGATAGATAATGGATTGTTATATAAAAGAAAGGGAATATATTTAATTAGAATGGATGGAGAGGTTTCGAGTCGTATTAGAGAGTTGTCATGTGGAAAATACCCGTGGGACAGACGAGGCTCCAACAATAAATCACAGTAAACCAAACCCTTTGTTCAAAACAGGATGGGTGAGCTCATTCTAAGAATTGTCAAAACATGTGGCGACAGGCGTGGTTGGCATCAGACAACAATAACATTCTCGGTTGCGACTGAAAAACGAAACCGAACACTAAATAAAAGGAAATTAGTGTACGTACGGAACCTGAACCGGCAACTCCCGCCAAATTACCCCCACGTCGAGACACATTTGAAAATACGAACATACTGCGTTTGAGTTATGACGAATCAGAACACGAGTTTTGAAAACAACCAATCAAAACGAGAAAGGCAGTTTGAAATATATCCACAGATGTCAGCACCAGACAGACTGAGACCGAGTAGTGCTGAAGGAAATAGTAAAAAACTCTCCAAACCAGACAACATTCGCACCGGAAGTAAGAAAGAGGGGAGAAGTCAAGCCCAACGGTTATAATACGTGCCTCACCCCAGTCCATCTCTGACGCTTAACTTAACATGACCTACCGAACGAGTGACCTGTATACACCTCGTGGTATAATAACCGGTTTCAAAGTTTTAACGATGGTTTAAAGACAAAGGGCAAAGTGGTTATTGTTACACTAACATTGTGCGTGTGAATTCAACATGTAATCAGTCTAAATTAAAATACGTGCTCGTGAAAATGTTGTGAAATCATCTATAACGAACGCTGAACAGATAAGTTTAAATTAAGATTTATCATTAAGATTGTAATTGCAAATTTATCTTCACTAGATAGAATCATGATTTGATTTTAAAAATATAATATAAGATCTTTTGTAAAGATTTTGAGTAAACTCAGTTTTTATTGAAAATATTCAATTAAAGAATGTAATAAAGAATAATGTTATAAAAGAACTTAGTTTGTTTTATTGCATCATACAGCTTTCACCGATTTACCATATATCGCGACCCTGAGATTATAAAAAAGAGAATCATGCTCTAAATTAAATTAAATTAAAATAAATAATGTAAATAATGTAAAGAACAAACAATGTTACAGAATGACGCGACAACGTGAGGCTTTGTTGTTGCAGATTTAATTATTGATATAAGTTGTTGAAAATTTGCTTAATTATTACAGATTTAATAAGCTAAAAAGGCACAATGTTACAATTCCCGCCTCACAGTCCAGAAAATTCATATATACAGCATAATTATTGCTTTCACAATTCAACACGAGGACATATAAAAAAAGAGAAAGAACATTTACACTTGATCTAGCTACCCTTAATCATTATTTTAGAACCTGGAAGCTAAAGCCCAATCCAACAAAGACATAAGTAACCTGCTTTCACCTGAATAATAGACTAGCTAATAAAAAGAAAATTAACATCTTATTCGAGCTTTCGAAAACAGTTGTATATTTTTTCGAGGAAGGTTATGGTCATGGTCTTGTTCGCATCTGGCTGTGGGGCTCCATGCCCCATTCATCAAAGATTCAATTTTTATCATATCAAGTGGTTTTACTTAAAAGTTAGTTAGTTAAACATTATCTGTGAGATAAAATCAAATTACACACTTTTAAATAGGCTAAATAATGTTATTAAGTACATTAATTTAAATAAAAGATTAACATTAATCTTAAATACATTAGTACTAAATTGACCTAAGTATTGTCGGCGTATTTGGCCACCAGCTACATGGATGGAATGTTTAGAGATGCATTGTTACCAGTTATCAACAGAATTGACTGGTTTGTTTGTGTACTTTCTAACTATCACAGACAGGCAATTGACAGGAATGGTACCCACCCATGGCAGTTCTGTCATGAGAGAGTTGAGTAGGGGGTGAACCCAAGGCAGTTGGTGAGGGAGCCAGACTGGAGCAAAATTTGCATTTGCTTGATGCTGTGTATAGGGATTTGCAGGCAGTATCAGAATAAAGAAAGCTTACTGCCTTAAATTGTATTATACGTTTAGGGTGACTCAAACGTCTAAACAAATCAATGTAGTTAAAAATTGAATGTAGTATAAATTAAACCAAAAACAACAGACATAATTTTCCATCCAGAAAATGTATACATTAATTCTAAAAAATAGAACAAATTAGTTGCATAAGTGAAGTATACATTGTCAATTAAATATTAAATAAACTGATGTTAAAGGTTATGTGATTCTAATTCATATTTCAGACTATTCATAAATGTAAGGGGTCAGTACACAGTCCTGACGAGTGGACAAGCCACACTATTGAAATGTCAACCTGTAGATACTCCACTGCAATTAATACCTTTATAAATATGAACAACATTTAGATCACTAGTTCTATAGTTAATTTTAGTTATAATTTATAAATGGGATTTGATGTTTCTTTTCAGTCCTTACTTGTTATCGCCACAAGAACCACTGTTCCAAACGGTAGGATCCATGTTTTTAGAAGAGGTAAGCAGATACAGAATAAATATTTTCTAAGTATTGAGGAATTCATTTTGAAAGTGCCTATTTTATTAATTTATTATTATTATTATTATTATTATGAGAAAATGTTTTTTATAAAATTTGTGGTAGTATTTATACAATTTTGGGTTGAATCTGATTTGAGTATGTAGTTCATCTTAACAAATTAAGTATGTGCTAGGCTATGTGTAATAAAGTTTGTCAAATTATATTATATTACATGCCTAAAAAAAATTAGATCAGGCCAAAGATCTAATTTTCAGTGGAAGACTTTTGAAATATCTTCTACCTGAAACAGGACACATTATAGGGTCTTGGTGAGTATACAAGT
The DNA here is from genome assembly GCA_035578905.1 of Stictocephala bisonia. NCBI lineage: Eukaryota > Metazoa > Arthropoda > Insecta > Hemiptera > Membracidae > Stictocephala > Stictocephala bisonia. The sequence continues at coordinate 23,466 of JAQJVL010000401.1, read as the reverse complement.
ATCTATTTGTATACAAGTTAAAACTAGTTCTGGTTTCATAGTCATGCACACAGATTTTTTTATAAGATATCCATTTTCTTAATTTTTTTTAAAAATTGCAATATAATTTCATTATATATAGTTAAAATTGTTTTCTGACAAAACAGGCTTACAATTTTGGAGCAATCCAGCTCCATTTAAAGAGCCATCCCTAAATTATGTAATGCTGGTGCTACATCCCGGTTTTGGTAGCATTATGCCCCGTTACGGGAAAGGGTGGAGGAGTTATATGCAGTGTTACGGCTATTAAACCTCAATAAATTGTTTAAATTCATAAAATTGTGTTCATACACACAATTTATTCGTTTTTCCAAACTACAAGACTTTTAAAAAGATTGTAAAGTTATTAATATATTCTTCCCCCATTAGAAAATAAACGGAGAAAGTATAACAACAATGACTTTATCATTAATAAAAATATGCATGAAAGTGGATAAAAAAATTGAAGGAAGTTGGTGACAGCGTTACGTAATATTTGAAGGGGTTTCAGTGTTATCGGTACAACTCCCGTCACACGGGGAGGATTCTGAAAAGGCAGATTTTAACGTTACTTTTTTTGGATGGCCCCTAAGACCTTAGTGGCTCTGCAATATTATACTGAAGAATATTGAAATGCCTAGTAGTAGGTCTAAGGCTATCAGTAGATAAGTCTCGTCTAGTTAGTCACAGATCAAGGGTTAAAGATGTACTAAGCTTTTTTGGGATTTTAATTATTTCCTATACACATGAACAAAACAACTGATCTGGAACAGTTGGAATTTATTTGAATCATTAACTAAAACAGTTAAAAAACAAGTTATATTCAGTTAGTTTACTAAGTACACCTCTTTGTAGCTATTATTTGAATCAAAATAATAAAAAAATTGTGAAATATTTTGCCATTTAATATTTGATTACAAGCAAAACAAACTAACTAGCAACTGCGGAAGTTAAAAAAATTCATTGTTTGACACAGGTTTCCCTTTTCATATATATTTTTCATGCTAATTAAGACTTAGTATTATAATAATTTAATGACGAGTTTAAACATTTTTAGACAATTTCTTTGTTGAGAATAAAAAATTATAATTTTTTTTAGAGAAAATCAAATAAGTTGCCATATTTTTTCTAGTGAGACAGGAAGACCTTTTTTCAACATATTGCAATGCCTATTATTCATTTTATCATGGGTCTATTTAAATAATAAGATAACTGTAAATAATTTATGATTATGATTTTTTTATGTAATAGATTCATTAATATTATTACCTTTTTAACAAAAATAATGTACACATGTACATTAATTTGTTACCTACAAGAGATTGTCAAGCCATCTGTGCGTGGTAAAGGCATTTAGAATATAAATTTAAAACTAAGTAATTGAACGTAATATATAATAAAGTATATCGATATGGATATTCGTCTCGGGAGTGTTGTAGTCAGAGTGTCCAATGTTAATACAGTAGAATGTCGATAATTCGGACGTCAAAAATCCGGACCGTCATTAATCCGGATTTGTATCTACGTATTACTGCACACCGATTGTGTTTCAAATGTAAGTTAATTTTTAAACGGAAATGGATTTTGACATTTTTTACTTTACATAACTGTTATGACCAGATTTTAATCCGTTCAAACATTTAGCTTTTTAAAATTAATATTCCCAGTTTTGTTCTTGTAGCAAAAAATTAAAACATTGTACTATAAAAAATTAAAACGAATTAAGGACATAGCTGCGAAAAAATGAACCACTACTGCTTCAGGTACTTCAAAAACCTATTACACATTTTTTTTAAAGCTCAAATAGTGTTTGATGTTTTTACTGTACACATGTTGCTACTAACAAATTACAATACAGTGTTTGAACATAAAAGATGTTTTTGATTAATTTCACCTCTAAACCCTTTATTGTATAACTACTGGGAGTGACGGATCATTAATAACTTATTTCGTCCATGAAAGCTGTTCTACGCTATGGCCCAGCTATTAAGAGGCAAGCAATTTTAACTGCTTAACTGGAAAGCAGTATGTAGAGGTGGGTTTCAAGACATTTAGCAACCGTTTTGACGTGGGAGATCCTGAGTAATGGGGAGGTGCGGGGCATTCAAGTTCTTATTGCATTCTTCAAGTAGTGCCACCTGACATCTTATCTCTGGAGAAGCTTGGGAGGTGATGTTGTTTGGGTCCACAGCAAATATTTAAAGCTGTACGTACTCCCTGACCTGCAACAGTAACCAATCAATACAAAGATAAATGGAATCCTAATTACAAAATAATAATTTCAGTATAGTAAATATTTAACATATTTTCACCCATACAAATATATTGAGATAATATCTGTTCATATTTGTCATTTATTGTATTAAGTTTGTGTTATGTGATATTCATTAGTTTCGTATTTCTACTGACATGTAATATGAGATGTCTATGTTGGGTGGTAATCAGGGTCTGGATATTGTATAGAGAAGATAACTGAGTATGAGGCTTGTCAGTTAGTTGAAAATCAGACCAATATTACGTGGTTTTGATCCCACGTAAAAGCTGCAGGTCCCTTAATCGCTCTGGCTATTGGACTATTGGCTATTGACTATAAATGGCTCTTTCTAAGGAACAGTCAACCTTAGGTTGTTACAATGATTATACTCGTTCACCTTCACTCATCACAATCTTTCACCTCTTATATTCGCCTACAACTCTATAGTCAGGGTATTAATAATGAGTAATAAATGAATAAGCAAATTAAGAAACTAATTTTGTAATGTTTAAACATTTATAAGAAAAAATTCAAAATACATTTTTAGTTTGTTTTTCTTGTTTCATGTAAAAAGTAGTTATTCTAAATTTTGTAAGTCTGAAGAACTATAGTAAACAATTTATTATTTTAAAAGAGTGTTAATTTGAAACTTTCATTTAGGTAATATTTGTGTTTCTTTACTAAATAGTGTATTTAAGAGAAAGAAAAACATATTAAGTTATAACATCGCATTTTGTGTAATTATCTGAACAAAAAAATACACAATAGTACAAATACGTACATTATCATTGCATCATTTGCTTGTAAGTTTTGTAGAAATAAAGCTATAGACAAATTTGATATGAATTATATCAAAGTATTTTACAGATAATAAAAGAGTTCGGAACAAACCATATATATAACTGTGACACATTTAATGAGATGAATCCGTCGTCAGGTGATGTGGATTTTCTCAAAAGCATGGGCGAAACTATCTACAAATCAATGACTCAAGTTGACCCAAATGCTGTATGGTATGTTTTATTAATATTATTTGTCATTATTTAAATTTAACCTTGGTTGATCTATGATATAAAATCTTGGCATATAATCTGTCACCTATGATCTTGGCAATGGATGATGTGTTCCTGTCCATCATCTGTTACACTGTTTTATCAACACATAATGTGATATCGCTAAGCAGCAATGACTTACATCTATATTCTGGTTTGATTGGGGGTTATTTTTCACTGACTGCTTGTGTTGCCTAGATTTTAAAATTTTAATCATTTTGAAATACTATAAGCCGAAAGGAATGGTGGAGAATATTTTAGATCAGGGGAATAATTGTAATCTGATGGGGGAGTGTGAGTTAATGGTTACTGTTATTAGATCAGGAATTTTATTCATCCGTGGCCTGGGAAAAACCAGGGAAATAACGGGAATTTTAATTAATGTATAGTGGTCACCCTGTAGCTTTATATGTTAGCTTTGCAATTTTGTAGTTAATGGAAAGTACAGTACAAGAAAAAAAGATAAGATATGTACTACAATAAAACATTGTTCAGTTGTAATAAAGTAAAGATGATAGGAAAAAAGATGTGTGTGCAAAGTGCATTGATCTTACTGAATGATCTTTACGTGACTGAATACAACCGATGCAGAGTTCAGGAAACTGTTTGTATCCATATCTTAACTGATTCTATTTTCTTAGTAGCTCACGGTGCATTGACCTTTATCTTTTGCTGTGAGTCATCTCCGAATGCAAACAAATCTTTCCTATGCAGTTGTGTTGTATTATATTTTGCTTGACCGCACGAAAATGAAACTTTGTCATAGCCTCTCAAAAACTTTTCCACCTCAGTTTTGGATTGTGTATATAAGCTATAACTTCATAATACTGACCTGTTATATTTAAATTTTAGTAAATTACGTATTTTACAATCAATTCGAAAAATTTTGCTGGAATTTTTTGTAAGGTTAATGTTTGCTTAGTCTAAAACTTGCATGGATTTAAATTAAGATGTTATATTGTTTCATTGTTTGCCTGAACATGAATTTTATAATTTAATCTACTATTACTATTGATTTTTAATTGTATTTTCTATATTAGTTATGGCTTGAGTTTGTTATATTTTCGTTAATTTTCCAAACACTGTTCTTACTTCTATTCTTGATTTGGGCAACAAAATGATTGCAATATCTTGTAAATCGGGCCACCTTTAGATTCACTGAACCGATACATCATGAATCAGTTTTCTTATTCAACAGAATTTAATTATAAAATGAACAGTTTAAATTTCATGTAATTCATTTTTTAATACAGCTTTAGTAAACATAAATTAAAAACAAATCAAGTAAAAAATAATAAAATTGTTTGTAGGATGCTCCAAGGGTGGTTATTTGTAAATGATCCTGTTTTTTGGAACAAAACCCGAGCTGAAGCTTTATTGACGAGTGTACCAATAGTAAGTAACTAATGTAATTTTTTATGAATCCAGATTTTTCTAAATTTAGATTTTTACATTACAGTAATCTATTTTTTCAATGAAAACAAGCTGCTTCTTTGTTAACACAAGAATCGTTTCTCCATTTTGCCAGTAGTGAAACCTTATTTTTATACTGGCAGAGGTATATTAGAAATATTTCACTCCAACAAAATAAAATAAAATTGACATTAATTGCTAAACTAGATATTAAAAAAATTTGTACATATTTAGATTAATTTTACTACAAATAATAATGTTTTGTTTCAAAACAACGTGATAAAAATTATGTAACTTCCATGACGTAATTTGGAAACTGAGCTTGTTGCGAATATGACAGCTGATATGTCTACAAGTAACAAAGGTAAACACTCAGATTATCTAAACATAAAGCAAAGACACTAAAACCGGTACACATTGTTTCTTTGGAGTCGATCTATTGAAAGTTAACATCAGTTGCACTCTTTGTACGTCAGTACATCAAAATCTTCTGAGAATAGGAATTTCCAATTCTATCATAAAAGGTATGGACCATCAGAATCTCCTATCATTTCTATGATTTAAAGATGGTTTTAATTAGATGGTATCTATTTTGGCCAGAATACATCATATTTAGTTTTGTAATCTATTTCTATAAATAAAGTCAGTCTGAATCTCTGTTAAAAAGTCTGTATCACTATGATCAAAATAGCTATAAACTTATTTAATTTGTTGCCCAAATGCCTTTCTTTAATAAAGCTGTAATTTCGTTGATGAGTGTTAAGAAATTGTTAGTGAATAATTTTATCTTTCTATACAAAATGTCAGTGTTTTTTTCATATGTTTTTAGAACTAAAACCAAGTTAAAACTTGTAATAGCCATTGTGACTACTTTCCATTTTGTTGCCAGGATGATGCAGGGTTGGCTATTTTTTCATGATATTTTATTTTGGACCAAATCCAGAGCTCAGGCACTATTAACTTCTGTTCCAATAGTAAGTTTTTGATAATTTTGGTTGTGTACTATCTGTCCATTTGCTAGTCTTGCACATTGCTTTACTACTTTTGAAAAAACAAAATTACTTCAGAGCACTACAGACATGATTTATTTTCTAGTATTTAGATTTGTCTTTTCTATTTTTGCTGGAACATTCGCAATCTAATAATTGCCTTACAATTTATTTTTAATAACTACATATCTCTTTTATGTAAAGAATGCTGTACTCCTTCAGTTCTTTTCGAAAATTCATCTTTAAGTTCGGGTTTTGTCTGGAAAAAATCTATTTGAAACGGTTTTTTAGTCCTCTTTTTTCATTGCAAGAGCGTTGTTGATCTGGCCAGTGTCACAAATGATTATTTATGAATCATACCTTTAGTTATGTTTTTACAATTCACTCAGAAGATATTACATATTTTTTCCTCCAAGAAATAGTTATATAATGATGAGGGTTTGGTTACTAATTTTAGTTGAAATGAGTCATTTGATCTTAGCTGTGAACAAAGTATGGAGATTAAAGAACATTCAGACAACTAACTTAGTTTGTCCTGCTTGGTAAGTGATAAGCCTTGAGTAGAGTTTGAGGCTGCATTAACAGAGCTCATTGCCAAGAACAAAATGTGTTTATTGTAAAACTTGTATATTATTTATTGATGGTAACTCCTTCTATTTTATGGTCTCTTCTGCTATTGTAGTCCTCAATTAACGGAGGTAATGGGTGGGAGGAAAGGCCCAAAAACCAAAATAACAGAGTTATACCACTGGTGATACCAAAAGCAATTTTAACGTCTAATTAATGTACTGCAGTGTAATAAGTGACTGTGCCACGCTCTGAGGCAAGAAAACAATGTGTCTGTATGTCCAGTAATAACATGATAGATGAATTTGGCTATCACTTGGCCATCCCATCACAAGTATGTTTATTGTGTCCATGGATAAATAGTGTAAATAAAACATGGTGCATTGGCTACTCATACACTCAATTTAATTAGATACCATTTTGTTAGATCTAATACATATTTAATTTACTTTTTGATATGTTGAGAAGAATAATACTGTAGTCGTAAACCCAAAGTAAATGGTGTGTAGATGAGAGAACATGTTTACATCTCCCACCTCAGTTCCCCTCCAGCAGCAGTGGTCTGTAAGGTACAGTTACGTACAAAACATATTAAATCAATGATGGTAAAATATTGTAACCATGGTTAGAACAAAATTAATTTTTTCGGTGAAAACTGGCAACCACTCTATCATTTAAACCATTAACCCTTAAAGTGCCATTTATCCAATGTCTATTTTCCACTGAGTGCTCATTTGTTATAAAAAAATCAAAATTATATTTTTTAGTTCATTTTTTTCTGTACAGGAAAATAAAAAATATGATAACATTTTAAAACTTATTAGCTTATTTTACCTCTTTTTTCTTATATATGAATATGTAAATAAGCAAACTTTTACTTGAAAGTAAGCCTCAGGCATAGATCACTTATATGAATCAATACAATATATTATATTTATTAATAAAAAATTCATAATTTAGTAAATTTACATGTACATAAACTTATAAAGACATTAAGGCCTGCATATAACAGATATAATAAAAAATAAGGAAATACATATAGCACTTGAATACAATGTATTTAGTAAACCTTGCACAAAATCGTCAAAATCAGAATCCTCCGGATTATTCATATTGACACTTAAAACTAATAAACTAACATATATTAATCTCAAATAATGATAAAACAACTAAATACACAGTTTCAAAGAAGAGAGGCGTCGGACAATGACAACCGCTCGGTTCAACAGTAGCTGCGTGTATATGCGCTTGTAGCGTTGGGCGGCACAGCGGAAATGTACAATTCCAGAAAAAACCAGTCTTGTAGTGATTGACGGGCCAACAAAAGGTCACATGTAGCACAATGCCACCACCCATAACCCAAATGCACTACCGAATTAAATTAGAAACATTACTTAGAAAATATTATTTTTGTAACTATTAGGCGTATATGCGCTTACGGCGTTAGAACAAAGTCAATACAGTAGACTCGTGATTATCCGAGCCTAGATTAACCGAGGCAAAAGTCGGAGAGGGCGGGTCACAACCGTGTTGGTTATCGTAGAGATTAAATGCGTGTGGATGCGAATTTACGCGAATATAGCGATTCACGCATCAGGAATGCCTCTACCGGTCGCTGCTAGGTCGAGCCGGAGTTCTCGGAAGTCAACCCACCCCCTTTTATTAGGAACTGAGTTTATTGCAGAATTGTTCTAATTTTGTCAGTCGTCCTCGTCAGTCAGTCTGAGTTGTCTATCTAACGTGGTTGTTTGCTGCATTTTTATTGTTCCAAAGTAACGGCGTATTACAGTATTTTAAAACCGGTTAATTTTTAAGTGTTTTAATTTAATGTTTCTTAGTTTGTAGGCCTATTTAATAAGTGGTTTTTAGTTTTGTTTCATACGTTTAATTATTTTTTATAAGTTCATTTTTGTGTGTGTGAAAGAGAATCTTACTGTGCAAAATGAGTTTAAAGCGGAAGCGAGTAGTGGTTTCCTTAGAAACAAAATTAAATGCGATTAAAAGGTTAGAAAAAGGCGAATCTATAAAGAAGGTTGCTGCAGAGTTGGGTGTCGGTGAAGTGACTGTTGGAGATTGGAGACGAAAGAAGAAAGAAATCGAACAGTGGGTTAACCAAAGTGCGAGTAGTGGGAGTGGCTTAAGGCGGAAGACAATGAAGAAAGGAGATCATGGTCAAACATCGGAAGCGCTATACTTGTGGTTTTCGCAGTTGAGAGGTATGGGCAGCCCTATAAGTGGACCCATGCTCCAAGCTAAAGCTCTTGAATTTCATAGGAAATTTAAGGATGGGGAGGAAAATTTTTGTGCTAGTGAAGGATGGATGGATACCTGGAAGAAAAAATATGGCATCCGACAATTAAATATTTGTGGTGAGAAGCTTTCTGCCGACCCATCTGAAATTGACAGTTTTTATTCAAAACTTGAAACCATAATCTTAAATGATGGACTTACGTCAGATCAAATTTTTAATTGTGACGAAACCGGGCTCAATTACAAAATGCTTCCATCGAAAACGTTAGCAGCTAAAAATGAAGCAAATGCACCCGGTTACAAAAAAAGTAAAGAGCGAGTGACAATCATGAACTGCTGCAATGCTTCCGGTTCATTAAAATTAAGACCCCTATTAATAGGGAAAGCCAAAAACCCAAGGGCATTCAAAAATGTTCAAGTAAATTGCTTGCCAACAGTTTACAAAAACCAACAAAATGCATGGATGGACTGTACCATTTTTAAAACATGGTTTTTTAACGATTTTGTCCCAGTTGTTGAGGCATATTTAAAGCAGAAAAACTTGCCCCAGAAAGCATTGTTGTTGCTAGATAACGCGCGATCTCATCCGGATGCAAGTGACTTAGTTAGTGGTCAAATAAGAGCAGTTTTTCTTCCACCCAACGTGACATCGCTCATCCCCTAGACCAAGGTGTTTTGGAAGCAATGAAGAGAAACTATCGACGAAGGCTTCTCCAAGTGTTGCTAGCCAAGTTAGATGAAGGACTGACGGTAACGGATGCACTTAAGAAAATCACTGTCAAAGACGTTGCTTATTGGATTGCATCTGCGTGGGACGACGTAAAAGTGTCCACGATTCAAAAATCGTGGAAAAACATATTCCAAATAAAGCACAAAACAAACGACACGCAAAAGGAAACTGACGACTGTGTAGTCGATTTAGCCAACCTAGTTAATCATTTACCAGTTGAAGAACCAATCATAAATGAAGATGTAATCAATTGGATTAATGGAGACGAAGAAATGGAATTGTCAGACGACACAATTGCCGATCTCATTGTAAACAAAAACAATAATGAAGAAGAAGAAGATGAAGACACAGATGATGCTACTCCAAAGATTACTCATTCCGAGGGATTGAAGTTACTTGAAGGAGCACTCGCATACGTTGAGCAACAAGAGGAATCAACTCCATTCGATGTCCTCCATTTTCAACGTTGGCGGAACATTGCGGCATCAAAGAGAGGCACGAAACTTACGCAAAAGTCAATCAAAGACTTTTTCAAACATTAATATTTACTGATTAAGGTAAATGTTTTTGTATTTTATATAGTTATATGTGTTAGTTTATTAGTTTGTACTATTAGTATGTTAATGGTAACACAATTATCGATTTTTACGCGTTTTTCTTATCAGTACAACCCATCTCGGGATTATCCGAGTTTTTTGTGTATCCGAGGTGGTCTCGGTCCCAATTACCTCGGATAACCGAGAGTCTACTGTATATGCGCTTACGGCATAATAAGGGTTAAGAATACTTCAATAAACTCAATAGATCAAAAAATTCAAGATCCAGTGTAAACTCTGTGGCAAGTGGGATAATTGTTATAATGGGACAAGTCCTTGCTTCTAGTAGTGACTATACTAAGAACATATGACATTGTGTGGTGGGGGATAAAAACTGTTGCATATACGCTGTTTGCGGGCAATTAAGCATGGTCAGATACTACTATACAGTTTAATTCATTTTTTTATTTGCAATTTCCTACCATTTCCCAGTAAATAAAAACTAGAATACAATAAAATCTAAACTAAGAAGTGTGTAAAATATAAGTAAACCTTCACGATAAACTCAAATTTTAAGATGCTTTAACACTAGAATGAAGGAAGAGGCGTGATTTCATTCAAACCAAACTTCCAATTCCCTTGTTTGATCTGCTTTTCAATTCAACCCCAGAAAATCTAGAGACTACTGTAAATTCTTAAAATCTGTTGCCAATATAGTTTAGTGAGTAAGTTTCTTATAAAGTCTGTGCTGAGTGTGCCCTATCATTGCTAGTGTTAGGTTTATCTGTTGTAGATAGTTTAGTCATTTCATGTTTTATAGTCTTCAAATGTTCTGGTTTTGAGAAGTGATTGGAGCAATATTTGTTTTAACTATGATGCTCCAAGAAATAATATGATTTTAATGAATGTGGAAAATATTTACTTTACTCTCACATTTTCAATAATATTTATTTCCAAATTCTAGCCTTTAAAATATATTCTTATTAAACCCGTTTATATATTTGATAGATGTTATTTGTACAAAAACAGTAAAAGTATATAATAAAAATAAATAACATTAAAATTAAATAACTGAAATATTAATTTGTTCTTTTAATTTTACTGACTTGAAGTTTTTAAGCTTTAAAGGTAGTTAAGAAAAAATTGTTTTGCATAGTATTTTTTCATTTTTTGACCAATTGTAACAGGTTCAATGATAAATTTAAACTTCTATAAAGTGTATTGTTTGAGTGTCGTAGGCATTCTTTTTTTTAAATCTTGATAATTATAAATTATCAAGATGAGTTTTAATAGAAATTCTTTTTTAATACAGTAGAGTCCCGCTATTCCGAACCCCGCTATTCCGAAAATCCGCCTATTCCGAACAGACTTCAGAAAAAATACTACCGATTTTAAAATTTTTTTTAAGACTCAAAAACTGAAGAAATTATAAAGACGTTCGCTAAAAACATATATTTACATATTGTTATACAAAATATACAGTACAAAGAAGTTTAATAAAGACATACCTTTTTTAGGCCTTGAGGAAACCCTAGGCTTGAGGAAAACACTAAACTAAACTACACACACTTAAGAAGTAAAGTCGGTGATTTTTTTCTGACGAAGTGCAGTAAATCGACTTGAGGATGCAATGTTCCGCCATCGACGCATAAACATAACATCATTTGGTGTTGATACAGCGTGTTGTTCGACGTAGCGTAAGGCGAGGTCGAGAGCATTTGCCGCGTCCGAGTGAGATACGAGTTCAGTTTGAGTGTTCACTTCCTCCTCGCTTTCCTCCGAGTCGATCTCAGCTGACGAGCCCTGCACCATAGCTACAATATCTTCGTCTCCATACTCCTGATGGCCATTGTCGTCAACAGCAAACCACTCCTCAACACAGCTTTCTTCTGATGTTTCACAGCCAGGGATTTTGTTGAGTAGTGGAAGAAGTTCACAGTCTTTTTTACTGGTTTAAAAGTTGTTTCAACAAATTCCAATTCAGGCCAGAGATTTTTCCACGATTTTTGTATTGCACCTTCATTAGTGCTTTCCCACGCTTCAGCTACCCAGTAAATCACATCTTTTACTGTAATTTTCTTAAGCATTTGAAGGATTGTGCTTGTGAGGTCATTTTCATCCTCTTCAAGTAAGGTGCGAAGCAGCATTTTTCGGTATTTTTGTTTGATGGCCTGCAACACACCCTGGTCCATAGGCTGAAGAATTGATGTAACATTTGGTGGCAGAAAAATTGCTTTGATGTTTCCACAAACAAGTTTCATGTCTTCCGGGTGGGATGGTGCATTGTCTATAAACAGCAGAGCACGATTAGGCAATCCATTTTCTCTATTGAACGCAGTCACTTTAGGGACAAATTGGCGATCGAACCATTCCTTGAACAAGTCACGTTCCATCCAAGCTTTTTTTTGATTCCTATAATATACAGGAAGTGCGTTAATGTTAATGTTTTTGAACGCTCGTGGTTTCGCCGATTTGCCTATTACCATCAGTGGAAGTTTGTTTGTTGCCGAGGCGTTGCTGCAAGCTAAGACAGTTAGACGTTGTTTGTCCATTTTGAACCCTGGGGCAGATTTCTCTTCTTTTGAAGCAAGACTTTTGGTAGGCAGAGCCTTAAAATTCAGTCCGGTTTCATCCGCGTTATAGACTTGCTGCGGAGAGTAATTTTCAGAAGAAATAAGTTCTTTAAATTCCTTTAAATAATTGTCAGCTGATTCGTTGTCAGCTGATAGTTTCTCCCCAGTAATCGTGAGCTGTCTAATTCCGTGCCTTTTCTTCCAACGATCCAAAAAGCCACAGCTTGCTGAAAATGAAGGTTCACCATCCATAAGCTTGTTTAGTTGAAGCGCCTTTTCTTTTACCAAAGGACCAGAAATGGGGATTCCTTTCTGTCTCTCTTGAGTAAACCATAAGAATAAGGCCTCATCAAGCTTTTCATATGAAGACACAGTCGTTTTTTGCCGTTTTTCAAGAGTTTTTTCACTTGAAGCAGAACAAAACTGCTCAATTTTAACACGATTCTTTTTCCAGTCGCTAATCGTTGCTTTTCCGACACCATATTCAACTGACAATTTAGAAGCACTTTCCCCTTTGTCCAGTCTTTTCAACACTTCAAGTTTTTGTTGTAAAGTACACGAAGAACGACTTCGTTTACTTGCCATATTTAATGATTATCAGTTGACGTAAAGGACTAAGAACAGAAGTGAAAACACACAGTCGCTCCGTAAAGTAACTCAACACTCACGGAATAAACCTTCACAATTTGCTTTAAGCGCACACACTTCATCAAACAACGTTAGAGTGAACACTAACATGGTGTACGTGCGAAACTAGATCAACAGTTACAGCAGTTCAAACCGGTTTTTCAGTGGTGGGGGTAGAGGAGATTCACCATTCAATGAGTCATGGTGTTTGGAACGTGAGAGGGGAAGGGATAGATAGGCGTCGACGGATGATCGTATGAGTCACCGAAGGTCACTGCCCTTCCCTTCCGACTTTCACTTGTTTACGAGCTGATCAACGCTGATACTCGATATTATTCATGAAATCCGCCTATTCCGAATTCCCGCGAATCCGAACAGTGTTCGGTCCCAATTAGTTCGGAATAGCGGGACTCTACTGTATTGAATTGTCTATCTTTATCGTGTTCTTCAAGTCTGATAATTTTGTGTATTTTATTTTATAGTCCACTTAATTGTTTGAGAGATGTGTCATATAGTCCTTCCAACCCAATTATACCATAAACTGCAAGACTTTGGAAAATGTTGTAGTATATTTGTTTTGAAATCTTCTTTATTAATATTTGTTAATGTCTGTAGAATACCTATTCAAGGCATTTTAATTTTGTTACAATATATATATGGTACGGAAATTCAATTTAAAGTAAGTGTTAAAAGATCTGTTTCAAGGTATTTAGTGTTACTCTTTTTTTATTTATTTATTTTTAAACTTCACTCGCTAGTTTACATGGGCTTGTAAGTCTGTAAGTGAACTTTTTTCAACAAGTGAAGTACCGACTGTTGGCTCGGTGGGGATTTGAACTTTGGACCTTGTTCGAAGCCTTAGCCACTGAGGCACCATGCAGGTCATTCTCTCTAACTGAACACAAGTAATTTTTTTTAGTATTATTAGGGTTTAAATTTGTATAGTTTCCAAAACTTATGAAAACCGATTAGTTTTTATTTAGTATTAGCATTGATTTTACTATATAAAGAGATACTCCATCCATATGGGAGAGTTGTGGCGAGGCCCCAAAACTGTTTTGAGGCCCCACGCTGCGCTGCACATAGCCCTATTTCCTCTCTCTCTCGCACGCTCTTCCGTCTCTCTCTCTCTCTCTCTCACTTCCCTCCTCTTAACCCAATCTCCCATTCTCCAGACACTCGCCCCGCCCTCTCCTTCCTCAGGTCCCACACACAAACAACGTCCTGCCTAGATAATTGTTTACGTTCTTCCATATGGCCAACGTTTATCCGGGTTCGCTGTTTTAATATTTGCTTGCATCTCTTTCGAATAGAATACTGTGTTGATACTATTGTTGATACAGTGAAACTCAGTGTGACATTCATATTGAATAAAGAAATATTTATAACTGAATAAATTCAAACACCATATTGATTTATATGATAAACACACAGTGTATTTGTAAATAGACACACTTGAATAGACCGCTAACTTATCGGCAATGCTGGCGATAATTACTGCTGATTTAAGTAAACATTTTCATATTATATAGCCCATCTGAAAAATCTTTTTTTATTGCATTTTAACCATCGATTAGGTGATTAAATCGACTGTTGTACTCAATCATTAGTTTTTTCATATGTGGTAATTGATTAAAAAATAAATTGTTTTCAAATCCAATCAATGACTCTCCTTTCAATTATGAAATTAATCAGCAAATATTCCAGGAATATATAATAGCCTATAGTGAAATATTAAAAAATGTGACATTATTTATTTCTTTGACAAAATAAATATTGAAATAGACCTATGATATTTATATAGAATAATACTGGGCAAACTATAAAACCCAAATGAGATTCAAATTGCATGATAGGGTTAGAACAAATCATAACAAAACCACTAATTTACTTCTATACAAGATAAAAATAGCTTTCATCTTATGGCCTGATTCAGACAATCTGTGTATAGACATTTAATTTAAAATAGCATTATTTTTAATTTTATTATATACATATGTTTTATTATTACTGTCTTTAACATTAACATATTATTTGGTTCCAAGTAATTGCATGATTGTTTGTAAAATATTTCATTGTTTGGTGAATGGTCAGTTTTTATTTTTTTCGGAATCATGAAGAGTTGTGACTCTATTATTACTTCTTGAGAAAAACAATCTCAATGTCAATTGCAATTGGTTAGGAAATATTATCGCGATAGAATATAACTAGACTTATGATTATTTAGATTCAATTTTCATTATTTTAATCAGGTTGTGAAATTATTGTAAATTTTTTTTGTCCCCCTTTAAAAAATACCAATTTATAACATTGATTGAATCAGACCATTGTAAAACTTATGTTTAAGGCGAATATAATTAAAGTTAACACATCTGTTTTTCATACTATTATTTTACTAGATGTGAAAGTATGGATAAACTGCAATTTATTTATATTTTCAATTTCTCTGGAAAAGACACTCTGGAATTACACTGGTAACACTTCACAAGTAGCGTGACCAGCAATAACACAAGAAATAACTAATTTTAAGTAACCACAGTCTAAATAATAACAAAATTAACTATAGCCGCTCTCTGTGGTGTTTTTAATTATAACAATTCGAATATGACTTATTTACACAACTGAGAATGAACAGAACAAACAATGCCAAGAACTAACAAAACTATATAAACAAATAACTATTACAAATAAACAATAATATACGAGTAGTTAAAAAATAATACGTAAATTTGGGGTTTGCGCATATTTTGAACTGTAATAGTATGGTTTCAAATTGAAACAATTATATATATCGTATGAATGATAATCATACACTTTCAAATTAGATAAATTAATCCTAAGTAGAAGAACAGGGACCTAACCAAACACTTCAACTCTAGAACTGTGGGGAGTAATATCTAGGCTATACATGTTTAAAAATTATTGTAATTTAATAGTAACATTTAAATGAATGGCAAACATACTTATATTAAACATCTGCGGTTAAAAAGATGACTAAAAGTCAAACAACTTATATTATTTACACTTATTTAGCTACACATTAGATTAATTAGGATATAGTATTACGGTGATAACTTAAATCACTAATGAGAATTAGGAGAGGGTACAATAACAAAACGTGCGAGCTGTACTTAAAACGTTACAGGAAAAACAAAGGATATGCGATGATTGTTAGTCTAGTACCGTACACCAAAATAATAAATATTAATAAAAATATTTCCATTTTATTGTTTTTTTTTTTTTTTTTATCCAACTCAAGCCCAAAATCAATTCAGATATTGTCACACTTTAGTTGTTACAGAAAAATATCCTGATTTTGTCATCTTGGAAACATGACCTATAGACTAAAATAGGTTTACTTTACCTTCCGTCAAACAGTTCACAGCGTGTGATGGTGATAACAACTACATGTTTCGCCGTGAATACGGACGGCATCTTCAGGAAGATGCAAATAAAACAATAATACAAAGAAAACAAATAAGTCCAAGTGGGACGCGTCACAAATTAATTAAAACTTAACAAACACACTTCACACACGAGGAAAACAACGAATATTAAAACTTTCGGTAGGCCTACCACACACATTTCATTGTCCACGGCGTGACCCGGAAGCAGATTTTAATATTGTGGTATTTATGACAAATAGTTCAATTTACTTTTAAACAAAAAGGAATATTCATTTATAGTTAAAAATACAACAATAATTATACAATGCAATATTGACAAGAAGCTTTAATTACTTGATAAAAAATTAATAATGATTTCAATAATATAAAGGGTTAATTCTAGTATTAAATGTGAACTATATGACAGATGATAAGTTAAAGAATAATTAAATTGTTATAAATGATTTCTGATACTTCTAATAACGCATCCTCAGATGACTTTCCTTTGATAAAACCGAATTGACGTGGATTAAGAAAATTTAATTTAGATAAATAACTATGGAGTCTTTTAATATTTGTTTTTTTCAAAACCCTTAGAGAATACAGATAACACGCTGATAGTTATTATGTTATCTAGTTTATAGAGTTATTGTCCTTCAAAATAGGTACCACTGAACTTAACTTCAGGCTCTCAGGAAAAATGCCTTTGATAAAACTACTGTTTATTAAGTGAACTAAAACTGGTGCAAACTCATCAATTATATTTTTCAGTAAATGTACATTAATTTGGTCAGAGCCAGTTAATATTTTATTTTTTAAAAGCTTAACAATACTCTTAATTTCATAATAAGTTGATAAGGAGTTATAAGGAATGAATATTGATAGTAAGTACTTAAAGGTGGAAGGGTATTGGAATGTACAACGTCTGGAAGGCTAGACTGGATTGTGATAAGTTGATTGTTTATCTTGTCAATGACGAAGGCTTGGCCGTTGCCAATAACTTCGCTGTTTGGCAATTCAATTAGCTCAACTATTTTCTTTGAAAACCCACTTGTCAAGTTATTTATTACCTTCCACTGCTCAGATACATCACCTTTACAGTTTTCTAATAATGTTGAATAATAATTGTTTTTTTGTAAAATAGATCACATTATTTAATTCATTAGTACATTTTGCAAAATAATTTTGAAAAACTGTCATATGGTCTTTTCGTAGAAATTTTATATAATTTTTTACGTCTCTCAAATTCATATAAAATGTTTGGTATGTGCTTATATAAAATGTTGGTGTTATTCAGAGACTCAACAACTTAGCCTTTAACAATTTAGAACTACCACCATTTTTCTTGCTACTTCTAAATATACAATTACTTAAAATATCAATAAACTTACAATACGTAGTATTTACATCATTTTAGATAATGCATAATGTTTTAACTAAACATCTGTAAAACACTGTTATTTACATTGATAAAATAACAAAAAAAATTTCCCCTAACATTTTTCATATTCACAAACCTTTAAGGCCTAAATAAAAGATCGCGATTTCTTTCCGTGCAAGACATAGCACAGCAAGGAATAATATCCCACTTTGACCCACTATCAAGGCCAATCGCCGACATAAGTACCCACAGGTGCAGTGGCGACAGTCCGGACGAGCGTCTTAAAAGAAACAAGAGAGAATGGGAGGGAGTGATTAGTTTCCTTTACTGCTCCCAGGTTGTGCAACCGAACAGTCGAAACTGGAGGCAATTTCGACCTCTTTAACTTGATTGACGACAGGTTGCAGCACGGTCGCTCCCATTTTCCGTGCCTCAATATTTAACATTGGATGGAACTATCTTCTATGTATAGTAAAATCAATGGTATTAGTTTGTTTGAATATATCCATGAATAACTAAACTTAATTCAAGTTTATTTTATATTATTTCTGGTACTTCCATCCAGTTTTGTCCTTTTATGGTAGCAGTTGTATTATCAGTGTATGCAACGAGTTATGATAATTGTTTGTATATAGTAAAAACAATAGTGGTTCCAGAATACAATGCAACAATGTTTGAGGCACTCGAATATTTATATGAATCTGTTGACTTTGAGTTGAGTGAAATTGATTTATTGAAAAAAAATAAATAAAATTTAAATTAAAAATGGTATACAAATTTGAATGTTGAAAGTATAAATCAAATTTAAAATTTGAGCTGTAAAATTAGGATACAAATACTATATTTTTCCTTTAAATACATTTAAGAATCTTAATATATGTGTTATAATTAATACTATATTAAAATGTAAATAGGGCAAAATGCTGATCCTGGATCTAATGTCAGAGCTAAATCCACAGTTTGAAAGATTTGATTCTTACTTTGGACAACCTTTCATTTGGTGCATGCTTCATAACTTTGGTGGAACCCTGGGTATGCATGGAACTGCAAAACGAATTAATGAGGTATGCTCTTAAACAAATATATTAGAGGTTATCTGAAAATTATTTAATGGGTTAAACTTACTAATAAAGTTAGCAGAGCAATTAACTGACATAAGTTGAAGGGTATTGTTTGGTAACTTCACATTATGTCACATTTGGTAACTTCATTTTTATAGATGCTTATCTGTAAAAATGAACATGGAACAGTATAAGCTCATAAATATTACAGTTAGAATATAAACTCTAGTAATTAAGTTATTTTTATAATGATTATTAGGGTAATAAAATAGTGACATCCATTCAGTATAAAATTATCAACTAAATTCCTACATGTGATTTATCAAAATACAGGTGATCGTTTTTCTACAGTGTCTGTATTGTGTAGCTTTCAATTTCAGTGTAGACTGATAAAATAAATAATAACCTCTACTAATCATTGTTGAGGAAAAGTATAAGATGGAGGACTGGGTAAAAATCACGCTACATTAAACAGTGTGCTACACAATCTAGGTTGAGAGAAGTGTAGCTTGTTACCTGTATCAATGCAGATAGTTCAGTATATAAATGTTCTACAATAAACAGAATAGCTTTTGTTGTTTGTGTTGTTTGCCTGTAAAAATCTCTATCTCCATGACTATCTTCAGATTCTGATTTTTCTTATCTTAAAGATAAGACTAATAAAATATCATTTACAAATAGGCCTAAAGTAAATAATGCCTGGTATAATCAAGAGCTTAGATCATGTATGACCTGTCAAAGTCTGGCAGTTGCTATACAAATACCTAAATTATAGAAAAAGCTAAACGGTGGCTGAGAATGAAGAGGCTAAGAAAGTATACAATACTAATTTTATTTTAAAATCGGGAACAAGACTAAAACTCTGTGGGGAATTGCTAACAGTAGAAAAACTACGTCCTATCAGGCTGTCCTTTTTCATCAGAGGCTTTTAATGTATTTTTTAAATATAACTAAATCAGTTATGTCTCAATCTGTAAATAGCTATGTAAATATTAGTTATAAGGATTATTCAATAAAAAGAAATGTACAAGATATTACAAGTAATTTTAGCTTCAGTACTGTCTCTGAAATTGTACTTGGCGTGATCATGGATATAACTGCTAAGAGGAGTACAAATAATTTTGGAATATCAAAATTTCTCCTCAAAGAATCTGCTACATGCTTCTTAACGGAGTTGACAATGCTTGTAAACAAATGTCTTATCCAGGGAATTTTCGCAAAACGTTTATAAATATCAAAAGTTCATCCGATCTATAAGAAAGATGATCATAATTTAATTAGTAATTATGATTATAGGCTATAGGCCTATTGCCATGGTACCCATTTTCCCCAAGGTTATTGAAGTAATTTATGCAAACAACTATTACTATTCTTAAATAATAATAAATAATTGTTGTACAGAACAATTTCGTTTCCAAAGGGATTTATCCGCTAGCGTGCTATAATTAACTTAATTGATATAATTTTAGATTTGTTTAAGGGCAAGGATCTTGCTGCGGTTACCTTCAGCCACCTCAGCAAGGCCTTTGACCTTGTCCCTCATGACATACTTTTAGATAAGGTTCGTTATTACCATGTTAGAGGTACGTCACTTTATGTTTTTAAGATATACCTTAGTAATGGACAACAATAAGTTTATCTCTAAAATGGTACAATACCTATCAGTTCCATTTTAAGAATTTAATGCTATCTGGATCGGTTCACCGCCATATTGATCCGAATAGTCATGAGTCCACTGTAGTTGCAAAATGTGTTTTCCCTTCCGTGAATACATAACTCTAACCTTGCCAAACCTTAACCTTACACAATCAAAGCTTCTCTGCAACTGTCTCTAGAGCTTCTAACTATTTAGCGCTCTTTACTATGTAGTTAATATTTACACCAATCAACTAGATTTTCCTAGTAATGAGACCATCAGTATCTTAAGAGCATTAGATTACAGTTTTTATACATTTTTTGAAAAGTTATTAATTGATATCAGGGGATCTCAAGAATATGGGGGGCAGACCACCTAAAGAAGCTCTTTTTGGGAGTAGAGGAGCAATCCGGCTTTTTTAAATATATAAATTTGATGGCTTAATTATTTATACATTTTTTTCTAAGCTGAATAATATAACAATATTTAGTGTTTTAATCACAAACAACCAAACATGCACCAATCTCTTCAATTATTCTTTTAAGAACAGATTGTTTTATGTAAGTAAGATTTCCATAAATCATATGTTCGTAAAGGGATTTTGTTCCAAGTAATTATATTAGTTTTCAGCTAATTCTGTAAAATAAAATTTTAAAATCTGTGTGAAAAATAGTACCTTAGTAGTTAATGTTTTAAAAATCATTCCCAATTGACTATTTATCAAATTGTGTACTCTTGGTTATAGACAGTTTTAACATCAAAAAGATATTTTATAGACACAGGATGTTTGTGTACTTATCACATAGATGCTTTTCTGATTTACATGTGTTCAGTGTTTGGGTGGTTATGTATGCCACTAAGCCAGCACTGATGTCTTCGTAATTTTATATGTTCGTAAATTTATATGTACCTTATAATCCTTTCTTTAAAAAATTTGGTTAGCTTATTTTTTCTTCTCTTGTTTTATACATTTAAATTATATGTTAAGACATTTCTATTATAACTTGTAACAGTAAAGTAATTTATATTTTATGTATTTTTCAGAACGTATTCAAGGCTCGCAATGTTTCTGACAGCTCTATGGTTGGGATAGGGCTGACGATGGAAGGGCTGAATCCAAACTATGCTCTCTATGATTTGATGCTAGAAATGGGTTGGAGGAACGAACCTGCAGATCTCTCTTTGTGGTATGCTCGTTAGCTTTGGTTAGAAAATATAACTATATAAAAACTAAACACTGTTATACTTAAAAATTGAAAATTGTAGATATATATATATATATACACACGTATAAGCACATACCCCTGCAGCAGTTGACGCATAGACACATAGCCCTGCGCAGGGATATGTGCTTCTGAATTATAAAATCGGCCATGTTTTACACGGATAGACTTATCCCTGCAGATAGACGCATAGACACTTACCCCTGCATTTCCACAGTATTGCCAACATTGATTCTAATTCACGTTATATTTCAATTTTTACTCCTAATTTATATTTTTAACGTTATTCTTATGTTCAAAATAACCTTATGAGACAAAAAATATGCAATAATTCTTTTAGACAATTTATTAGCCAATCGATCTATACTTAATATTCTCTAAATTATGAAAATTAATTAAAAAATAATGAATTACTCGGCTTTTTTTACTTGATCATACGTGTTGAAATAATTTAGTATTACGTTGTTAATATATTTGATCATATTTTTTTAAAATATATTTAATATTTTATTGTTTTCTTTTTTTACGTGTGTTTGAGTTTTTTTCACTATCCGTGTTTTTCCATATACTTCTTATCAACTATTTAGTTTCTATGCTCAGTCCTAATACCAACATAGCGTCCGCTCAGTGGTTGCCATCGACGTGGACTCTACTTGAGAAGTCTGGAGTATCCATGTCGGATTGTAGTCAAAGTTCAGATGTTGTGCAGGGAAGATAACTGAGTGTCAGGCTTATAAATTAGCTGTAAATCAGATCGAGGTTCGGATTCCACGTAAAGTTGTAGATCCCAAGTTGTCCTAGCTATTGGAATATTAATAAATAGTTCTTTCTGAGGAACAGTGGACCTTAGTTAACAAAAATTAACACACTCTTTTGCTTTTAGCAAAAAAATGAAATTAATGTTATTAATTATATTTACATTCATCACACTCATTCGAACCTCAATTTCGCCCATATCTTGACGATCGGCGTAATAGTGATCAAGAATTAATAATTTCTTCAGTTGGTAATTGTATTTATTACATTTAACCACTTATTAATGTATTCATTTTTTTTATAATACTATTCCAAAACTGCTCGTTTTATACATCTATTGTTTGTTATTAACTCCTGGCTACCTGCTTAACAGTGGCAACACCGATGTGATCAATGATAGTGCAAGTGACATGGTGAACAGTGCAGTACCAACTCTGGTACGCCGCGTATCACTGGTTCACTTGACATGCACCATCCTTGTGCGACCGTACCAACTCCCGCCGCCTGCCACTCCGCACGCCTGTGCTGACTCACCGTCATGATGCACATTCCACTGATCCTACCATAATGAATCGGATTGTTGTATGAATTCTAACTTCCTGGCCAGCAGATCCTGAGCTGTGGTTTGCTTAGATCGAGTACCTATTTCTTTTGGTTGGTGTCACCTTCGGTAGCTTTTCCCTTGACGATTCTCTAGCCTTTCGTAGTGTAACTATATTGTGGAATACCTGGACGTCAAATACGCAGCTGAGTTAAGAGAACTCTCTTACAAGTACAGTGCTACTAGCCCATCAGCCCTCCCGGACATGTACAGTGATACTGACCCACCCGCCCTCCCAGACATATCTAGTCTTATTCGCCCTCAGACGCGTTTAGTAATACTGACCCACCCACCCTGCCAGACATGTCTAGTGCTACTAGCCACCCACAATCCTATATGTGTAAAGTTCTAGTGAAGATAAATGTACAGAGCAAATGACCCACCCACTCTCCCAGACGAGTACAGTTCGAACT